>JAZHPH010000228.1:0-17004 GCA_037356405.1 Nasonia oneida | reverse complement strand
GTGAACGGGGCCCTCGCTGGGCAGCAGAGTCGATGCCTCGTGGCCTTGAGTGTGTGGCTGGCTACGGCGGGAAGACGAGCGGCGGCAATCGTTCAGCTCGTGACGAACACGCGGCGCGCAGTTGCACTCGGAGCGACAACACCGACGACCCACGAGGGCACAGCTTGCTAGGGCGATCTCTCAGATATCTCGCACGCAAAATCCACGAGAGTTCCCGGTACAAAAAAAAGGTGAAACCGTTCGACTGTACTCTTCGGCGGAACGAGTCGTACTTGTCTCTCGCGGGACGCGGCGGCGAAAACCAGCGTGGGCTTTCTCCCACTCTCCCTCTCGCGGCACGCGCGTGGCTCTCTCTCTCTCTCTGTATTCGCACGCTGGGTCTTCTGCTCTCTCACTTACCTTGCCGCTGAAAGAATGTACATGATATATTTATACATGTGTTGTAATGAGGGAGAGAGACATAACGAGAGCACGATAGTCAGCTCGTTATAATGTACTAGTCTGAAATCAAAAAATCATAAATGTAAGAAAATTCATTAAATGATAACTTATGTACGTACTATTATGTAAGCAAATATCAAAAATGTAAAAAAAGTTCATTGAATGATACGTTATGTACTATTATGTAATCAAAGAATAAAATTTGTTTGTTTTTAATCCCTATTTTATCAATTTACCTTAAAATTGTGTATATAAATATAAAATTAATTCTTAGCTTGAAAGAATGAAGCTTGTACTTTTACATGTTTCAAGTAAAATTACAGTATTTCGGTAATATGTACAGAATAATATTTTTACGTGTAAATTTACCAAAATTGCTGTAATTTTACTGTTCTGCTGTACATTTACCACGCTGAGCGAGGGTCTCGATTGTTTCCCACGCTCAGCAGTGCAATCTTACACGAAATTTTTTACAGTGTATTGAAGCATTCCGAGCAATATTTTGATTTTAAAATATTGGACGTGAAATTTCAGATGAGAAACTCATAGTGATTCCACAATCAATAAAGTGACATTCTATTATTGACAACTGAATTTTATCTATTTATAAGATTTAAAAAATCAACTTTTCGCATGTGTCGAACGTTATTTTCCGATACAGGGGGTGGAAATGTGCTTGAACGCACGTGGAGCGTGCGTAATAGTGCGCTTTACGACAACTATATCGAAGTATATTTTAAATACTGGCGTATTTAATAATTGAGATAAGTATTAAATAAAATGATAATTAAATTAATTGATCTTTATGTAAGGATATAAAATATGATTTAGTATAAAATTACATAATTTTCTGTACTTTTAAGATTATTAAGATTTTATTAAGATCTACGATTTTAGACTGAAACAGAAGATAATTGAAAAAAAAAGAAATTCTCAGCAGAAGAATGTCAGTAACAAGACAAAGACAACAGTTATTTACAGTTATTATTAGATTTTTCTTTAGTTTTCTTTTTTAGTTTACTGCAGATGGTACTAGATTTCAACAGTTTTCAACAGTTTTACGTTAATTAAATTCTAGTATGTTATTAAAGGCATGTTTTTAAAAAGTTAAGAAAAATGTGTAGAATTCTGAAGATAGCTGTTTTGATTGAGAAAAAACTGCTGTCTTCACTTATTAATAGTTATTGTCTGTTGTATTTATTTTTTTATTTATTCTCAAAATCGTAAAATTTTATACCTTAAAAAAATTAATCTAACTAAAAAATCTAGTAAACTAAATAAAACTGAAGACAACAAAAGATTACTGTTGTCTGTGCCTCAATTCCGGCATATTTCTGCTATCACCTGCAGTTCATAACTTTTTTCTTCAGTTGTTTTCATTTTTCTTGTTCACTAGGGATTTAAAATATCGTTATATTTAATATAAAAGTAAATTAATCATTCAATATAAAAGTAAATATCGTATTATGTACTACATTTTAGTACAAAATATAAATGTTATGATTGTTATAATCCTACAATTTACATTATATTATAAATGTAAATAAGAAAAAATGTTTAATTAATATTATTTTGTTTAAGATTTTGTTAATATCATGAATACTGTCATCAAATAATTACAAAGAGTTTGAAAACATTTTTAAATATTCAAAATTTATTTTTATTTTATTCTATAATTTTAAAACCGGTCCCGTGTAGTAGCTGTAACTACTTTTATAGAATGTTGGCTGTATTAAATATATTAATTTATTATACTTGATTTTATTTACTCGAATTTATTGCAGTATCCGAAGTTGACATTTTTAAAACTGACTTCATTACATTTACTAGCGTATATTCATAAAAATACAGAAAAACTTTTGTGAGCTATAAACATTAGACAATTTCTTCAAAGATTGCATAACGTTTTAGAGGGAAAATCATAATTATAATACTAAGATACTGAATGGTGCGTATGGGTACAAAACTTTTAGTTGCCAACATTTTACCTTGTAAAAAGGTGTTTTTTGAACTGATTTTATAACCTTTTATTGTCAGTTTCAAATAAACTTATAAAGAAATGTTAAAAAAAAATTTAATTAGAACTACAGCATAGCATAGTTAAAAGTTTAGGTTTGATTTTTTCAAAATCTACTAAACCTGCACTAAAATGCTTTGAATAATACTTTATGCACTTTGTCTTTAACAAGTTTTAATAACTCTATTCATAATAAGAGCAGACGTTGTTGAGTTATTGTTGAAAAACCACATTTTGACCATTATTATTTTTAATAATGAACAAAAAAAGTATTTGACAGCTGGAAAACCAAAATATTTGTAATAAGCTGCTCGATTACAAGAATATCCAGTTGAAAAATTTTAGGGACATGATGCTAGGAGTTACATTTTTGCATACGTCAGATGATAATTTAAGCATTTTAATATTTCAAGCAACTTTCAATCTCGATGATTTTTTTGTAGGTGCAGTAATTGTTAAGATATTTTTAAAAAACCATGAATTCGCCGTTATTATTGTTAATAACAAACATTGAAAGTATTCGCTAGGAGGAAAACCAAGTTATTTTCAATAAGCGCTATAAATAGAACCATATCGAGTTAAAAAATCCAGGAGACAGTTAAAAAACACAGAAAGGAAGCTGGCGACTGAATTCGTACTATTGACTGTTTTGCTGCTCGATCAACTCAGCTAGGCTTACACTGAATGATTATCTTCCTGGAATAAGAACATTTTGGAACTACAGGCGGTTTTCTGCCAGTGTCGGCTACTAAGCATGGGCTTTAAAAATTGCATGTAACTGCATAGCATATGCATATTCGACCCTTGCAGCGATAAAGAAACGGCTGCAAGCCGTGAGATGAGAAAAAACTCGGGCACTCGCGTTCTGCGCAGAGTGTTTACTCGCATTAGCTGATTAATTATCCTAACCTGATAAGACATGGCGCGGCCGTTTTTTCATTCAAAATTATAACCGTTGGGTTTACAGTAATCAAGTTTCTTTACGTCTATGATACAACAGATGAGTCAACAGGACATATGATTTAAATTCTTTTATATTTGTAATATCTATCAAGCAGCCTGTGTAATAATTAAAGAATAGTATGTATATCTATAGCTATGACTGACTATAGAAAAAAAGAGTCAGAAAGGCGAAAAATAAATTATTTTCGCATAATTAATTTTCAAACTTAATTATTTTACAAACGAGCAATTTTCTCTACAAAATAATATTATAATTAGAAAGATCTTACGAAAATCTTTGAAATTGTATACTCATACATAAAAGTCAACAGATCATATAAAATATATACAGAATTCGGAAAACGTAAATAGGTTATTTAGCAAATTCAAAGTATAATAGGTCGCGGCGCGCTCCCGACGGCACAGTATATAAAACTTATACTTGCCATCGGGGCGCTACCGCGCCCCTTGATATCCGTCATTTTAACATGCGTTGACGATAAAATTATTGCAATAATATGCTTAATTTTCTACGGGTGTAGAATATACTTTCATAGTTATTCGCTTGAATTTATTGCACTGTCAGAAGCTTTCTCTTTAATATAATAGGGGATGATTTAAATGAGATTTAATATAATAGAGAGGTCACTCTAATTCATAAAAAAATTATGAACTCGGAAAACTAGAGGACCAGAGAACCGGAGAACCGGAGAAACGGAGAACGCCAAAATGGATTACTCTTTAAACAAGAATTGATTGATTTATTTTTTCGTTCGCAAGAGGTGAGGCAGCCAAAAATAATAAATAACTAAGTAGAACGATCAGAGTTTTAAATAGAGATCAGCAACAAATTTGGAGAATCATTAAATTTTGCTATGACTGAATTGAATAAAAATAAATAGATTTGAGATTGTAGAATTACGAAAAATCAGTTTATAGCCTACCACTGTCCAAAGAATACTTATAGCAGAGTCAAGTCAAATTACTGTGTCACGCGTATAGCCGCGGTACATGAACTGACCGAAACTTGTCTAGTTTGCAAAAACTAAAATGAGAGCACTAAATGAGTGACAATCAGAAAATTCTACTAAGGCAAAAATTAACGTGGAGCGTAGTTTGTAATAATCCTACATTACAAGATCAAATAATAATCTCTAACGAGCAAACACCATTTGCGAGAAGTAAAAAAGTAAATACAAAGAATCAATAACCAACACTAAAAAATTTAATAAAACAATAGTTAAAAATATAGAAGAAATAGATCAAGATACAAATTTAAAACAGGTGAATAAAGAAAATTCAACAGGAACAATAAAAAAGCCGATTTCAAGACTTAATAAAGCCCAGTTAACTATTAATATACCAACTACGCCTATTAAACAGAAATCAACTAAAATATCTAAAGAAGAACAAAAAGTAGCACCAGTAACACCAGTAACACCTTTGACAGCGATTAGAAAAGCAGAAGATTGGAAATTTGATAATAGTTTGAAACAGGATTTATTGTTGATATAAATTGAAGGTTTTAACGAGCAACCAAGCCTAATATAAGCAATCTAAAAAATCCACAATGTAAATTTGACTTGAATTCTTTTAGACAGCATATTAGAAAACACAATGGTCGGTGAGGCGCCAAATAATCGACAACAACAAGCGCCACCGCAGTTGCTTTTATCGTTGGAATATGTAACTAATCTAATACCAGAACCTAATGTCAGTTTATGAATATGTAGAAAAATTAAAGCATGCAAAAAACATGTTATCAGAGAATGATTAAGCAAATTTAATCCCAATACTAAAAATGAAACTAAAAGGTGATGTGTACAGGACTATGTTAAATGCTCAAATTAATAATATTCCAGATTTTATCAAAGGTGTGCGACAGATTTATCCATCAACTGATAAAATGGCACCACTGTATGGAAAAATAGCAAAAAGTTTGCAAAATCTAGACGAAACGGTACTCAGTTTTGCTAACAGATTACAAGAATTAGTATTGCAAGTAAAGGACAGTAAGAAAGTAGAAGCATACAAAGCAGGAGAAAAACAAAGATTCAAAACTTAAATACAAGCTTTAACTCTATTAGCCTTTGTAGAAGGATTACGGCAGGAAATACGTATAGAATTAGGAGCAACGAGGGATTTAGGTGATGCTATACAAAAGGCAATAGAAGTAAAGACGAGATTGAATAAAAGAGACTCAATATTTGGCAAAGCAAATAAAGTATTTTGCAGTTTAAGCAATCAAGTAGCTACATCAGGGCACAAAAGCGTTGACATATACTCGTGTCAGATTTGTCAAGATTATGGACATAAGGCATTGTTTTGTCATTAAGTGGCGTGTGTTTACTGCAAAAATAGATACCATTTGTCAGATAGCTGCAGAATAGTAAAATAAAGATTCAATTAATTTGTAAATTCTGTAATAATCATGGGCATTTAATTGATGCCTTCAAAATGAATTAAATCAAAGGCAACCATTGCTAATATTGTCAAGTAATGGGTCACAATGTAACTCAATACCGATTTATAATAGAGTACGAACTGTGTTGAAAATATAAAGAAAGCGGACATGATCCTAATAATTGTAAAAATCAAGGAAAA
Source organism: Nasonia oneida (assembly GCA_037356405.1). NCBI lineage: Eukaryota > Metazoa > Arthropoda > Insecta > Hymenoptera > Pteromalidae > Nasonia > Nasonia oneida. Next base: position 11,000 of record JAZHPH010000228.1, on the reverse strand, counting down.
CAAAGTGAAACGTGTAAATTCTGCAGTGGCACAACTCATACAATAAAAGATTGCCCAGATGTAATATGCAAAAAATGTAACCAACGGGGACATATATTAAAATACTGCCCAATATTAATTAATAGAAAATTTCTAATGTGTGCAATTTGTAATAAAAATGAAGCTAAACAATGTAAAGAAGAAAAAATATTAGTAGCACAGCATAGAACAAAAACATGTCAACAGGATATCCAATGCCAGATTTGCAACAAAAACGGTCATCAAGAAAAATAATGCCCCAAATTGTTGGCTCAGCAACAAGCTATGAAGAATTCCAACGCCTTATATAAAAATCAAAATTACAACAACTATAATAGTATCTATAAAAAGAACAACAATTATAATAATTAGAACAGAAATGCAAATAATCCTAATTGGAAACAGATAATTTGCGAATATTGTAACGTGAGGGGACATCCAATACAAGAGTGCACAAAATTAAAGAATTTAGAAAATGTGACTCAAAGGCGGGAAAATTGCAGTTATTAAAATCAGCAAATGAGTCGTGTAGGGAAGTACCCTAACAGCACAAAAATAAAATATTGTTACAATTTTATTTGTCCGAGAGTAAAAATATTTCTAAAAAATATTGTAAAAAAATATTTTAATATCGTTTTAAAAATTTTCAATACATTTTTAACATAATTCAAAATATTTTAATATATTCAGAAGATTACAAAAATATTTCGTTGATAAATTGCTGCAAAACCTCAGAAAAACATTTAGCAATATTAACAAAATCTATTAAAATATTTTGAAATATTTATCAAATATCATATAATTATTTTTAATTCCTTAAGTAACAAAGAAATATTTATGAATTATTCTAAAAATATTGATATACAATACTTTAATAAAATATTTCAAAATATTTATATAAAATATTTATAAAATATGTACAGAAAAAATTTAAAAATCACATGTGAATCTTATTTTTGCAAGGTTTTATAAACATTTTATTTATGTTTTTGGTACATGCAAGTTTCTGTAATTTATATATTATTTATATATTATGAATATTATATTTTGAAATATTTTATGGATATATATCTGAAGGAATTCAAGAATTAAAAAACCTTAAAAGCCCTACTCGTTACACTATGGATGAACTTATAAATCACTTTAAAAAATGTTACTCATATGTGGCGCCACGCGCTGGACAGCGTCGTCGCCAGCGCAAGCAGACGCTGCAGCCGAGGCCTGACTTCGACTAGCGGAGTACCGCCGGAGTCAGCCTCAAAAAGGTCGTCTGGCCGACGCCACACCGTGGCGAGCGGGGAGCGCGCACCCGGTCGCCATTCTGGGACTGGCCGCCAGACTGAGCACACGCTCAAGTTTCAACAGTATTATTATCATTTAATAAAGTCTTCAGAGTAGATTAGCAGAACATCGGAGACGTACTTTCTTTTCCTCCTGATCCTTCCTGTGCCCACGCGACTCGCGAGTGCGGAGTAAGCAATCTCCTTGCAGTGATAAAGTTAACTTCAAAACATATACCACTACGATGATTTCGCAATTGTATACTACTTTTGTAAATTATTTCTACAAGTATTGTCACGGGGCAACTGGGCTTTAGCGCTACAGCCGCGAAGATGCTGTCGCGTCAACGAGGGGGATTACTCACTCTTTTATCTCCGCACGGCTATCCCTCGATGATGCTGAAGTCGGCGACGGGCGTTAGCCGTCGGTGCAATGCCGACTCCGTACTATGCAGCCGGGTTGCCTCGGTGTACAATGGCTTTTGCAATATTTTAACTACAAATATCACCTTTCGCAATATTCAACATTTTTGTTTTATACATTTTTCTATCAAAATCTTAGTATATAAGTTTCAAATTTCTAATCTTTAACCTTTCAAATTTTTATTTTTCAAAATGTTTACCCTTACCCATCAAAACACACTTCCTAAATGTTTTACACAAACTCTAAAAAATACTATTACATGGCTTACTTAAGAAGAAAATAAAATTAAAAAAAGCATGCATTACCCGAATGTATTATGTCTCTTATCTCGACTTAAATAGAAAAAAAAATTATTCCTTAAATGTTATAAAATACTTCTAAAAATTGTGTGGGAATGTGAGTATGAGAGAGATAGAGAATACTCGCAAGCTTCTCTCTGGCAAGGTCCTAGAAAGAAGGTTTGAGGGAAGTACGCTAGAGGGATGTGTGTGAGAGAGAGAGAGAGAGAAAGAAATAGAGAGAGAGAGAGAGAGAGAGAGAGAGAGAGAGATCGGAAGGGCAGTTCCGAGATGGGCCAACGGGCCCAGGAAAGTGTGATTTGGGATGTGAACGAGAGCGGACGTTTGAGAATTGTGCTGTCGGTTGGCCAGGTGGCTAACCGAGACTCGAGAGAGCGTCATTGTTATAGTTATCTTGTTGTTAATAAACTATTGTTATCTGTTTAACCTATATTTCCATCACTAAACCATATATGCCTACACTTCAAATCCCACAATTGTTTTATGAATATTGTAAAATAATGCTGAGTAATATGACTTGGAACGATTATCAAAATATTTTATCAGTATATGTTGCCTCTTCTAAATAAAAAAAGTATCTGCTTAATATTTATAAAATATTTTAAAATCTTGAAAAGAAAATGTATCTTAATCTCGTAATTTATTATTTATTTTAAATATTTTACTAGCCTTTCAAAATATGCCTAAAAATCACAATTTTAAAATGTTTTTAACATTTTTTATGATATTTTATTCCTATATTTTTTGTGAACCAAATTAAAATGTCTTATAAATATTTATAAAATATTTTAAAATGTTTTAAGATACATTTTATAACGATATATGTACATATTTGAATAAAATATGAATGCAACATTATAAAATCTTTGAAAGAATATGTATCAAACTCTTGTAGTTAAATATTTATTCAAAATATTTTACTAACCTTTTGAAATATTTAAAAAAACATTGTTTTAAAATGTTTTCAACATTTTTTATAATATTTCGTTTCAATATTTTTTGTGAACAAAATTAAAATGTTTTTAAGCAATATTTATAAAATATTTAAAAATATGTTTTAGATATATTTTATAGCGATTTATGCAAATATTTTGATAAAATATTTGTGCAACATTATAAAATATTGTTTACAAAATATGCCCGAATCAAACAAAAATATATTAAAAAAAATATTCCTAAAATATTTTTCAATATTTCTCTTACAATATTTACAATCACATATTTTAAAAATATTTTATAAAACCGTGGGCCATATATTTTATGAAAATGTTTGTTTTACAGTTTTAAATTGTTTTAAAAATGTTTTTAAAATATTTTAAAATATACAAATCTTTTGAAATATTATGTGCTATTAGGGTGTAAAGCCTACTCGGGTCGAGTGGACAAGAAGTAACAAGGCTAATGCACTCGGAACAGATGATGACACAGCAAATTTAATAAAAATAAGAGATATACACGAACAAAATGTGTCAAATACAGAGTAGTCGGAAAAAATGCGATAACGAAGTAAATGTTTCGGATATTGAGAAACTAGGGAAAATTTCTCCAGAGGCGCAATTACAAGATAAAATAATATTGTTGATAGAAATAAAAAGCAAGCACATAAAAACTTTGGGGAAAGTTAGACTACCAATGAATAATAAATATTTTGACTTTTATATAGCACGAGAGGAATTCGACATTCTGTATGATGGCATTTTAGGAATTAAATTACTCACAGAAAGTAAATTACGTTTAGACGAAGGATATTTGAAGAGCATGGAGCAAGAGGCGGGAAATTCTGACAATACAAAAGATTTTTAAAAAAATGAAAGGCTGATAGAAAATACTTTTTATGAGGATGTAAAAACGGTCCTGAATACAATAACTAAGGAATATGAAATCAGTAATGAAAATAGTAAAGAAAAACAATCAAGAAAATTTTAGAGAATTTTTGAAAACCGATAATAAGAATATAGAAAATTTTATATATAACATTAACGTAGGGTTGCAAGGGGAGCACAACTTGCAAGAAATCAATGCTGAAGCGAAAAAATGTGATTTTGAGGACATACTAACAATAATGAAGGAAACTGCAGAAAAATTGTCGAAAAAATCGATGTGTGATGGAAAAGAATATCAATATATATCATTCGATATTAACTATGTTCCTGAAGGAGCTCAATTAGTGGACGAATCAGGCATAGATGAGAGTTTAATTTTAAATGTAGAAGCAATCAATGCATTAGAGAAAACTCAATAAGGCAAACTCAAGAAACTTAGTAGGCAGGAAGTATTACGAAAGAAATTACAGATGAAAAATGGTATTAAAAAGAATCAAGAAAGAATCGAACGAATCACAAATAGATATCCAGATATGTTCTGGATCAAAGAAGATGAATTAGGAACGTATATCGTGGAACAACATGAAATAAATTTAACGACAGATAAACCTATTTACGTAGAGCAGTTTTCATTAGAACACAAAAAGGAAGGGATTGCCATAAGTGAAACAAAGAAATTAGTCATGAATAAAGCAATTTGAAATACAAAAAGCCCATTCAATGCACCGGCATTAGTTAGGCCAAAGAAGGAACTTGTAACAGGAGAAAAGAGATACAGGTTAGTGATTGACTACAAGGCACTTAATGAGGTCACTGTATCGGACCCCTATTTACTGCCAAATATTAAAGAAATTTTAGATCTCATTAGAAACAAAAAATATTTTGATGTTTGAGACTTAAAATCAGGGTTTCATCAAGTAAAAATGAGACCTTCGGATATAGATAAAACTGAGTTGTGTACAGCCATTGGAAAGATTTAAATTTCTTGTTTTACCGTTCGGTCTCAAGAACTCTGCTAGGACATTTCAGCGAGTGATAATACAGTTCTGGCCGAATACATTAATAAAATATGCTATAATTATATTGAGGACATTATTATTTTTAAAGATTCAATGAAGAAATTGGATAAAAAATTTAATCTAGTAGCAGAAGCATTATTAACAGCAGGATTAAAATTATAACCAGAAAAATATGAATTTGGTGAAACAGAAGTTTGTTTCTTAGGGCAAATAATTAGTGAAGCTGGGATAAGGCTGGACGGAAAGAAAATAGGAGCCGTCAAAAAGTTTACTATACCTAAAAATGTAAAGGAAGTGAGACAATTTTAAGAATTTTCTAACAACTGTAGAAGATTTATGAAAAACCTTGCCAATATTACAAAGTCATTAACAATATTATTACAAAAAGATAGACCATTTATTTGGAAAGAAGAACAACAAACAGCTTTTGATAAACTGGTAAATATGTTATCATCGCTCCGTACAAAGACTAGAACAGTTTAAATTTTTTAACAAAAACTATCACAACTCACGATTTGCCGCGAAGAGTAGAAGTTCAGAAATGCGGTCAAGAGTAGCACAACTCGCATCTTTATATAATTTAAAATGTGAGCATTTTACGTTATATAAAGATGCGAGTTGTGCTACTCTACTCGTTTTGGTCAAGATAACTAGCGCGCCACGCGCAGCCTTACGGCCGCGGTGGCCTGCCACCTTGCATCGCGAAGCGATGCAAGGCACGCAAAAAGCAAAGCTTTCTTGCGAAGCAATCTTTAAGTAATCTTCATTAATCCATGTGTGTACATATCATGTGTATACATATGTATATATGTCATAATATATTTCGGAAACGTAAATAACAATACATTGATTCCTTAATTTTTTCAATTGTTCTCACAGCTTCCAATGTATCTGGACCAAATCTTGAAAATGATTTATGGTAGGAATGTATATTTTTATTATATGTACCTATTTATACAATTCAATAGTTTTTTTTTTAATGCAATACTTCAAGTTTTGGGAAATAAAACAAATGGCGGACAGATGTTTAAAGCGCTTTTATTGTTAAAAACTAATTAAAATTTGATACAATTGAAATGTTTTCTTTGGTGACCTGAACGATTTAAGTTCATAGAACATTCTTACCGAAAAATAGATTTAATTTTTTCATTTTTATGCATTTTGGAGGGTTTTTACAAAATCGACCGAATATAAAATTCTAATATAGTGTAGATAGAAGATTAAGATGTCGGAGCAAGGGAAATAGATCTTGCATCCATCTTTGGCGATATTAATGTTATGAGGTTGTAAAATTCTGTCGCGAAGATTCTTACCAATTTTACGAAAGTATGGGTTCATGGTATTTGCAATTTCTGTAGGATTTGTAATTTTGTTCATATCTTTATCGTAGATTTATTTTATATTATTTTTTTTTTATTTTTTCCAATCTTGTTAATAATAAACTTTCATAATTTACGAGTATCGTTACTTTCCTTTTCAACGCTCTCTAGATACTTTTATGCTAGTTTGAATTTTATTATTATGTGTATTTGTTATTTCGTAGGGGTCACACATTGATTCCACAGAGTTGCAATGGTCGTATCTTGCAACCTTATATAATTTTTGGTAGTTTATTATATATGTAATTGGATTATATATGAATCCGGTTTCTTTACTTTTAGTATTATTAAGTTTGCTTATTGAAATAAATAAATGGTAATGATCTGTAAATAGTTTAATTAGTTTCGCTCTTTTAACTTTTATACAATCGGTTTTAATAAAAGCATTGTTTTTGCAGAATGTCAGAGTTTACGAGTTTTAATATTATCGTTTAAGTGGTAACACCTATACAGGGAGGGAGCAGAGGGGTGAATCGCTTGTGCAACTTCCTCGGGTCAATACAAATCAGAAAATCCCGTTGAAAAACGCGAGGTGAATTAAGCTCACCTTGCTTTCTTCACGTTCGGACTTATTTTGCCGAGGTGCGCCGACTAGAGGTTTTTCCGTGAGCCTCGAACTGAGTAGTTGTAGTTAGGGTAAATACAAATACGGGAATGTAAATAACAAAAGATAAATGTATTGTGAAGCGAATAATTATAACAAGAAATATAAATTTAAGGCTTGTCGCTAAATGCGTCGGTGTACAATTAACAATACGACTGCGAAAGAGACGCAACAACTGGTGACGAGCCTTACGGCCGCGGTGGCCTGCCACCTTGCATCGCGAAGCGATGCAAGGCACGCAAAAAGCAAAGCTTTCTTGAGATTTTGGGAAGGAGTAGGCATTTTATGTGTTTTGGCTGAGTTCATTGTGCAGCTTTCAAACCCCTATGGTTCTTAAGATATTAAGGTTTCAATTTTTTTTTGAAAATTTTTTTATTTCTTACATCTCTAAAACAATGTAGTCAAACGCTTCAAAATTTTATTTGGTGATGTTTTATAAAAAAATATATCTGCTGCTAAAATTTTAAACGATTTCGTCTATTGGTTCTCGAGTAAAGAGCTAAAATGTAAAAACCGATTTTTCTCAAAACTTTTGCTTTCTCTTATAGGGGTATCGTTGCATGTCGTTAGAGTCCCTCCCTATGAATTCATGTCATACTGATATATTCTGTGAAAAAAATTGACGGCAGTGTTCGTATTCTAAAATAAAAAAACAGAGGGGTCTGCAAACTTTTAGACAATGAACTATCCAAAACTTATATATTAAATTATGTATCAAAAACCGCCTCATACATTAGCAGGCAGATTATACTGTATATTAAAACAATATCTTATTCATTAGACCTACAAATTTAGTTGGAGGAAGCTACGTGCCAATGAATTGGCAGCGGTTTTTCACTTGTAGTATCTTCAGCCCTGGCCCTGGTGAAAATCATTATATGCTTAGACACATGATATTCATTACGATGATGTACATGCTTCAATGCATACAAAATTAAGTGCTAAATTATGTGATGAAGCACATGCTTGAATATGTGACATAATATATACTGTAATGCATGATAAAATATATGCTTTAGTTTGTGATTTTTACGAACCACTTAAGCATATGCTTAAACTTTTGCCCAATCATATAGTTCAGTTGCATATCTAATGTATATTTTATTATATATATATATATATATATATATATATATATATATATATATATATAAGCATGCAATAAAACACGTAATTAAATTATTCTAGTGAAAATAAATTTGTTTATAAAAGTATACGAAATAATCAGACAGGGAACCTATAGTAAAAATATATATATTTTTAAAAGGATATAAATAACTACATATACATGTTACAAAAATTCAACTTTTATTAATTTTATTATTATTTGTAAATACAAAAATTATTTTTTTTTTAGTAATGGGGTAGATTAGGTACTGGTATAATATATTTACAATATTGATTTTCGATAAAAACACAAATTCTGTGAATATCGCTTGTTGGTACAGAAATTATATCTTCAGATATGTTTATCACTTCTTTTATCACAACAGTATATTTATTTACTCTAGTGTTTATAAGTTGGCAAGTAATCAATTCAAGTTTATTATGCGTGTCAACAAGAAAATGAATAATTTTTATAAATTTTTCATTGATCAATTGGGCAAAGCAATTGCTAGAACGCTTATTAACTTTTTCGCAGGATGTATATAAACACGCATTCAGTACAATTTTTGAAAATACTTTTGTTTTGTCGGATACGTCAAACTTTTGTATGTAGAATGGATCAATGGGGGATTCTTTGCCTAAATATGTAATATTAGAAATCTTTAAAATTTGTTTATGTCTCGCAGAAACCAAATTTTCACAATATTCACGTACGGTATATCAACAATCTGAATATATAACTTGCTCTAACTGTTGGACCATTCGTGCCCACAGCGGACCCCAGTCTTCAATACTTTTAACAATATGTAGGAGCTGGTGGACGTTGTAGGTCATTGCTTTTAACGTATAATAATTATTAACGTTTGATACAAAGTCTATCAATAAATCAGAAACATGATTTAGTTCTTGATATGTGATATCGCATACTGCCTTCATAAAATTATCCAGATTGTTCGCACCAGTCATAATTAGCATTGAATTGAAGCGTTCCATTCATTGGCGGACGGGCGATACTATCAACAACTGTAACTGATACAAACAAGTTTACTCGATAATCTGTTTCTTTTATTTTAGTCGGAATACCCACTTTAGAAAATGTATTCATATATTTGACAAATTGTTCCAAAATTACACTCATTTTTGGTTTGCTTTTGCCAAACCACATACCAATTACTATTAAACTAGTGAATCTTTCTTGTGGAGGGATTTCATTAATCATCATGTATATAGGCCAAATACAGAAATTAGAACTTTTAAATACTGGTGCAACATCAGTATTAATTGTCGTTGTTACGTATGAATGTCGACTATGATTTGGTAACATTTTAACAATTTCCGATAACATTTTCCATCATACATATCTCTAATATGATTTTTTTCATGGTATCTATTGTTTATAACATAATTATAATAGTCTTCGTGCTGTTGTAAATAATCTCTAACTGAATCTGATGGATCTAGTAATGCAAAAAAATAAGGATCTGACGGATTGGATACGATCACTTCGTTATGACAATTACTACATTGAAGTCTTTGACTTATTGTCGTATGAACCTAAATAATTAGAGCAAGTTGGACATACGGCGTGGAATTTTACAGTTAGATCAGAATTATATAACCTATCTATTTTATATCGCGATTCTGGTACAACCTCTTCTTCACATAAACAATTAATAAATTTAAATAAATTTGATATGGCTATGAATGGTAACTTATTATTCAATGCAAAGTTAAGTACCATTAATAACAATTCACCTTTATTTTTAGAAATGTGAGCATCAATCGACTCTAAAAATCCTTCTATATTCGTTAAATCATGGATGTTATGAATTTTATCTGTAGGTGTGATTTCAAGTACGTCTTTATCAGCCAGATCATCTGGAATCGTATTATCCAAGGACTCAACATAATGCATCTAAAAATAATTGTTGTACAAAGTTATATAATATATTACAACAATATATATGGGTGATTCTCTGTGAGATCAGCCGGCCAAAATTTTTTTCTTCTGCAACCCACGGTAAATATGTTCCAAAAAGTGTTTACAATGCCCCTGAATTTTTTCAGATTTTTAAATTACTTTATTCCAATAAATTACTTTATATTAAATTTTATTTTTATTTTTTTAAATTATTTATTTTTTAATTACTTTATACCATAATTAATGTGCATATTTTATTATCAATTACCTAAATCAATATTTATCCATAAATATTTTTATTTGCAAACATCAACATTAAAATATCTATTTATATGTATATAAAAAAATAATTCACGTATTGCCATAGCTGTGTACAAATATTTTCTCACTCTTGTACAAAATTAAAAGTGCAACTTCTAGAATCTCAAAGTGATTGAAATTTGTGTAACTCAGATCTCGGCGATAAGCATATATGCACCATCACCAAACATAATAATGCATAACTATTAAAGGTTTAGATAACATTATATCTCGTTTCTTAAGTAAATTTTATCTGGCCAAATATAAGAATAAAAATCATATAATTAATAATGGTATTGTAGGAGCTTTAAAAATTATTAGGTTATTTTTGAAAGTATATATAATTTATTTACTCTGTTCTGTGACATAAGTATGTATCTTAGTAATGCAAGAGATCAAAGTTTTACGATTTCTTTGCTAATTATCCAGTGTAAGCAATGAATTGTCAATTATATATTATCGGAACACTGCATTTTAATAAGTTATTAAAAAGATGCATATTTCTAGTAAGGAATACCCATGCAATGTCTTTCTTTTTATGCAAACTAACTCTATAAATCTGTTGGTGGTGAGCGTTGCACATAAACATATTGTTGTTAGGCATATAGTGGTATTTAAATCATATTTTAGCATTATAGACTGCTAAATTGATTTTTAGCATAGAGGCTTATGCTTGTGATATTACGGCACTTATACAATTACTTTGGGACTAAAAAAGGTATCTCCAGGAATTTTTTGGTCAGGATCCGGATGATGGAACTCTATCAAATCCTGATTTTAAGGTTTAAATGGCTTATAGGGTACGTATAACACACATATATATATA
>JAZHPH010000227.1:154128-196016 GCA_037356405.1 Nasonia oneida | reverse complement strand
TGATGTGACTCATAGTCAAATTCATAAATTTGTTGCATTGTAGTTCATCAGAAACAGGCCTGAGAGTTGAAATAGATCAATGAAACTGAGTGTTATTAGTAGTCATTTTTTAAAACTGTTGGTCACAATATATCTTTTCTATGTTATGCTTCTAATATCTCCTGAGCTATTATACTCTATTTTTTGAAATCTTGATATGAAAATGTCGTTGTTGCGCCATCTTCAGAGTATTTTTGATCTTCATTTCTGTGTTATTAATGGGTATGAAACAGTGTTTCTTTAGAATTTCTGGAACTGGAGGAGCAGCATCAAATCTTTTGTTCAAAAATCTTTTCATTTTGTTGTGATCTTTGTCATTGTAAGATAGTACATGAATATTTTTGGAATTTTTCTGAGCCCAGTCGATAAGTTTCTCGAATGTAACAAAATAAAATTGAGCACAAAAGTTTCATTTTCTTGTCAAATAGTACACTCCATGACACATACTTTTACTTGATAATAATTTATGCATTGTATACATTGATTAAATAGTAAATAGATTATACATAGCAGATTATAACAATCATAAACAACAATCATTATTGCATTGGAAAATTAATAATAGTAATAATAATAATAATAATTAAAATAATAACAATATTTTAACCATAATTTTAACCGTAAACAAATTTGTATGCAATTTTTAACTATAATGAAATATCAATGACATTATACTTTGCAATAAAATGCAACAAAATCATTTATATACAAAGATAAATAATAACTTTAATAAATTAAAAATAATATACTATACTAGTTAAGAGGCTGATAGAAAAATTAATCTGCTAAAAACATCATAAACATTGAAGAACCTCCAACAATAAAATAAATTCCACAAAGTAAATGCTTCATAGAGAAAGATTTAAACAATAATTTTTGTTTTCAATTTCTAATGAATCACTTATCTAATAATCTCATTGAAGTACTTTATTGAAGGCAGGATACGCATACATAGAACACATGTGCAATTAAACAAATTATATACATACACGCACATATATCACTAATAATTAGAGAAAAATAATAGTTATTGAACAATATTATTATGCACCAACAATATATGCAATACAATTTACAATTTAAAATTGAATAGTCAAAACAAACTAAAATCTAAAATACTAACTAAATATGGAGTGTAAACTTCAATATTAAAATTGGACAAACGATCCGAATCATAAACTACATAAATATAACTATAGAAATAACACTATTAGTAATCAAAGGCAACTCCTTATACGATTTGCTAGCATGACTTCATGGCTTTTACGGAAAATCTGAAAATTATTAATTTGCTAAAATACATTAGCTTATACTTTTAACCCACAGAATAATATTATTTGCTCCATAAATATAAATCTCATTTAACCTTAGTAACAGAAATAAGAACTATTTAGATAAGAACACATCTATTTAAGTGAGGGCACGCAGTGGCGCTGTCGCCGTTCAACAAGTCCAAAACTATAGGCCGCAAGAACGTGACCGGCTCGCTACTGTCATTCCGGCTACGGCATAGCCGTGGCTGCTAGACAGATGGAAGTATTGCCACTGTCGTGACGGAAGAGTAAGCCCGTTACACGCAAAAAGGAACATGAACAAATAAATACTGAATTACCATGTTAAATAAGTATTATCCTGTAGTACAGCATTTATCGGGAATAGTTTAGTCTGTTTTCTTAGCTGGAATAATGCTATTGCGAAAAAAGTCCCGTTGATTATTATTTTTTACTCGTATAATTAACTTATAAATTGTATATGTTATTATCATTACAATCTTTAAAATTTTTTATACACAAATCAATTGTCATTAAAATTCAACATTATTTTTTGATGCAGCAGATCAATGGAAAATTCGAATAAAACTGAGTAGTTTTATTTAGATTATGCAATTGACGAATCTGAAAAATTGATCTGTTTCACAAGAATACGAATTTCTTCTATAAAGCATATTCAGTATATTGAATATACTATCCGGTAACACAATCGGTTATCAGAACAGGAAAAAAAGACGATATCTCCTCACACCCAGCCGTGAAATAACGACCCTCGGTAAAGGTGCCTAGCTCCATCTTCTCTGCCCCTGAAACCTGTGGTACCCCTGTCAAGCAATGCTTCACGGGGGGGGGGGGGGGGGGGGGGGGCGAAAGGCTTTTGCCCGCTTCTGGTTGATGTGGTCGTCACCACTATAATCATCCCTTATTTTCTGCGTCGCACACACACACGTCCATACTCAACCTCTTCCTCGTCTTCTGTCTTCTTTGTCTTTTCTGACTCTCTTAAAAATGTCTGCTGCATAGATGTTGACTTCGCAACATCCATCCTCTGCAGTCAGCATGGCCGTCATAATCGACTCAGGAGTTACTCTGATTTGAAGATAACTCTCAGGTTCTTCTCGATTCTGAGCACTCGCGAAAGACGTGCTCAACATCCTCTGTTGCATCCGAACATATTGGGCAGTTCGGTTAGTCGTCTAGTTTAAACCAGTGCAGATAAGGCCAGAAGCATCCGTGCCTGGTCAAAAACTGTGGGAGGTAGTAGTTAGCTTCCGTATGTTTTTTTCAAGTCCAGTCTTCTATCCTTCGTATAAGGCGATGAGTCCATCGCCCCTTGCCACTAGCGTCCCATCTTGTTTGACATTCAGCCATCGTCGTCTTTCTTGCGGCATCCCAGATCTTTTTTTGGCTATTGTCGCTAAAAGGTCAATGAGCGGCATGACTGCTATAATGCAGACAGCATCTCCGATACTGTACGGTAAGCGGAATCCACTCTTAGTGGACTTCGCCTATACACGGTAGTTAACTTTCGTACATACGATTTTACCCGCATCGCATCTGCCCATATCGGGGCTCCGTATAGCATAATCAATGTGGTTACACTGGCTAAGAGTATTGCTCTATCACTGACTATTTTCAGATACTGTTTAAAACTTAGTCTTGCATCGATCGTGATGCCAAAGTATTTGATAATTGGTTGAGAAACGATCTTATGTCCATCTACCGTCAGTGTGATTCCCTCCATCTTCTTCCTACTAGGGATAAGAATAACTTCCGTTTTGTGGTTGGCTAGTTTCAGACCCGTCTCAGTTAGCCATTTGTATATTATACGGGTCGCCTCTTCCGCTATTTCTGTCACCTCTTTTTTATGTTTCGCTACTACCACTACTGCTATGTCGTCAGCAAAGCACACGACTGTTGCTCCTTCAGGTAATTGTAGCTTTAGAACCCCGTCGTACATGATGTTACAAGTCGGTTGGCCAAGTACTGAACCTTGGGAGACGCCTTCTGCAACTTCATAGGTCTTGGTACCGTCCTCAGTATCATATAATAAGATTTTGTCCTTCAAGTAGTCGGACATCATCCTTCTTATATATAATGGCACATCCTGCTTCCGAAGTGCCTCGTGTATTTCACTCCATCTGGCCGAATAGAATGCATTTTTGACATCCAATGTAACTATGGCGCAGTACTTCTTTTTTTCTCCCTTCCATCTTTTCCCCTCTATTGCTGTTTTCGCAGTGTCGATAACTAGGCTAACTGCGTCCCGGGTTGAACGATTCTTCCTAAAGCCATATTGGTGTTCCACTTACCACTTTTTCCTTCTATAAAATGATTCATTCTGACGCAGATAATGCGTTATAGGATCTTACTCGGGGATCCAACATGCAGAGCGGTCTGTATGATGAGGAATTCTGGGGTAAATTCTTTCCTTTTGGAAGAAGCACGAGACGCTGTTTCTTCCAGTTTGTGGGGAATGTATTCTCTTCTGGACATGCATTGTACAAGTTTACGAAGACCTCTGGATGAGCATGGATGTTATGCTTCAATGCAATATTGGGAATGTCATCCGGCCCTGGGGCCTTCTTGTTTCCTACCCTTCTGCAGGCTGCTAACAATTCCCTGATTGTGACCCGTAGAACAGCTTTTTTATTCGCACCTCTTTCGATGACACTTGGCTCTTTTAGTTGCCTGGGGAACAGTGTGGTCAATACCCGGTGTAATAGTTCCGGGCATTTTGGAGGGAGTACGTAGCATCCTTTAATCTTTTTCATTACTATTTTGTAAGGTTGACCCCAAGGGTCCTGTTCGACCTCATCCTATAGTTCTATAAGGCACCGTCGCTTGTTTTCGCAGATTGTCTCCTTAAGCTTCCTCTTAGCGTCCTTCATTCTTGTTCGCGGGCATCTACTATTTCCTAGCCTCTTCCGGTTTTATAGTATTTCTTTCTTGTCCGTTGTTCTCTTCTTCTAGTCCGGTGACACTCGCTGCGCGCACTCTCAACCTCTTTGTCCCACCAATATACTGGTGGTCGTCTACAATTGGGCACTCTTCTGGGCATAGCCGCGTCACAGGCTCGTGTGATATTACCCATCACCTGTTCCGACTTGCTGTTCGCCGTCCCCGATAGTTGCAATTCTTCCAGTGCCAGTAGGAATATCTTCTTATCATAATCCTTTATTTTTTAACTGACTCTGTTGGTCCTTGTACTCGCGCTGGGTCTCTGCTCTGATTTTCTTACCTCCATTATTATGGCTTGGTGATCACTATTTGTGTAGTGTTCACTCACGGTCCACTTGTCAATTGAGCCAATAAGGCAACTACTAACAAATGTCAGGTCTACAATAGATCCTGCGTCTCCTCTTTTAAAGGTGTTAGTGCTACCCTGATTAACTAACACCAAGTCCAGGAGAGCAAATGTTTCTAGCAGTACTAACCCTCTTTAGTCAGTCCTTTGACTTTCTCACTCTACGGTTCATGCGTTGAAAGCGCCTGCGATAATTACTGGCTTTCTTCCCGCAATATCCTGCACGAGTCGATCTAACTGCCGCTTGTACTGTTCGATCGGTGCGTTAGGCGAAGCATAGCAGCTATACACGTATATTCCTGCTATCTTTGCACGAACAAATCCTTTCTTGCTGGTCAACATTTTTTCCTGAAATGCCACGTTCCCACACGCCCAGATCGCTGCTCTGCCAGTATCGTCTGTTTCCCACGATGTCTCGTCCAGAACCGTGTATGGTTCACATATAATGGCTACGTTGACCTCTGTCTCATGAACGTACTGGTTAAGTAAATCCTGTACTGTCTCAACTCAAGTTCAACTGCACTATCTTCATTATCTTTGTTTTTTCAACTTCTCTATTGCCGCTCGGTATACTGGGCATGTGCAGCTACCAGCAGCATGGTCACTTTTCTCTGTTGCTCCTCTTTCTTGGCAGAGAACGCAGCTCGGTTTGTTTTTACAATCTCTTGCATTATGTCCTTCGACTCCACACTTGTAACAGTGGTTACTTCGATCCTGTGTTACTGTGCAGTTTTTGCCGATAAGTCCAAATCCTAGACATTTCTAGCAGCGAAGTGAACGTGCATTCCGCTTTATCTCTTGTATTCCGCATACTACCCAGCCTATCCTGATTTTCTTCTTTGCGATCATCTGCTGAGCCATTTTCGCTGGCATTTTAATGACCGCCGTCTGCGTATCGCTATATGCCTTGCGCACAGACTTTACTGCCGTTTCCTCCACTGCATTTGAGCCGCTATCTTGAAACCCCCCTTTACTCCAAAGACCTCTACATCTTGTAGGGTTCTTACAGTGACACCCTCTTCTAGTACTTCTTACACCGCTTGTCGAAGTTCCGTTGCTTTCCCTTCCCATGTGCGTTGGAGTTCTAAAAGTAGGTCACCAACCGTCGTTTTGCGTATCCTATTTACGCTATCCCCTAGCATCTTCAGTTTTGGGTCTGCTTTCATCTTTCGCAACACATCAGCGTAGGACTTCATGTCGGTAGCTTTTATAATTAGAGCCTCCGGTCGGGTTGGTCTTTTCCTTTGCGGCTTAGATTTTCTAGTGCCTTTCTGATCTACAACACCATTGTTAATCTTATCGTCTTCTTTTTCCTTTTTTTTCTTTTTCTTTCTTGTTTCCCCCCTCTGCCAGGGTGGTAATGTCCCTGTTGTGGGCGGTGGGCTTATTTTTTTTCTTATTGGTCTTGTTCTGTGTAGGAGACCGTTTCTTCCTCTTCCTCGGCGTTTCTACCTCCTGTTTTTCTTCTGAGGTCAGCGAGGTCCGTGCTCTTTTTGACATCATCAGTCCAAAGCTAGACTTGGTCTTGCTCGACGCTTCTCTTACGCTGATGAGATGTTTCCAGAAAGACATGACCTTCCTTATGTCATACTTAACACTCTTGTGAATGTTTTTGGCTGGACCTACTACAGCATCCATCTTGTCCAGATGGTTCTGAATCTTGTCCATCAATTCTTCTTCCGCACGATCTGCTGTCTGAATTTTAGACCATACGTCGTGCATTCCTCTGTTTATGACTCCATCACATCCTGATGCGTCACTTGAGGCTAATCTTTCTTTGAGGGCCGAGTGACCCACTTCTATCACCTTCTGTCTTGTTTGAGTTAATTGGCTCCTCCCAACAATGGAGCCTGCGTCAGTCTGCGTCGGCTTTCACCCGATCGGAACCAACGTCGGGAGTGGGCTGTAAAGCTTGACCCGCTTGGGGCAGTGATTTAACTAACTCATTGTCCATGATTCATTTATATTGGGGGTTTCTTCCCTTATTCTGTATTTTAGGAAGGAGACCTTTAACAAGGTGTTGTCATCTGGGCCAGATGAGCCTTGGTTATTTTAACGAGGTTGCTACTTCTCCCCCTCCTTCTTCCCTACCTCTTGTGTGGTGAGGCCCCGGGCTTGGCACCGGCGTAGCGGAGTTGTGTGTGTGTGTGTGTGTGGGTTTGTGAGTATGTATAATATGAATATATCAATTGCAGGATTGTGACAGCTGATGAAAAATTTTACGTTCAAAAAGATGAACCGTCGTCGTCAAATACAGTTTCTATAATGTTTTAACAATGAAGCAAAATCTTTTGGATTTAAAGTCAAAATCTTTTGAATTGCAAACAATCAAGGAATACCGTAGTGAACTGCGAGTTACGGATCAAAACATAAGTAAATCACAAGAAACTTCGCACTTAAGGATCGATAAAAGTTATACTGAGAAAAAATATCCTTATAGACAAAAATCAAATTTATATGAAAAACGTGTCTGGGTAACAATACCTATTACATACAAAAAATCAAGATCGTCCGATACTTCGTCAGAAAATAATTACTTTTGTAAAACTAAATTTTCTCGTATATGTGACAGTAAGTCGGCATTTTTTGACAAAAATCGATTGTTTACAGTTAAATCCAGAAGTGGTAAAAAATTACTATCACTGAGACTTGACAGAAAATTATCGTCTCCAACTCATTCGTTACTTTTGAAAATTCATAAACGATATATAGATATACTGCAAGAAGTGAAAAGAATTCTCAATGAAGATACAATTTGTAAACGTAAACTCAAACAAATTTTTAAAAAACAGCATTTTGTTCACAGTAGTCATACTGAAAAATTGCATTCTATTTGTATAAATAAGTGTTGCAGGACAGAAAATAATAAAAAGTTTATACGTAATAAAATAGAAAAAAATGATTACAATTTACAGTATTTACAAAAGAATTTGAATATACAACCAACAGAAATTTGTGGTAAAAAATCTAAAAAATTTCAAAAGTTAAAAAATATCAAAGTGCCGTATACTACTCATGATTTGTTTGGGAAACATCTAAATCGATCAGGTTTTGTATGCGAATTCAATGCACAACCAAATATTGGAAGTAGGAGCCCTTCACCAGCACTTCCATTGACAAGAGAAGAAGCAATATTGAATAAACATTTAAAATATTCATCAAATAAGTTATCATTAATTAATAAGTTTGAAGAATTAAATACAACATCCACCTACGATTTGGAATTTGAAAAAAATGTAAGATGCATAGTTAACAGTCCAAAACACACAGATATTTCAAATCGTATTTTACTTGTATCAAAATCGTCTCAATCTGATATATTAACAAACGCTATTTTATGTGAAAGCTCCAATCCTCTTTTAGTAAATGAAAAAATTATTCATGAAAACAACTCTTCGTCGTTAGCACATTTTCCCTTGAAATCATGTACAGGTCAAGTACAATGTTGTTCCTCAAATAATTTCATTAAAAGAAAAAGTTCAACTACAACTTTAGACAGTAAAACAACAATACCTGAAAATGATAACTTGGCTACGTGTTATTTTCAGTCAACTCTTTCAAAAACATTTGGTTCAGAAATTTCAAGATCAAAGACTCCCTTTTTAACACGGTTATCACAAGATCGACAGAAAAACTTGAGAGAAAGAAGAAGTGTATCTGTTACAAGAATGACATGCAATTTTTCTCAAACCATATCAAAAAATTCTAAATTTCTGTTAAATCGAAGCTGTAGTAAAGATAGTAATCTAACACCTTCAAGGTAAGTGAGATATGTTAGTAATAGAATTTATATACATAGATGTGTTTAACATTTTTTATTAATTTTTTTGATAAATTTCTAATTAAAAATTATGGGATCTAAATTTTTAAATCTAAATAAGTGCCTATGATTTATTCATTATCATTTCAAAATAGGCGCATGAAATAAGTCCTTTTCCATGCATCTCAAGTGAACAGCAAAATATCTTTATCGATCGACTTTGACCAAACCATAGAGTGATGGATCGTCGGTTTACAGAAACAAAGTGCGTTTAGAGGGAGTATGTTATATAATATTAGAAAACCCGGAACATTAAAATTAAATATTAGAAATATAAGGATATCTTTTTTTGATAAATACTATATCCCCCCTTCTTTGCTTGATCCGTTAAACCCTCTCTTTCATTTTATATACTATACTCCTATACTATAATTACATTAATTTATATCTCTGACTTGATTTCGCGATACATATTTTGGATTTTTCTTTGGTAGTAGTCATTTTATTAAAATAGGTTAATCGTTAAGCAATTGCGTAAGTTAGGAATCGCTTACGATATAAGCGAACGGTTTAGAAAATTTAAAGTATAATATTAATATACTCAATTCGCTATAGTTATTCTTTCGAATGCTAAACTGTTGATTTCTATGCAAATCTCAATTCTGAGTAAGCGTTCAGGTCACTGGGAACTCCCAAAAATTTATCCGGGTGTTAATTATATACCAAACACTTAAATCTGAGTCGTACACAATGTGGTTTACGTTCCTTTGCATCTGTCCAAGAAGCATTTCAAACTTGCAGCTCCTTGGCCACCATCTAGCAACATTCATAAGCGGCAAATTAGTTTTGTCTCTTTCTTTCTTCTTTGTCTTTCCGAGCCTTCTTCAGGATAGCCGCCGCATAATTGCTCAGCTTACTTCATCTCTCAAAAGAAGTTGACATCCGTCCATATCGTAGCTTCATAGAGCATAATTGATGCGCTTACGCTTGCTAGCAGTAATCTTCGGCTCTGAGTCGCCCCACCGACGTTAGGTTGCTTGAATGTTGATCTTGCGTCTGTTGCAATGCCCAAATATTTAATAGAAGGCTTACAAATTATGTTAGAGCGATTCGTCTCCATTTTCTTCCTGCTAAATATTAAGAGAACACAACACTTTAAAATTCTGAAAAAAAGATTAACGAGGGAAAATTACAAAATTAAAGTAAATAATTTAAAATTTTATTTAGCGATACTTTGTAATAAAACCCTTAAATTCACAGCGCTAAAAAATAAATTACCCCTTATCCATTGCGGCACGCGGTGTCAACGTTTTGCGAATTTTGTCACTGTCCATAGGATTCCAAGTGAACATGTGTTTCTTTTAGGCTCAAATTTTAGGAGGACACTTTGTACACTTGTAGTTTTGATAAGTATATATGGATTTTAATTTGAATAAGTAGAAAATGTTTGGCTATGAAAATACTGGATTTCTTCCTTTTTTTTTGCTTATCATGACACCTTTTTGTGTCAAATTAATATCCCTACATGCATACCAGAACTACAAGTGTACAAAGTGTCCTAAAATTTTAGCCCAAAAGAGCTACTTGTTTACTTAGAGTCCTACAAACAGTGAAAAAATTCACAAAATATTGCACTGAGTGCCACATTGGGTAAGTAGGGGTAATTCATGTTTTAGCACAGTAAATTTGAGGGTTTTATTACCAAATAAAGCTGAAAAAATTTTTAAATTAACCACTTGAATTTTGTAATATTCCCTCGTGAATATTTTTTTCAAGATTTAGAAGTCTTGTTTCCCCTTAAACGATCTTTGTCTTCCTCGCTTTCTCGCGTTTTTCTTGTTTTATTTTTCTCGTTCTTTTAATCTTCCCTCCTCCTTTTATATTTGCTTCGTTGTTGTTCTGATAATCGATATAAGTATATACCATCGAGGTAAGTCCTCGTTTTTTGTTTTTAATTGCGACTCGTTTTCGGGTGTTTGTTTTACCTTGAACACTCCAATCAGACATAAAATACAAATTTCTGTAATGATTACAGCGAGGTCTTTGTGATTATCAACGGCAGGTCTCTTGTTTGATTTAGTTTTTTTTTCTTTGTCTTCGAGTCTTACTAGTTTTGTAATTAATTCGTTTTCGTTAGATTTGATGTCTTGTTCATTGTTTATCATGTCCGCATTTTTTAAGTTCGGCCCCTGATCAGCTAAGCTAGCGTGATTGTTTACTTCTGTTTTTGCGGACTCGCTAAGGCTACTAGCGTCCACAAATGTGCGTTTTGGTATTCGATGCTGTCGTCGGACTCAGCAATATATGTCTGCTGCGTCTCTACTGCCTGTATACGCGGCGTGATGTCAGAGCAGGCAATCGCGTCAGTGAATTCGGTAGCGTTTGTCCACAGCTCTATATCCTCCTGTTGTGTATGTAGTGTGACGTCAAAGCAGGCGATCGCGTCAGCAAACTCGGTGGCATTCTTTTACTTTTGCGTACCTGATTACGCTGTTTCGCAAAAGCACTTTTACGGTGCACTCTCTCACATCCTTGATTATGGGCTTGGAGTTACGATTAATGTTCCACACTATTTGCAGATTTAAACTCTCTCCAGGCCTCTCAGCACTTATCTTGGGCTTGCTCGACTAAAAATTTCGCCCTTTCTAAATGATCTAAGGCTCTTAGCAGGACTTCTTAAGCGAGTTCTACTACTTCCATGTCTAAATTACTTGCGTTGCTCGTTATCAAATTCCCACTGTTCTTTGTGGCTAATATGGAAAGTCGCTAGCGCATTTCTGCTGAGTTAAACATTTTTGCTGAGCACAGCATTTTGAAGTTCGATGCACTGTCGTTGTGGCTTCGCTGTGTGCTGTCGGTGTTTTTACTGATTTACTTGTTACTTTATATATGTATGTCTACTTATCCTAATCATGTATATGTAGCTATAGGCGTGCTCCGCCGTTTTCGCACTTGTCAATTTATCATTATAGATTTTTGATCTTGTACGGATTTTATTGCTATTTATTGGCTTTATCGATATCAGTGAATATTTTATCTCTTAAAGAATTAAACCTTTCTTAAAAGGTAAAGGTTAGGCAAGTATAAATTGGTTTTGATTTATTTGTATTTATTTATTTATTTATCAAACCAAGATAATAACTTACACAGTATACATTCACAGTACGCATACTAGCACGCCTTGTAAAAGTAAACTAAGTTATCTGTGTACAAGCTTGGTATGTAACAAAAAAAACGCTCCGAACTTAATAGTAAAACTTAAAACTAGTACTTAAAAACTAAAGATAATTACATTATCAGACCACTTCAACAACACTATTCATATATTATTTTCTTAAAATTTAACAAATTTAACAAATTTTAAACTATGTTGAAAAACTAAGTTTTGGTTTTAATCCAATTCTTAATTTTACTTTTCCGCGGTTTTGCTTATATCTCATTCCTTGAGCTCATTTGGTAGTGAATTATAAGTTATATTAGCATTATTATAAGTGTTTTTATCACTTACTCGTTTTTTGCTCTTTGGTATAATTAAGCTTTTTTTCCTAGTCACACTGGTAGACATTTGGAATTGAGTTTTGAGATCATGATAATGGATTTTAAGGGATTCAAAATTAGATAGTTGCTCTAGGTTTAATGGACTATCTTGTATACTAAAATTATGTTTATTGATAATCTTGAGAATTTTCCTCTGTAAACTTGGCAATAAATCACGGTTATTTCTATAGGCACCACCCCAGACTACTAATCCATAGCTGATTATGCTATGGAAGAATGCATAGTATATCATTCTTAGTGTTTCTGTTGACATAGTGTGTGATAGTTTGTGAAAAATGTAGACTAGATACTTTGTTTTTTTATTATGTATTGGATGTGTTTATCTCATTTTAGATTGAAGTCGCAATGACAATTCCCAAGTATTTGTAATTCTCAACTCTAGCTATCTTTCTATTCTGAATTTTTACATCTATATGCTTCGGTACACTGTCGCAATAGCTTCGAAATGTCATACAAACTGTTTTATCCACGTTCAGAGATAACTTATTTACCACCAACCATTTGTATATCACAGTAAGAAACTCATTCATATTTTTTTGTGCCTCTATCTAACTATTACCTGTTTTATTATTGCAGTATCATCTGCGTACGATAGTATTGATTCTAGTGGAATCTCCTTCAAAACATCATTTATATATAAAATAAATAGGAGTGGTCCTAGGATCGTACCACATGGAAGACCTATACTTATTAGTAAACTATCACTTTCTACACCGTCAATTTTAACCGTTTGATATCTGTTATTTAAATAGCTTCGAAAAAGATCCAACGTCTGTCCTCTAATACCAATACAATACAGTTTATCTAATAACAACTTATGGTCGACTGTATCAAAAGATTTAGCCAAGTCAAGAAAAATGATTATTGTTGGTATCGTTTTATCTACGTTATTGTACAATATTTGCGTGATATAGTTCAAAGCATTTTTTGAGCCAATATTTTTCATAATTATGTCATTTTTTGGATAAAATCATATAGCCTTTTATAGATAATTCTTTCGAAAACTTTAGCAACATTAGATATGATTGAGATGGGCCTATAATTGGTAATGTTATGTTTTTTCCCTGCTTTATATATTGGATTGATTTTGGCTTTTTTAGTGCATCTGGCCATATAGCTTTTTGAATGCATAAGTTAAAAATACGTTAAGCGTACCGCAATATAATTACAACATCTACATCCTTACTTCTTCTGTTTTATTCAGTTTAATTTGTGCAATCGGGAATCTTGTTTTATCGTTAAAAATTTCCTCATCTATCTTTGAGGTTAAGTTTCTGTTTCTGGACATACTAGGTTTTCACTTAAATAAATTTGATGTCAGTTGTTTTTTGTGCTAAACAACTGAAATGATATGCTGCGTCACATATGATGCAAATCAATGTTGTTGCAGTTTTCAGGCTGTGACAAGCAAAATTTGAGACACACTTATTGGGGGGCATCCGCACTCCCGCCATGTTGGACTCGTATTTGTTGTATATTTCTAATGATATATTTCGGTAACCAAAATAATTTTCTGAAGTGACGAACCGTAACCAAAAAAAGTAGTGAAATCAAAAAGTAAAATGTCAATTACTTATTTTTAATTAATATTGAATTTTTGTTTTATACAATCTGTAACTTTTTAATCTTCTCTTAACGTCATTGTTAATTTACTGGCGGTATTCTAAATTACTATAAACATATACTTAACGGACCCGTAGCTCAATAGTTTTTTGGTCAGATAAAAAAAAGTTATTTTATAACAATTTGTGACAGTGCATATGCCCTCACAACGGCTCGGCATAAGCCCAGCACATACACACGCGCAAAGCGCGCGCACACACACACACACACACACAGATACGTATGGAGACGACTATCGAGATAGCAGGAGCTGCGCGCGAAGCATAGAAGTAGAGTTGGAGAGAGAGGGGGTGGGGCAAAAGTATAGTAGCGTGACAATAGCCGACGCTGACTAATGAACACGCAAAAATAGAGAATGAGATAACAGAGTCGGATTTACACGAAGCAACCCGAAGGGCCCCGAATCTATCGAAGAAGGACTATCGATCACGAGAGAGAAGCGCGACTCGATTTATCGACTACCGACTCTAGTAGCGACCAGAGAAGCCGGCCAGCCGACGGAGACGCTCATCTCCAAGAGCGCGGCTCCAGACCAGACCTTCAGGCCGAGGACCACGCCACCGTGGCCAGGCTAAGGCAACCCAGTGCCTGCAGTCCTTACCAACGCCACGAGCAGGAGTTCGGTGGGCCGCCGATCAGACAACGGCGCCGGCGAGCTGAAACCCAGAGCAGCCAGCCTGTCCAGCAGCAGTGGCGCGATGTTCATCGGCAAACCCGTGAGTCCGTCTTTTGTCGGCGAATAGCCTATCTATTTCTCTCTTTCTCGGTTAAAATCTCGATGATCGTTCTCTTAGTATAAATTATTAGAGTGTCATTATTGTGCATGCTAAAACCCTTGCTTCCATTCATGAATAAGCCGAGCACAGAAGGACTCCGCCACTCTCCGCGGTCCATCAAGACGGAGATGCTGATCAGCCGAGGCGAGTTCCTGGTCGTCACTCGACGATCCTTTTGTTAACATAATAGCTTTGCGCGTCGGACCGTAAGCTTGGTGGGACACATTTTGTCCGATTTCGCGCTAGTAAAGCCGCAACGTTATAAATTAAAAATTTCATAACTTGAAATAATCTAAAAAAAAATGTATATCAACACTTTTGAGAATTATAGTTTGAAATACCGCCAGCTAATTAATAATGACAGTAAGAAAAGATAAAAAAATAACTAATTGTACTAAACGAAAATTTAATATTTTATTCAAAATAAATAATTGACATTTTACTTTTTGATTTCACTACTTTTTTTGGTAACGGTTTGTCACTTCTGAGAATTATTTCGGTTACCAAAATATATTATTAGAAATATACAAATGAATCAAAACCAATTTATTCTTGCCAAACCTTTACCTTTTAAGATTTTAAGAAAAATTTAATTTTTTAAAAGATTTCCCAACTTTTTAAAAGTATTAAAAATTTAATACTATACTAGCAAAAAACTCTCGCTTCACTCGCGATTAACAAATTAATTATTATAATATTTAAGGGTATGTCGTCTCAAAAAACACTGTTTTTCTATTACTTAAAACTTTTTGAATAAAGTTTGCTAATGAAAAACCTAGTCTGTAGCGCCGTAGTATTTCAATCGTCCTTTTGGTTTTCTAAAATCTTGGAAATACGAACAGATGTTTACGCGTACTTCGTCGTACTCATGCGATTGCAGCGCCAACCTTCAAATCTAATTTTACATAAAACTTTTTAAATAAAGCTTGCAAATGAAAAACCAAGTATGTAGCGCCGCAGTGTTGAGTTTAATGAATCGTTCTACCGGAAGAAAAATTCGATCGGACTTCTAGAAGTTTAAAAATACAAAATACTCCGTGGTAGATTTGCGCAGCTTTTGCGCGGACATCTCCTTAATTATTTGACGTGTCATTATTAAATATACTGTTAAATATTAGATGTACACTCGATGGTAATTAATTATTGTGGAACGTTTGAAATGTTCCAATAAGATTGCCAGATTGATAAATTCTAACCAATCAAAATCACGACTTCGAAAACGTTGCATAAGAATTAATTACCGTCAAATATAAATGAATATATTCAATACAGCCAACATTCTATAAAAGTAGTTATAGCTACTAATACACAGGACCGGCTTTAAAATTATAGAATAAAATAGAAATAAATTTTGAATATTAAAAAATGTTTTCTAACTCTTTGTAATTATTTGATGACAGTATTAATTATATTAACAAACTCTAACAAAAAAATAATATTAATTAAACATTTTTTTTTATTTACATTTATAAAATAATGTAAATTGTGCGATTATAAGAATCATAACATTTATATTCTGTACTAAAATGTAATACATAATAGGATATTTACTTTTATATTAAATAATAACGATATCTTCAATTCCTAACGAAAAAGGAAAAGAGAACAATGGAAAAAATTATAGAACGTTATGAACTACAGATGATAGCAGAAAAATGTCGGAATTGAGACACAGATAATAGTAATCTTTTGTTGTCTTCAGTTTTATTTAGTTTGCTAGATACTTCAGTTGGATTTCTTCTTTTCCAGGTGTAAAATTTTACAATTGAGAAAATAAATAAAAAAATGAATACAACAGACAATAACTATTAGTCAGTGAAGACAACAGTTTTTTCATAGTTCAAAGGAGTTTTCTTCATTTTATAATTTCTGTCTTCTACGTTCACTAGTTTGTTTCCAATCAAAACAGCTATCTTCGAATTTCTACACATTTTTCTTAACTTTTTTAAAACACGCCATCAATAACATAAAAAAGAAAATTAACTTTTAAAAACTGAGATCAATCGACCAAAGTCAAGTTTATTATATTTAATCATAATGAAGCACTTTTTTTTGTTTAATAAAGGGCTTACTTAACTTAAAGTTAAATTATACACTGATTAATTGGAAAGAATTCTCAAGATACTTACTACGTAACTTGCCATGACCGTTTCATTGTACTTAATGTTTTTATGACGTTATAATAAAATACGTAAGGAGAAAATTTTAGTTGTTCACAAGTAAACAAAATGAAACGTCATAGCAAGTTACGTAGTAAGTATCTTGAGAGTTTTGAAGTGAATACTTCTATAGGCTCGCCGGGTACACATTTTACTGGGGAGTGAATTGGCGAGAGGCGACCGTCACGGCGGCGCGACAGACCGATCGTCACGAAAGTAGCGGCAGCTCTTTCCCCCCACCACGCACTCTTCGCCGCGCATGTTAGCATGCTCGCACAGCTCAGCTCTTCCCTTACATACCAGCCGCACTTATTTACACACGCTGCAAGCGGCTATCGGATTTTCTCGGATTTCGGACGCGCTAATATAGCGGTACCTCTTCATGGTACTTCAATTTTTTTGCGTTAACTAGACGACGTGACTTTTTTAATATGCGTAAAACGTTTGCAGGTAAAAATTATTGACTTATTGCGGTAAACATTATCACTGTATGACACGCCCTAGCGTTACCCTCGATTTACCGCTCGCTCGTGCAAAAATACACTCTCTAAATCTCTGATTACGTATGTTGTGTCATAAAATATCGTACGATATTATTATTATTATTATTATTTTTATTATTCGTATTATATTTTGCCTATCCTAAATTTACTAGTTGATCAATGATTACTTCACTTAAGATTTTTTAACTCTCTGTCAAAGTTGCGATTAAGTTGGAAAAATAAGAAAATGGCAGCGATTTACGCATCAAAATCACTAAATCAAAAAATTATAAAAATTTATCAAAAAAGTCACAATTATATGTATCCTTGTAGATTAGTACTTTTCACTCAACGAAGACGCATTTGAATTTGCGTCGAAGAACAATTCATTATAGTTGTGCCGCGAAGACTATAGTATATATATTTTAAACTATTGCGTCGAAGACTATAATTTGCAGTCCCGCTGCAAAGACTAGTACATTTCTCACTTCGTATACGTTTTATTCTCTGGCAACGAAACTATTCAAAATTTTCCAAAATTCCACACCATCTATTTAAGTATTGACTTCTATCGGTTGTCCCCGAGACAGCCACATTTTTCTAATTGATCAAGTATATAACTTAAATTAAATTAAGTAAGCCCTTTACTGACCAAAAAAATGTTGTTGCTTCATTATGATTAAATATAATAAACTGGACTTTGGTTGATTGATCTCAGTTCTTTGTTATCTGGTATTTTGCTGCGGAATATATCAAACTCGCCTAAACTTTTACTTTTTTAAAAGTTAGTTTTTTGAAATTTTAGTCCATTTTAGTAAATTTTTTAGGTATTTCATACTTCTTCTAAAAATAAAATATAAGCATATTTAGCACCTTTTGACCATGGCTTTATTGTAGCATTTTTATCACTAACATGAAATCACTGATTGTTCTGATACACTACCCTCAAATGATTTCTACACCTAGACACCAAAACCAAGTGCGAACTACCTAGACCTCGGCATCAGTTACCCTGTACACCAAGACGCCGCCCACGTATGATGTATGTACCTAGAAATAAAAAGCCACGAAGCGCACCACCTAGACTTTGTCATCGGCCACCCTGTACACCTAGACGCCGCACTATGGGATATTTCGACTTTTCCTGTTTCAAAATCAAATAAGTCCGAATCCAGTCGGTCGATCAACATGAAATTTTTGGTAGATGATATTCGAACTATCAGAAATCACAGAATGACCAGAAATGTTGATGTTTACTGTATGGTCCAGGATAACTCGTTAAAGTTGACGGTTTTCGCAAAAAAATCACAAAAGTCACTGTAGATCAATAGAATTTTTTTTATTTAATGTTTGTAAACGATATTTTTATGTATTTTTTCCCGCTGAATTCAAATCTGCCCCTTAAAATTTTGTAGGATTTTTTTTCATCCAGAAAATCGGGAAAAACGTGTAGAATCGCCAAAATTTTGTCTTTTATGACTCCGTAGGATTTGTTCTCATACTATACAGTTATAAAACTCTGTCATTTTATGTTTTTTACAATGCTGATGGTAAATATATGTTTGATTACATAAACTGTATAATAAATACGTCATACGACCCACATTTACGCATGAGCGCGCGCGTTTTAGCGCTAAAAAGGAAACAACTCTATTTAATACTTGCTGGAGCAAAGAAAAAATGAGAAAAAAGTTTATCCTTATGTAATTTTGGCCGCTGAACACGAATCCACCATTGTTTTTGGCCTATGTAGCCCCGGTTCTTTCATAACCTCAAAAAATACTCCAAAAAGAAGTTTTACTCGGATAAGACTCGCAAAAGTAAGCAAAAAATTAGATAAAAAGCTTATTTTTATGTGTTTTATCCCACTAATCACTAATCTAACTTTATTTTAGATCCTCTTGAACGTTCGATCGTCTCTAACTCTAAATAACACGTTATGAATGCAGATAAACGTGATTTAAAATTGCAGGGGGGTTACAAAACTTTAAACTAGCTTACAACTACGCATGCCACCTTGCTTTTCTTAAATTTAATTATTGTTTTGGCTCATATTTTTTGTCGCAGATATACCCTTAAATAATTATGTTAGTCATTCGGTTGTATTTTCACGTTTGATCAAATATTGTCATGTTTTGATAAATTTGGCATATGCAAACGAATTAATATTTATGCTATGTATGTATTATTAATAATATAAGAATATAAAAATTTATTTTTTAAATAAATAAATAATAAAATCTATAATATAATAATTAACCTATAATTAGGTTCCTGTGAGGCGAAACAATACATAGAAATTAGTTTGTCCAAAACTTTATAACCACCCCTGCAATTTTCAATCACATTTATCTGCATTTAAATTTTGAAATTTATATAAATCGGCAATAAGATTTATTAAAAAAAAATTTAATCGACATGTAATAGGTATATTGTAATTTACAAAGTTTTAATACATCAAAATAATAAACACGAGAAACTGCGTTGTTTTGCTTTGTTTAGAACTGTGTACTTTACCGATTCCTGACTTGTTTTCTTCTTCGTCAGAACTATAGTTTTTGAAATTTTACCTATTATTTTGAAAGAATGTTGTTCATAATGTAATTTTAGCGTGTCATGAGTATTAGTATAACTTTGACAGTTGATGTGTGCATAGCAAAGAGATAATAAAATATTTCATACGTACATTTACTTACATCGCAATTTTCATAAGTGGTGTTAACTTTTTTAATTAATTGTACATTTCACGTGTAATCATGACATAAAATAAAGGTAAGTGTAAAGTAATATTTTAAAACTCATTTAAAGCCATAATATTTTTCATAAAAGCATCCAAAAATTAGTGTATTTAAAATTTTTAAAAGAGTAACATTTCTCTATAATATTATTTCAACTATTTTATTTATCACAATAATTATAATTTTTTAAGTAACTGTTGTATTTGCAATATAATGAATGCTACTATTAACATATTATAAGAAACTTAAGTAACCGTCTTTGTATATTTGAGTGATATTGTCATAAATTTATTTGTTAAAATTTTACATTTTATTTGATAGTTTTACAAGAATAGTTATCCTAAAGTTACTTTAAATTATAGTACTTTTAAAATAATAATTTTTTTTTGTGTATTATAGATATTCTTTACAATAAGTTCAGTTATCAAAACCCGTATGATAATAATATAATTCGAAATTAGAGCTTTTTGTGAATTTTACTCCAATTAATCAGAGGTACAATATGGGATGAAAAAGGAAGAATAATAGGAATTCTAACGTAAAAGGAAGGCCAAAAAAGGCGGTCGACTTAGCATTAACAGTGGTCGAAAAAGAAGTACGTTGAAAAATGTATCAGAATCAACTTTGCGTAGACGAGCTCATAATCTGCTCAGTGATGCGAACTATAATGAGACAGTAATATCTATCGCAAAAAATATGATCAACTTGAAAAGTAACAACAGACAGGATGAACAAAACGAAATAAATGATCCTCGAGAAAGGCATACGCCCAGTTCGGCCTTAGCTTTCTTAATTACAAACGAGTACATAAGACGGCAATATGAAGCAATAATTGCTGATACAAAAGCATTAGGCTGCGATATTTATCCGTGTTATACCATTGTCATGAAATAAAAGAAAACTGTTATCCACGTAAATATAAAATAATAAATGATATCGAGGTCTGCGTTAGTTTACAAGAGCTACTCAATATTACTGGTGAGCGATTATGCAAAGCAATAATACACGACTGGCCTGATGAAACATATAACTTGCAGATGCGTGTATCAATAGAATTTGATAGTTCTTCGTCATAAAAATCCTCAGCAAAAGTTCGAAAATGTAGAGTATGGAAATAAAAACGCTCAAGTATCACTCTTTGTTACTTGTATTGGAGTGATTCAACTTTTTCACTCAACAAATAGTAAGTGCAATTGGATAAACCCAACTCCCATGAGTATAAGATTTTTAGACCTGTGAGACTTTGTTATGAGAAAGAAACCCCTGAAAATACAAAAAAAAGAGTACTCACGATTACTTACAGAAATAAAGTTTCTTTCTTCGTATACCTTTACCTTGGCAAAAGGAAAATCAGTACGTCTTCAATATGAAGTTTTCCCTACTTTATTCGACGGCAAATGTTTGAATACGATTATTGACAATCCGTCTTCGTCAAGATGCCCATGTTGTAATCTCACGACTGCATTTGATGACTTAAAAAATAAATTTACACCAAAGGAAAATTCATTAAATTATGGATTAGGTATTCTACATTGTGAGATTAAAGCCTTTGAACACTTAATGCATATAAGTTACCGCAAACCTTTCAAGCACTGGGAGATAACTGACAAAGATAAAGGTGCGAACTATTACTTATTTTTAACAATATATGATTACTTATTCATTTGTCCAAGAAAAAAGAAATTATTTACAATTTCAAGTAATTATTATAGTTAATTATTTTGACATTAAATGTTCTAAATTTTCTACTTTACAGTTTTAATATGGTCTTTATGCACTTTTTAATCTGTATTTTGATAACAATATTTTGTTAGCTAGGAGTAAAACTCCTAGAGGGGGTCGGGGCAGTCTAGGAATGATTATAAAATCACTCCTAACCGTATTGGCCTAAAGCCACGAATCGCCTTGTCGATTCGCGCATATGAGAGCCAAATGACGGAGAAACGTTCGCTAAAACTACTAATAGGTAGAATATATTATTAATAAAGAATACATACGCCGCACTAGCTATTATCCCTAGTAGCCCTCGGTTACGTCCGGAAGAAGCTATGTTAGATTTTATTTACGCTTTTATAATTATATGTAAGAATGAATGGTATCTTTTAAAATAAAAAAATTATAGAAATTATTAATTACAAATTAATTACTTTAAGTAATTTTAATAAATAAATATTAAAACAAAATAATAATTATAATATACTAAAGAGAATCGAACTCAAGCATGTACTTGATTTAATTACAGAATGCAATATAAATTTGTAAGATAAATAATTGTTTATTTAAGTAGGTTATTTATGAATATATATACACACAACATTTAGGTACATAATACTACATACGGATGTGTGTGAGCGCGCGCGCACGCACACACACGCATATATACAGGGTGTTTCATTTTAATCCGACCACGACAAAAAACGATGGAAAAACTAATTTTAACGAAAAATGACCTTAACAAAAGTTGAAGGGGGTAAAGGGGGCCACCGAATGACACAAACACCTATGACCTTGAACTCGAATTTCAAGGTCATTTGAGGGTAATTGTGATTTTTTTAAATAGGAACCTCTATTTTTGACCTTGGAATCGGATAGAGCGGAAAAAATTACATCGCAAAGGATATTTTAAGTTTGCTTTAGTGAACTTGAGAAGGTCAATTCAAGGTCAAATATCAAAAAATCTGCTAAACAGCTGTTTGTCTGGTTTTATTTTACTGATGTCGAAAGATGAGCTTGACAAAAGTTAAAGGGGGCAAAAGGGGCCATCTAATGACACCAACTCCTTTGACCTTGAACTCGATTTTCAAGGTCATTTGAAGGTCATTGTATTTTTTTAACGGGAACCCCTATTTTTGACCTCGGTATACGGAGCAGCGGAAAAAATTACGTCGGAAATGACATTTCAAGTTTGCCTTAGTGACCTTCAGAAGGTCAATTCAAGGTCAAATAAGAAGTATCAGCCTAAGATTGTTTTCCTTTCAATTTTTTCGTAGAATTATCATTTTGTTATTGTAATAAATATTAAGAGAATAATTGAATTAAAATGTGATTATGCTTTGCTGACTTCAAAGCCATTTTGTAAGGTCAAAAGTGCAAAAATGCAATATCAAATGTTATGTGAAGTCCATATTTATATCCTAACTTTAGTGTTACCCAGGAACAACGACGTGGACGTAATAGGATTGTGTTCCCTTTGGGGTGCTTGATTAGAGTGAGTCCCCTTGCCTCTCACTTTTCGGGGTGCTTGATTAGAGTGAGTCCCCTTGCCTCCATTTTGTTGGATACACAATTCAATTCGCTGCTGAAAATGTTCTACTGTTCTGAGTAATAAAGCTCTTGGGATGTTTTCACAAGCGGTTTGAATTCTGTGGATCATATCTTCCCTTGTTGTAGTTTCATGTTCATAAACAACATCTTTCAAATACCCCCACAAATAGAAATCGGGTGATGTCATATCTGGAGATCTCGGTGGCCATCGAACACCCAAATCTCCACGTCCAGTGCGTCCAATCCACCTGTCACGGTAATTTTGATTAAGATATTGTCTAACTATTCGAGCATAGTGCGCAGGAGCTCCATCTAATTGAATCCACATTCTTGCTCTTGTGTATAAATCTACTTCTTCAAGAAGTACTGGAAGACGTTCTCTCAGGAACTGTAAAAAATTATGGCCATTTACATTTTCATCGAAAAAGTATGGGCCTACAAGGTATCCGTTAACAATTCCATACCAAACATCAAGACTCCAACGATTTTGGTTATCTATCTGCCTGTACCAATGCGGATTAACATTCGACCAATAATGACAGTTGTGTCGGTTAAGCTCTCCATTGCTTTTGAATTTTGCTTCATCAGAAAACATTACGTATTGAAAAAAAGTGACGATCATTAGCAATCATTTGTCGTGCCCATTGGCAAAACTGTAGCCTTAATCTCATATCAGCAGGTGTGAGATCCTGCGTCAAAGTAATATGATATGGATGATAACGTTGACTTCTCAGTATTCTCCAAGCAGTAGCCATAGGTATACCACTTTGCCTTTGAATTTCACGGGTACTAACGTGGGGATTTAAATGAACCATTGCTAATACGACCATTACACGAAGATCATCTTCGTTGTAAATACGACGTTCAATAACCCGTGCTAGTTGCCCTTGTTGAGCTCTACGGTAAATCTCACGAATGGTTGTATGACTTGGATGTCTTCTATTGGGATATCGAATTCGATACAAGGCTGCAGTTTGTCGATAATTACGTCTAGATTCACCAAGAATCAAAAAAATATCAACCCTTTCAGCGGCTGGATAATCAGCCATTGTTAAAAATTTATAACAAGTTCAATAAAAAATTTTGTTTTTACCAAACTGAATAAATTAGATAGCTTTCGATGAGTAATAAATTTTAATAGAAAAAATAAAGGTCAATGAATGAAAAAGAGAAAATGTTAAACAAATAATATTTGATTAGTTTGGCTAATCAATAACTATTCAATAACTAGTAAACTATTGAATACTAAGTGTAAGTAACAATGAGTAAAGGATAAATTCATATGAAAAGAGATCTCTTATTAGAAAAATTGTCTATTTCAACAATGAGTCGCGGGAAAATTCAACATGAAAAATCATCTTTACAAAATAAATTATTTATTTCAACAATAAATTCAGGCAAAATTCGATGAGAAAAATTAGTAGCCAATTGTGTCCACGTCATTCCTGAGTAACGCTAAAGATAGGATAAAAATTCGCTTACGAAAACATCCCAAGAACTGAATAGAATCCAAAAAAATGGTGGTGTCTTTGGGCACCTACATTCAAATCTGTACATAATAAAAGTGAGAGGCAAGGAGACTCACTCTAATCAGGCACCCCAAAGGGAACCCAATCCTATTACGTCCACGTCGTTGTTTCTGGGCAACACTAAAGTTAGGATATAAATATGGACTCCACATAACATTTGATATTGCATTTTTGCACTTTTGACCTTACAAAATGGCTTTGAAGTCAGCAAAGCATAATCACATTTTAATTCAATTATTCTCTTAATGTTTATTACAATAACAAAATGATAATTCTACGAAAAAAACGGAAAGGAAAACAATCTTAGGCTGATACTTCTTATTTGACCTTGAATTGACCTTCTCAAGGTCACTAAGGCAAACTTGAAATGTCATTTCCGACGTAATTTTTTCCGCTGCTCCGTATTCCGAGGTCAAAAATAGGGGTTCCCGTTAAAAAAACACAGTGACCTTCAAATGACCTTGAAAATCGAGTTCAAGGTCTTAGGTGTTTGTGTCATTCGATGGCCCCCTTTACCCCCTTCAACTTTTGTTAAGGTCATTTTTCGTTAAAATTAGTTTTTCCATGGTTTTTTGTCGTGGTCGGATTAAAATGAAACACCCTGTATATGCCCAGCTTCGCGTAAGTCCTCAATAATCGACTGGATTTCATTGTCGTGATTATTATTTCCAGCTGTTCGTTCGGCAATCAATAATCGAAGTCTCTCAGTAAGCTCGTTTGGATCATCCCAGTAGACGAGATCAATGGAAGAATTTTTCTTAGCTATTTTATATTTAGGTATGAGTCCTCCTCCGCTGCTGTTGTTCTTTTTACGTGGAGTGCTGCGGAACATTAGGGCTAAGATATTCTTATATTTATTACCTAGAACTTCGTATAGATTCATTTTTACTGTATTGTTTCTGTTGAGCATTTGTTGCTTCCATGATCTTATATAATAATTTTCACGATCTGCTGAACTCAAAAGAAGATCATCTGAATATTTTTTAAACAGCAATTCCATTCGTTTTAGGATAACTTTCATTTCTGACTTTGACATATTTATCAAACTCAATTTCTGAATCACCAATCATATACACTCCATTAACTTTCCTCACTCCATATATATTATCAATTATGCTGTGACTTTTATCTAGCAATAATAAAAAGTCTTGAGCTGATTCATTTTTTCCACTTGCAGATCTAAATGTAGAATTGGTTATTGTGTCAAAAGCATCATCATCATCATCATCATCATCATCATCATCATAATCATAAACAATATAATCCCATAAACTTGATTTATTATTATTATTTTGATCGTTGAGCAAACTTGATCGATCGATTCTCATTCGTTATTTCATTTTCTTACTGCTGTATTTATCCAAAATGTGATTGGATGGTTGCTGCAGTGGGCTTTCACTTTTCATCTCAACAAGTTTTTCAAGTGGTGTGACGACTGGTTTTAGAGTATCACCGACAACTTTTGAAAATCATCTTTCTCCTGTTTTAATAAAGTGTATTTCTTTTAATAGCCTCACGATCTTGCAAGAGCTCACTAAGAACATTCTTCTCTTTCTTGAAGTCTGACATGCTGATGTGGTGATGTCTGCAACTGAACTGTAAGTTTGAGACTCATAATTCCTTTTTTATTGCAAAACAGTCAAATCCTTTTCTGTATCTACCCTCATTCATCGATCTATCTTTGTCAATAACAATAAATCCATATCTATCACTCTTCCAATATTCAGAACAAAAATTCCGAAATTCATTAAAAGTTAAATCGGTGTTCACATGATCTTCATAGATATGTTTAAGATTTACGTCATCTTGTCGATAAATTACAACAAATTGACATTATCCTTAATGAGATGTTTCCCTACATGAGCATAAGATTGACATAGATAGAAGCTATCTACACTCTTATGTCTCCCCATACAGAAGAATGCTCTGACGTTATCCTGCTTCTCACATGCCACATCATCAAAAATCATTATTGAATTTGGAAGGGCTTCATCTGGAGATACTACAGATTCATGCTCACTGAATGGAAGATATGATACTTCTTCAATCGGATCCAAAAACATTTTTGAGAAATTGATACTTTGGCTGATTGAAGGATTTAGAGTATACATACAAATTTTCAAACCTAAGACCATTGGGATGTGTTATTAAAGCCAATAAACTATTCGTTTTTCCACAGTTTGATGGACCACAGAATACTGCTCGTATACTATCTGGTAGTATTTCCCCATGACGCTTATTTCTCTTCTCTTTTCCAAAATCAAAATTCGTGACAGGGAGTTTGACGTTCTGCTCGGTAAAATCCATGTTCACACAACAGAGTTAGATTCAACATTGAGCTCTTGAAATATAAACGCTCGTTTTATACCATGAACGTCAGTTGTGAACCAACACTCGAAGAGAGATGATCATACACAAATCTCAGAAACAGCCGAAAGGCTATGCATTGCTTGATAAAGTTATCAATAACTTACCTGTTGAAATGCATCTTCCTGGATATCAATACTGCGGTCCCGGAACCAAATTGAAAAAGCGAATGAAAAGAGGAGATCCTGGTATTAATCCGCTTGATCAGGCATATAAAAGACATGACATAGCTTACTCCGATAAAAACGGAGATCGTAAAGCTGCTGACAAGAAGCTTGCTGAGGAAGCTATGCAACGTGTCAGAGCCAAGAATGCTAGTCTTGGTGAAAAAGCTTTTTCTTTTGCTGTTAGCAATGCTATGAAATTAAAAGGAAAAACTGGAATGGGACTAAAATTTAATAAGTTAGTGACTGTAGCTAAAAAATCAATGACAGCAAGTAAACATTCTCGCAAGGTTATTCAATCAGCCTTGAAGGGTTAAGCGTCAAGCTGTTAATAGTGTAGATGGAAAGAAAAAAGTTATAATTCCACGTGTTCTGCCGCTTCCAGCAAAAATTGGTGGAGTTCTTCCTTTTCTCATTCCATTGTTCGCAGGACTAAGTGCCACCGGTGCTCTAGCAGGAGGTGCTGCTGGAATAGCTAAAGCAGTTAATGATGCTAAAGCTGCGCAGAAAAATCACGAAGAAAGTAAGAGGCATAATAAGACCATGGAAGCTATTGCTTTAGGCAAAGGTCTCTACCTCAAGTCCTATAAAAATGGGATTATTTATGAAAACTCATATAGGTCGTGGTCATCAAGTCAGTAGAAAAAAAAACTTTGATTTAACTTTGCCAAATCGTGCACTGACTGACTACGATCTAAAAAAATATGCTCATATGATGAAAATCCCAGATTTCCGTGGTGTTTTCATGAGAAATAATCTACCTCCCGATGGCCCATTAGATAATGAATCAGCAGTGGTAAACTTGGATGACTTTCAAAATAGAGGCACTCACTGGGTTTGCTATCGCAAACGAGGTCCTGAAGTGATTTATTTTGATAGTTTTGGCGATCTCAAACCTCCCAAAGATCTTATGTTGTATTTTAACGTGAAGGAAGTGAAATACAACTATAAAAGATATCAAAATTTTGACTCATTTATATGTGGCCATCTTTGTCTTTATTTCTTAGCTGGGACTATAAAAGAGGTGCTCACAGACAAATGGAAACATTATCTTCCGATCAGTTATGGAAGATAGCTTCACTCTGAGTCTCTCGGGAAATTCATTTGTCCTTGAAGTGCAATATTTTCCTTCGATTGAACTACCACAGGATAAAAATTTTGTCTTGGGTTTAATTGAACTTTTATCATTTAACTCTATTCCCAATGTTGACTATTCAAATAATAAACTTCATTTAAGCGGAGATACTGTCATTAGTATTCCTACTGGCAGTTATGAGATTAATGCTATTAATCAATTTCTACAAGTAACATTGAAATCCAAAGGAATTGAATTCTCTTTGAAAGCTAACAACAATACTCTTAGAAGTGAAATTCTCTGCAGTCATCCGATAGATCTCAAACCTCACGATTCCATAGGCCGTCCCCTTGGCTTTGCTCCTCGCATTCTCGAAAAGAACATTCAACACAGCTCTGATTTACCAGTGAAAATATTGAGAATCAATGCACTCAGAGTTGAGTGCAATATTACTGGAGGTGCTTATATCAATAATAAAAAAGTTCATACAATCCATAAGTTCTTTCCCAGAGTACCTCCGGGATATAAAATCATAGACCGGCACACGTCATATATCTACCGCTCAGTGTCAAGTGCACAGATCATCTACAAATTCGAATCGTCGATCAGGATGGAAATTTGGTGAATTTTCGAGGAGAGGAAATCACTATTAGACTCCACATCAAATCTGTATAATGGGTATCGTTTACAATTCTGGATCATATATAAGTCAGCCATCATGTCAACCAGTCATCAGTCGACCGAAGAAACTCAAACCGTTAACACGCAAGAGCATTCAGTTTCTGAAGTCTAGGACTAAAAGTTCGTGAAAAAAGTTCACGTGTGTAATTCTTTGCTGCTTCCAGAAAAATGGACGAAATTCTAAGCATTCAATCAGGTGTCGTATTCGATGAGTCTATTGCTCATTACAAAGTACACGCACATAAGCCATACTCATCATTAAGCTTTGACAACAGCGATAAAATTCATATTTCTATCCAACATCAATGTCTCTTACCGTCGCGCAGCTCTATCCATGTATGTGGAAAATTGAAAGTAAAAGGATCAGCAGCACTTGCTAAAACTAAATTTGTCAACAATGCCATTTGTCATCTGTTTGATGAAATTCGTTATGAGATTAATGCTGTGGAGATAGATAAAAGTAAAAATGTTGGTCTGAGCAGTGTTATGAAAGGATTGATTTCATTTAATTTGAATCAGAATGATATGCTGGAGATTGCAGGCTGTCTTGGTATTCAAGACAATATCAAATCGGCCGTAGATGACAAGGGAAATTTTGACGTTGCCATTCCACTGAGTATGATCTTGGGTTTTGCAGAAGACTATAAAAAGATTGTAGTTAATATGAAGCATGAGCTTATTCTCACAAGATCGAGAAGCGACTTGAACGTAATAATCCAGGAAGGTACTGTAGCAGATCGCGTGACTACTTATGAAGATTACGAAGTAAAGGTAACAAAGATGGTTGTTGCCATAGTTGTTGAATCTGATAAACAAAAAATCCAGCTATTGAATTACATTGGTAAAGATAATCCTATCTCCATGTGTTTCTGTTCTTGGAAGTTATTTGAATATCCTCTTCTGCCAAGCACTAATAAACACGTCTGGACCGTGAAAACATCAAATCAATTGGAAAAACCTCGTTTTGTGATTCTTGGACTACAAACAAAGAGAAAATCATCGAGAACTGCAAACGCCAGTCGATTTGATCATTGTGAGTTGAGTAATGTGAAACTTTACTTGAATTCACAATATTATCCATACAACAATATGAATCTCGACATATCTAAAAATCAGTTTGCCATTCTCTACGATATGTATGCTAATTTTCAAAAATTTTACTATGAAAAAGATCCGCNAAATAAATTTCAATTTAATAGACATACATTTGCTTTCTTTTATTTACTACAACCTAATCCTTTTTTATCCATGTGAAAAAAAACAATATTAATACACTTATCCAACTCTTATGCTCATCACTAAATCCTAACCACTTAACATATACACGTTTGCCACTTTTCTTTGAAACTTTTTCTACTAGATAAATTTCGGGATATACTTTTTGACATTTGTTGATACTTTTTTATACTTTTTTTCGATACTCTTGATACTTTTTTATACTTTTTTCGATATTCTTGATACTCTTGATACTTTTTGATGCTTTTTGATACCTTTTGATACTTTTTTTCGATACTCTTGATACTTTTTGATGTTTTTTTGATACTTTTTTTCGGTACTCTTGATATGCTACTTTTTTTGCTACTTTATCTATACTTTTTGATACTTTTTTGATACTTTTTGATACTTTTTGATATTTTATTGCACTTTCTCAGAGAGAAAGCTTTATAACGATGCAAATTTCCGCATTAAAGATTTTGATGTTTTCGATGTTTTTGAGCCAAAAAAAATGTATGCATGGATGTATGCTGAAATTTAGCATGCATTTCAACTATACTTGTACTTAGAACTCATTAAATTTTGAGTACGATTGCCCGTCACATTCTGGATTTATTAACACGTCTAATTAAAAAAAAATTATTTTCTTTCTCAAATTTTGATCCCCACAATAACTTACGAACGGATCTGTTTGGACGTTAATGATCTTAGTCGAAAAACAGCTGACACTAGAAGGTGTGTAGAATAAGTAGTTGTATGCAGTCAGTTGCGTATACTACTAGCCTCCGCCTTCACCTACAAAACTCAAAAGACATCTCTGCGTGAAATATTAAAAGTGAGGGGTATGGCATACAATACTGTTTAAAAGTACAGAACAAAAAAATCTGCCCTTGGAATCCCGATAAACAGTATCTGCGAAATAATCTTCGCAATACTGATCCTCCTCGGACAAAACTTTAGAAGTGGAAATCTCCTCCATTTCCCAAAACCTCTCTATTAACGTCGAAATTGATGGCTCTACTTCGACATGACAGGTCTGAGCGCTCTGAGCTCTATCAGACTCAGGAGCAGAAGACGCTCTACCCGTCAAAATCCACCCAAATACAGTCTCCTGAGCAACAGGAGTATCAGTTGCACCAACTCTGAGCCCTGGCCGAATAATAGCAGCGTACACCTCTGCGCTGAGCACGCAATCTATCCGCCTTGAACGAGCAAAATCTGGATCGGCAAGTTGCAATCCCTTAATGTGATCCCAATTGGACACCTCGACTTCCTCTCGTGACAATAATCCCGTAACCTCTTTCAACACCAACGCCGAAAACTCCAAGTAAAAATCTGAGTTCAATCTGGACTTAAGTTGGAGAAAAACCTCACCCTTCGACACCGCAGAGGAACCTGCACCAACACCAACTATTGACACAGAAACAGGCTTAATTTTTGCGGACTGACATTGCACAACTCTGTGAGTGACAAAAGAGACCTCTGCACACGTATCAATCAAGCATCTAACGTACATCGAATTACCATCTACGGATTTAAGTAAGACCTTGGCTGTGGCCATCAACCGGGTCCTACCCACCACTGTTGTACTCGCTGATACCTCCAGCATACTTGACCTGCCAGGCGCGCCAGAAGAACCCTTCTGACCTGTCGCATTTGAAGAATCCGCAGCCTCTCCTCCATCTCGTCGATCCGAGTGAATCTTCGAGTGGTGTGTGCCCTTACAAATGGCGCAACGACTCTGAGAGGTGCAATCAGCCAAAAAATGTACAGATTTCAAACAATTGAGACACAATCTCTCCTTTTTACAATGTTCAAAACGAGCGGAAGCCGACATACCAGTGAACCTTGGACACGCTTGAAGCTGATGAGGACCCTTACATAGGCTACATTTTACAAAGGCATTGCGATTGCCCTTACCTGACGACGTGTTAGTTGCGTTGGCTGAGACTGACTCGCGCCGAGACGAACGATTCGAACCATTTCCCTTCTGGCTAGACTGTTTGTTAGGCGACACCACGCCACCATCTACATCCTGATCAAGCGATGACGCACGCGTCACAAGAAAATTTGCGAGAGCTGAAAATGTCGAAAAACCTACCACCGACTCTTGCGAAATACGCCAACCTTCTCGCGTATCATTATCCAACTTGCGCT
Organism: Nasonia oneida; assembly: GCA_037356405.1. Classification (NCBI taxonomy): domain Eukaryota; kingdom Metazoa; phylum Arthropoda; class Insecta; order Hymenoptera; family Pteromalidae; genus Nasonia; species Nasonia oneida. The sequence continues at coordinate 163,851 of JAZHPH010000227.1, read as the reverse complement.
CGACCATATGGATAAGCCAACTGTCCCAGTGTTCGCACGGGCAACCTACATCCTTGAAAGTTTTAAGCGCAGCTTCCGCCTTATCCAATAACTCGATCAATTCTCCAGATGATTTCCGCTTAACCGGTTTCATATCGATCAGCAATTCCATATACGTATGCATGCGTCTCGTAGGGTTATCGTACCTGCGCATCAACTTTTGCCAAGCCAAGTCAAAACTAGCACCCGTCAACGGAAGACCCCTTACTCTGAGCGCTGCAGGCCCTTAACCGAGTCTACTAAATATTGCATCTTGATAGCATCCGGCAAGTTGGCCTTGTTTTTCACCATCGAAGAAAACTGCTCCTTGAAGGTCTCCCATTCCTCGGCTTTTCCGGAAAATTTCGGGATTTGACATTTCGGCATGTTCGCGAACTCCGACGGACCCGGAACAGGTTGTGTGTGTACGACCTGATTATTTTGCGCGCCTGCGATTACCGGTGGATTCGCGGCGACTTCTAACTCCTCGATAGTCTGTAACAATTCCGCTTTAGCCTCAACAAAACCCGTCTCAACCTCAAGATACTCATCTTTTTCAAAATACGACTCGCCTTTGAAAGCCGCCTTGTTCGCCTGCAAAATCAAGTCTCTCTGAGAATACTCAGACCAATATGCATCTAAGAAATTCAATTGCGTGCGCATATGCGGCAGCGTGCGAGCAGTTTCCGCTAATTTTGCAGTATTGCGCTTAAAGTTGAGTATAAACCCGCTCGTACGTTTTTGCTTGGCCAATTCACCAGCCGGATCTGCCATTATTGCAAAATTAAAAAAAAACTAACGAGAGCGAGAGAGAGGGAGAGAGAGAGAAACAAAAACTAGAGCAAACACCGTACTGTCGCTGCCTCAACGTGGCTTGACAACGCCAAGTGAGCGAAAGCGAGACAGAGCTAGAGCGAAAGAGCGAGAGAGAGAAAAAAACCAAACCTCTGCACTGTCTGCGCCGGCTGCCGTGAGCGAGCGCCGACCGTTGAACTGCGTCAGCTGTTCTGCTTGCGCGGAGAGCGGGAGGAACTATAGCCGGCTCCCGCAGCGCACAGCTGCTAGTGCGAATACACTAACGTGAGAAAGAGAGAAAGAGAGAGAAAACGAGATCAAGTGCGAGCACCGCTCTGACGCTGCCTCAACGTGGCCTGACGACGCCACGTGAGCGAAAGCGAGACAGAGCAAGCGAGGGAGAAAGAGGGAAAATGAATTTCAAACCTCATTTACACCGATGCCGTCGACTCCCGTGTTGACTTTGCGTACTGGGCGCGTCGTTCGAAGTTGGCGGGAATGCGGTACCAATATGGCCGTCTTCTTCTTATTACCCCTCGTTGTGCTCCAAAATGGCGAACTCGTATCGTCCCTCGAAAATTCAATCTTGACCGTTGACCTCTAGCCTCTAAACCTCTAATCTCTAATCCTCTAAACTTCTAATACGTCTAACATCGAATAAATACGTACCTCTAATCGTCTAAACGACAGTTAATGTGAACTTATAACTTTATTGAATATAGTGTGTATTTACAAGTGTTTAAATCTAAGGACACGAAGTGAAAGTTAAAGTATTAAAGTACCGACGCGTGAACAAATGATATTGTTTACGGACGACACTGTGAGGCAAGTACGAGCGCTCACAGTGATTCGGCAATACGTACTGACTATACAATCAGCGAGAGCGGCAGAAGACCGCTCGCGCAACAGGCGGAGAGAGAGAGAGAGAGTAGGAGAGAGCGAGCGCGCGTTGGCATGGCAACCCCCTAATCGATGCCGCGCAGGCATCGAGCAGGCAAATACATTCGAATTTGCGACAACGGCTCGCTTCTCGAACCTTCTAGCTCTCTCTCTCTCTCTCTCTCTCTCTCTCTCTCTCTCTCTCTCTCGGCGTAACTGTCTAATTTTCGAACAATATATATAAAACATAAACAATGGCGAAAAATTGTAGGTTAAATTTTTTCTACATATGCACACCCCACAATCAAACAATTTTTACTCTGTTATTGCACGCATTCTGCGCGCTACCAGCATCAGATGCGCTGCAAGCTGCTATCCAGCGCATATGATTTGTCAAAGTTCGGGCATACAAACGCGCGTTTTATAAAATTAGAAACTACCCGATCACGCCGCAATTGAAAAAAAATTACGAGAACACACTACTTTCCGTCATCCCTTGAGAAGAACGGCTCATTCTTGCGTGAGCCGGATCCGTCGAAAGCTGCCGACAAATCACGCATCTACCATTTAAGTACATGGTCAAGCCGGGATACCCGTGGCAAGGGAAACCTGCCGGCACTTCAAACTCAACAATCTCATCGTCGACGAACCCATCGTCCTCAGAGTCTTGACCTACATCTATAACCTACATACACGAAAAATATAAGTCTCGATATATAATTATAATTCTACTTACAGTTACTCGTTTCTCTTCATCCAAATATCCCCACAAATAAACTGCTCGCTCCATAATCGCTCCAAAAAACTTGTGTCGTGCTTCGTCGTAAAAGATCTACACTTATTTTTTGTTTAAATTCATAACCAAGAAAAATCGTGAAGAAAGAAGAAAGAAAATAGAACAAGAAGGTAACGATAACCTTTCTTTTCTGAAAGCCGCCGTTAGATTCCTTCTCACATGGGTGTACTACATACATACTCGAGTGTAATGTGATCGACTTCCAACTGCGGCTAATTGCCTTTCGGAAATCAATTTCGCATTTCGCGCCAACGAAGGCCTCTAAAAAACCCATCGACTAATTGAGAAAAGAAAGAATGCACAGTCGACAAAACAAATATTTTCCTGTGGTACCAAAATTCGACGCCCACGCGCGAATTACGCATACACAAGAGCGAAGCTGTTTGAACGACACCCCTGTAAAGCGTACGCCCACTCATCTTTCTCGTATTCACGCTGCCATTCTTTTAGGGATACACGTCAAGCGCGCGTGCGATGGAAAAATGTGTTTTTACACTGAAGTGAAAAATCGTCTGCGCAAAAGCCCATATGCCGCTCCGGATGAGCGGAAAACAAGAAGGGTTTCTTATTGTACGCTTGTTATTCTTGCGAAAGAGAAAAAATCATTCGTTTTTTCAGTTCGAATTTTTGAAGAAAGCCGAAAACTAATCGCAGGGCAAGTCATCCTTCTTGTTTTCCACGACTCTCTTGTACTTCGTTGTTTGAAGAGGGAAGCGTGTCAACACGCGCTGAAAGAGCGCATTATATCGGCTTTTCTTCGCTTCGTCTTGCACGAAGTCTCTAATAATTATCTACCGATATAACAACTAAACAGAGTATCGCGTGAATCTACAAAAAAATTGCAGTACGAAATGACAAACGAACGTCCGTAGACGATATGCAAATCAAAATATCGCCTAAAAAAGGGGGAAAATTTAGGGAAGAATAGAGGGGGAAAATTTCTGAACCGGTGGCGACGGCAAAACTTTTTTTATAATATATAGAGAAGAGGCTAGGCGAGTTTGTTATATTCCGCAACAAAATTACAGATAGAAAAGAACTGAGATTTACCAAACAAAGTCAAGTTTATTATATTTAATCGTAATAAAGCAAGGAACAATTCTCAAGATAATTACTACGTAACTTGCCATGCCCGTTTCATTGTACTTATGGTGTTCGTATGACGTTCTAATGCATAAAAAAAATTTTAGTTGTTCCTCAATAAACAAAATAGTTATAATTAAACCATTTTTCTAGTAGCGCTTTACTCTCGGCTAATTCCTTCTGCATTCGATTCATTCTGTGCGTATTCTGGTTTGTTCTCTTGTGCTTTGGCTAGTAATGTTCTTCGTTCGGCAGCTTGGTTTAGTCTGAACGCTCGTGCGCTGCTTCGTATGTTAGGGTGTTCGTTTGATATTTAACACAGTTTGCCCATGTGTATATGTGTATATGGGTATAAAATATTTCCCCTCGCTGAAAGTTTTGGAGCAATCGCATTAAGCACCTTAATTTGTTGAAACAATGGGGTGACTCAATTGGCTTTTTTTTATAATTATTTAACCCTCCCTGCATGGCTATGCAATAATTTCTTCCTTTTCTAGACGTAACTTTCTGGTTTATTGCATTTAACATGTAAGATTGTTTAAATAATCGAGGTGGTTTGTCGGTCTATTTGGTGTCCTGGAGGTGCTCTGTACGTACCTCAAGGGATTTTCTCATAAGGCTGATAGTTCCCGCAGGATTAAAAAGTTATCTAATGCTCCGTTGTTTATTAATATTCACAATTTCTAGTATAGGGGTGGTTTGAGTTCATTCCCTGGCTAGCTGAATCTGTCCTTAATCTGCCCTTATTAGAAAAAAAATTTCTTGAGTTCGGTTTTACTCAGTTAAATTCCTTAAATTGTTTATTTACGCTTCCCTAATTATCTATTTAACATTATTGGGTCAGAAGTCCCGTTAGAGGGGGTGTATGCCAAATTAGGGCAAAATTAGCTTACTGGTTTAATCGGTATTGTCAAGTCCCCAAATTTTAATTTTAATATTGTCGCGTCCCCGGTCGCAGTCGGCCATATTACATTCCTCGACTGTATGCATTCCTGGGCTGCACGATTGTCGTACCTGCTCCGGACAAGTGGTAGCGCTCTGCGCCTGCCTCTAGTTCCGCGCTTGTGGTTCCGTTTCAGCGATCTTGTACTTTAGTTGTGCACCTAGCCTTCACTGGCTAGTCGCCTTGTGCAGTGTCCGGCGTAAACACGTGGTTTTTTTCACAATTGCTTTTTTTCTATTTTTTTTTGTTGTTTCTTGCGTTTGTTTTTGATGTGAGTATTCCTTTCGATTTCTTCGCTTCTTTCTTTTCTATTTTTTGTATATTTAGCTTTTTTTTACTGGCTCATCCGTGTTTAAATTTTAGACATCATTTTTCAATGCCATCTTGCTCGTGGTGTTCGTCATCCGTTCGTGCACGAGTATGACAGGATGCCGTACGCTGATGTCCTGAGCGTCATGCACACGGAAATCGCAAAGTATTCTAACCATTGTGTCCATGTGGTAAGTTTTCTTTTTCCTAGGTTTATATACGTGTTTTTAAACGTTTTAGCGGCTGTTTGTATTGTGCCCGAGCGCGTGTGTGCCTTAGTGTTTTCTGTACTCCTGATCTGCTTTATATCGTTTTGCGAGCATCGTTCATTTCATGTTTGCTTTTGATGTTCATGCGTTCTGTGTGTATGACCCTTGCCTCGTACACGTTTGCGCTTAATTGCTTCGTTCCTTTCTAGTGCGTGAGGTTTGTAGAAGACTATTCTTGTATGAATAAGATTCTAAATTTTGCGTGCGAGATCTGTGTTTGCCGGGATTATATGTGCACTTATGTTTCCCTAAATTCTTTCAGCCTTTGGTTTGTCCAACTTGTGGTACGATAATCCTCGAGGGGACTACGCTTTAATGTGTCTTTACGTTTTTTCCCTAGCTTCCCCCTGGGTACGTTCTTGTTGTCAAACGCGATTCTGACATGGTTTGTATTGTTCCATTTTATTATTGCATGTCACCATGATTTTATTAACATTTGCTTTCTCTTTTTCTTTAGTATCGTCAGACCTTTGATTGCACCCTGCGCCTGGTGAAACCGGCTTATATTTTAGCTCAAGAGTCCCCGTTTGTTACGATGTCGGCTCACGTTTGGCTCTGACGTCCGCTCTTCAGGTAAGTCATGCGACGGTACGTTGTCCGACACAAGGCCGCCTTTTCTGAGAGAATAATAATTGCGTTTTGCAATTATTAATGCGCGTGTGATTTTGTTTGTTTGCGAGAGTCGGAGAAGAAGAGAGCATCATGGAGAGAAGAGGAGTTTTAGAGAAGCAGTAGTGCAACGAGAAACCGTCGAGTATTCCAGGAAAGGAGTCGAGAAGAGAAGATTCGAGGAATGCGTGATCGCGAGCGCGAATTTGTGACTCTGCTGCAACAGAGAAGCCACGTTGTTCGTGAGTGCGAGAGAGATATTTATTTTGCTTAAAGCAAAAAACAATACAATTCGTTGAGATCACATAAGACTGTGTCGCATACAAACTAACAAATTTTTAAAAAACAAAAATTTTTGTTGGAACAACATTTCATCAATAAACACTTTATGTCCAGTCAGGCAGGCAGCAGCCTCCGGGTCCAGGACACCAGGCTTGACGTCGTCTGTGGTCAGGTAGTTGTTAGCGAGCGCGCATTTTGCTCGCATAACGTCCCTGACTAGCCCCGGACCAGCAAGCCTGGCCACGATTGAGGGTAGAGCGCTACGACGCCTCGCCGGTCGCGTTAATATTGGCCCTCTGAACCCCGTCTGGTCGACGCAGGCGCAAAACCCGAGTATTCACGATATCGCTGTTTTGCAGAGTAGGGAGGACAGCGCTAAGCAGTGCGAAGGCAGCTATTTACGAGATTTTCTCGTTGAGTGTCTTGCCATCTTTTAATAAACCATGAATAATGACCTCGCACCCCTCAGCAACGCCCCCTCCCGACCCCGAAGCGGAGAAGACACCACGTGGCGCCGAACCCCTACTCACAAGAGCCCTTAACTCATCAAGCTGATCCTGAAGCATGTCGAAACACTGAAAGAAAAGCTGCATCGTGCTTACCAGGATCCGAATGTTAGAGACACCAATGAGGCTACTGTCTCCTAATAGCGCACCCTTCACGCGAGTCTTCCGCTGGTTCACACGGTCCAGTTGAGACGAGTCGTCAAGTCGAGGCTTGGGTGTGAGAGGGACAGCGGTCTGCACATGTGATGATTCAGGTGAAGCATGCGCCTGAGAGACCGTGATCCCGTCACTCTTGCGCGGCTCCAGTGAGGCAGGCGCCTGGGAGTCGGCGACCCGCACGACAGAGCTATTGTAGCTCAGCTGGCTACTATCTAGCTCCTCCTGCTTGGTGTTGGAGCGGAGTGGGGAGCTGTTCTTCGCGTCGCTGGTGGGGAGAGACGCGAGGTGTTGTTGACTTGCCTCGGAGCACTGGCTTAAGCACGGCACGAACGCTCTCCTGATGATGTTTGCCAGGAGGCGGGGAGGGCTTCTTCTGCGTCAATTTCACACTCAGCTGGGCCGACTTGATAGCAGGCGTCACCGCGGCAGGCGTGGAGGTAGCTGGCGGGACCGTAGGATTTTTGCTGGCTGTCATCCGACATTTTTTGCACACAGCATTCATCTTCCTTCCCGAACAGCTGCTTGTTGGTGGCGTAGAGTCATAGAGTCGTAAACCGCTGGTGCCATTGCTGTATCCAATTGGGTAATACTCAAATTTTCGCGCCAGTCTTGACGTCACCACCAAGGAGCAGAGATGCCAACAGCCAGGATGGAGATACCGCCGGAATCCCGACAAGATGCTCCGCTGCGCTCCTAACCTATCCAGAACACCACGAATTTCAAACAGTCTCCCTGGCTCTTTTTAAGGAGCCTTGCAGTAATGCTCCTGTGCGTGGAGCCTGCGGGAGGCTAGTTATTCTAAAAAATATATAGACACACAGAGAGAGAGAGAGAGAGAGAGAGAGAGAGAGAGAGAAGTTTGTGGGAGAAAAAGCGAGTCGACTCTAAAGAAAAGCCGTGGAGAGACGGAAGAAACTCAGAGATCGGTTCTGAGCGGGTGCCGCTGAGAACCGATTCTGAGAAGCGTAGCCGTTTTGTGTTGCTAGCGCACGTGAGAGGGGAAGGAGAGCGGGCGAGCAGACAGCGCGTGGCATCGTGGCCGACTCGAGCGCGGCAGCACGGCACGCTGCTTTATTGACCTCACCGAGACGTGACGAGCTGAGCGTGTGTGAGTGGAAGAGAGATAAAGCATGCGGTAGAGAGTATGGAGAGTCAGGAGAGGCACATTGTCGCGCGGAAAGCGAGATTTGCGAATTGAGAGAAAGTGATTGGAATGGAATGGAGAAAGAATGGAGAGTAATAGAATTCGAGTATAATTATTTCAATCGTCCTCGAGTATCCTGACTCGAGGAGATCTAGCGGAACCCCCTCCGAGTCGCAAGGACAGATCGGAAACATTTTTAATAGAAATAATAGTGTCGCAGATTCGGAGCCGCGGAGTTAAAGAGAAAAATAGTTTTGCGGGTTTTGCCACGTTACAGTCTAGAGTTTTTTATTTTATTTTTGCTAATATCCTGTGTGCTTGCTATTCTTTCTTCCCAGAGTTGACCGTTTTCTTATATTCTCCTTATTGTTGCAGGCACGGACGGTTGCTTCCGCTTCGCTCGACACTCTTGTTGGTCTGAATCAACACGATAATTCGCACCACGGCAGCCGATTTGCTGATCCCGAAGCCGTGGCTGATCTTACGCCCTTCCTGGCTGACGTGCCGTGGAACGTGCGTCCCGACCGCAACTTGGGCGTGGATCCGAGACTAATCAGCATTAACGTCTCGATTTTCTACCTGTCTGGGGACGGATCCTACTCCTTCAAGCACTCAGAGGACGGCTATTTAGATAGCTGTAACCTCGTTCACTAAGTTCTTCCTGGCTCCTGCAAGATTTGGTTGTTTGTTTGTCAGTGTGATAACGAACGGCTGATGAAGGCCGTAATAGAGAAGGTTACTGCTTGGTGGGAGGCTGGATCTAGGTTAGACGGTAGAGCTGCGCGCAGCGCCACAGACGATGACGACTAACAGCTTAAGTTATCCTTCCCCTCACCATGTGGCAGCGCGCGAGTCACGAATTCGGGCGCTGCATCGCAGCGTGTTTTGTCTTGCCCTGCACCGGTTTTTCCATGCAAGCCAGACATATCACGGTACGAGCGCTTGAAGCCGCTTTAGGACTATATGTTCGAGCGCTGGTTTACGCGCATGAACTTCTGTATTATCAATTATGGGCAGGAAAGTCATTTTTGTGTAACGATATTTAATAGATTAAAAAAAAATATTGAGTATAGACGCTATTAGATAGTTTTGATAATTGAAAAAGTTTTATTTTTATTTAAGTATTTAGAACGTGTGTTTACAATCTCTTGTTTCGAATAACAAACAAGGAGTTTTTATTGACAATAGATTGTATACGGCAATTTTCAATTCTTCAGTTTCATCATTTCATTACATTTCAGCAACCCTCACTTTTTTCCGAGGTCAATTTAGAGAATCTCGTTGACAAACGCGAGGTGAGTGAAGCTCACCTCGCTTTCGCGTTCGGATGTGCACCGGCTACAGGGTTTCCCGTGAGCCTCGAACTGGGTAGCTGGGATCAGAATGAATAAGAACACGGGGATGTTGACAACCGAATGATAAACTATATTAAACTTAACTATAAACATGAATACAAAAACGCGTCGCCCGAAGCAACGGCATATAATACGGACAGGAGAGAGACGCGATAACAGGCGCGAACCGGACCAAAGCTCGGTGGTCACGAACAACGATCAGCGACGACGATTCGCGCGGGCTTCTCCACGGTAAACACACGCGAGACTTACGCTGGTGCGAGGAGTTGGTCTCGACTCGCACCTCTCACCATGGCGATGCGATCCCGGGCATCGGGAAGCGTTTCACCTCGAACGATGGAGGCATCCCTTCTGGTCCCTGTCGGCGCTCCCCTTGTCCCACTAGTGGGATTCTTGCGGTTCTCGAGATGAGCTCCTGTCTCGCGCGCTGGTAGCTAAAGTCTGTCGATTCTATTCTATTGTATTATTCGACGCACTCGAGTTCCTTCTCAACCTCCCTCTCCTCGGTCTTCCGTTGGTATAGCAGTCCGACGACGTCGTCTGCCGGTCTAACCTGAATATAATTTCATGCCGCTC
>JAZHPH010000227.1:84145-154017 GCA_037356405.1 Nasonia oneida | reverse complement strand
GATACGCAACTTTCTTCTTTGCATCAGTACTACCATGAGTCTCGATATGTTTGGAAGAAAACTTGAGGGCTCGCAAGTGAGTCGTGGTCCTCCAGGCAATGGTTTCAATTTTACACCGGACGGTGATTTTTATTTAGAATATAAGCGACTTTGCAACCTAGTACAGCCCAATCATCCAAACGATGCAATCACCTTGCACTCACTGAAAGTTATTCTACAAACTGAAATAAATTATATAGCTGCTAAAATTGCTGGAATTGGTGAAGTTATAGAAGAATATAAGCAACAAGTTGAAAAATTCACCAATGAAAAAACCGAAATTCAAAGTAGGAGATAAAGTACGAATAAGTAGGATAAAAATGTTTTTGAAAAAGGTTACACGCCAAATTGGTCTACGGAAATTTTCACAATAACGCGAGTTGTAAAAACAGATCCAGTAACTTACCACCTCAAAGATTATTATGATAAACACGTCTCTGGCGGCTTTAATGAAACAGAAATTCACAAAACTATGTATCCGGAAATTTATTTAGTAGAAAAAGTTCTAAAGAAAAGTGGTAAACGCATATATGTTAAATGGTTAGGGTTCGGCTGCGAGCACAATAGTTGGATAAATGAAAATGAGATTCTTTAAATTATCTAGCATGTAATTTAAATATAATTGTATTTTTTTTTATTATAAATGCGTAAATCATAGGTTGTAGTAAATAAAAGAATAAAGCAAAAGCGTTTGAGTTTATCATTGTATTTATTCATTATTATTATTATCACTACTATGTACAATAATCATTATAAGAAAAAAAATAAACAGCTTAAAAGAAGCCATGTGTATATTTTTATTATTATCTTTTGCTACATCAATAAGATATATGTCGTTTAATGCAATGTAAATTATTTAACAATTTCGAACATTTGTAAGACTTTTGTTGGAAAAAATCTAATATATTAAAAGTTTACTTCTGATTTTGTATTTTTCATTCGTTCAAACAACGGTTTGAGCTAATTATGATCACATAATATGAAACTACGTATATTCACGGTTATTATACAATTTTTTTCAAGTCATTTAGTCAAGGCTAGCTTGAGTAATGTCGAGTCGAACACAGAGTAATTTTTTTCGTGCGCTCGCACGCGTGGATAAATGTTTTAGTACATTGACCATTTCCGTTCATAGCACACGCACAATAGTCAAAACCGAAGATTTCGCTGCAACCCCCACCCCACTTTTACCTCTCCTGACCCACCTTAAACAGGCGCTGTTCCCGTCACAATATCAAATCATATAATTTTTCATGAAAGAATTTAAACCTCAATATTTTTAAATTACCAAAAGGTCCTCATAAACTACATAACCATACTGCGTCTTTCAATGTGATGAATTTTTAATCTAGTAGGAGTTGTTTTAATATGTCGTTAACAGAACTAAGTAAAAAAAATTTTTGTATCGAACACAATACAGGAATCTTTTTTTTTTATTGCTTTGAAAATAAAAAACTTATTCTTCTAGAAGAAGTACTTTTTTACAGATATAAAATCAATTTTTATTTAATTTTTTTAGTAAAACCATTTAAATCTTTTTACATCAATGATATATATGCACGCACAGATCTATTTTCATTTTTTTTCACCCTTACACACGCTTTATTTTACTATTAATTTTTTTTTTTGCTCAACAAATACACTTTTTTAACCTCTGTATTCTGCTTGACCGTGGAAGTAATGGAATCTTATCCTAAATGTGACCTAGGCGGTTGGTGACGGTGATCTTGGCGAGTTCATCTCCCCAAGGCAGGGACAAGGCTCGCGGCTGCATGTCCCGCAGCGGTAGCAACGGCAGCGCCAACAATCATCCCAGAGATGGGGACCGCGTTTGACTGCTTGGCATGATAAGCATACCGCTCCTTCTGGCCCCTCCGTGCCAATAAGTCCCTCTAGACGGGCTATCTCCTTTTTAAGCCAGTGGAATCGCTGTAGCTTCTTCTCTATAAGCGCCTGCTCAGGTGCCAGATCCTCCGCGGCTTTGAGTGCATCTCCTTTTTGTTTTCCGAGAGTTGAGCGTGCATAACAAAGCGGCTGCTCCAGAAAATGTCTCATAACCGGGGAATACCACAGCATACTCTTCTTCAAGAGTGTTCGCGAATTGCTGAAATTTGTGAAGCAGCTCTTTCGGATTTGAGCACAAGACTAAAGCGGTAATGTCCCTTGAACATATGCTGGATACTGTCCAGCAGCTGGCATATTTCGCTGAACCCATCACGAAGCTCCGGATTATTCACACTAGCGAGATCGGCTGGAACCACCACCCCTGTCTTGTGAACTTCTGGAAGGCTGATATGCTTTTGGTGATGGAAAACTCGTCACTTGCTACTTTTCACTATATTGGAAAAAAAAATCGAGGACTGACTTACCATAGCATGCGCTGGGACTATTTATACAGACAAACCAAAGCTTCCCTTTCCAACTCATTTTCCAAAAGTCCTACGATTCGTGCAAATTTCCCTCCCGAATTGTCAAAACACATCCTTTAGAATCTTTTTTCCCTCCGAAATTTCTCAAACTCCTCCCTTGCGGAATAATTTCAATTTAAAAGCCCTTTCTTTTACCTGTGTGAATCTTGACTGTGAGAATGCGAGATTTTCTTAAATAATCCTAGGGAAAATCTCACTCTGAATTTACTGCATGTCTAAAAAAATTGATGCATGTCTGTGCGAGAGATATCTGTGCACACAGTCAGTAAAATATATTGAGCAGCCTTTGCGTTCACCTACAAATCAGCAGGTTTATCACAAACGAAAATCGTGCAGTGTTGTCTCTGGGAAAGTGCGAGGGATAGTACCTGCGCAATTTGTACGCACAGTCGGTGGTCAATATTTTCTAGCTTAGCATTTCTCAGTCAAAAAACAGCTGACACTAGAAGCTGTATACATCTGCGTGGGATAGTTTGTATACGTATCCGAGAATTATCTACACGAAGTCTGTATAGTGAGCATTTCTCGCATACATTGCGTAAAGTAGAGGAAAACACCTGTGCAAGAGTCGTCGTCCATACCTGCGCGAGGATCGTATGGAAAGTATGTGGGATAGTACCTACACAATCCCTCCGCGCAGTCAGGGGGACTATCATATCTCAGTCGAAAGGAAAAACAGCTGACGCTAGAAGCTGTATACATCTGCGTGGGATAGTTTGTATACCTATCCGAGAGTGATTCACAGGCAGTCTGTAGTATGCATAATGTCTCCAATATAATGTGTAAAGACGAGGGAAAACACCTGTGCGAGGGTCACCGTTTCTACCTGCGCGAGGGAGGGAGGAGCATGAACCCACCACAAACTTTTTTTCGGGACACGGAGAAGAGAAGATTGGGACTTATACATACTACGGTTACTGGCTCACTTTGAGAGGGGGGCTTACACAGCTGGGATTCAGGCTCACATTCAGAGAAGAGGGGGTGAGCCAGTATGCCTATAGCCTATCTACTTATCTACTATATATATATATATATATATATATATATATATATATATATATATACATATATATATATATATATATATATATATATATATATCAGCAATAATCGGAAGATGCCCAGGTCATCGAGGAATTCTGGAAATTAAGGAAAGAGGATTAGGTCATGGAATATTTTGCGATATAACAAATTTTTTAAAATACTTCTTTTAAAAACCTCATAACGTGCGAAAAAGTTTTACTTAGGTCACTTGTATCATAATATAATATTTTAATTCTTATTATTACTATTGTTTCATAGTTAAATCATTATTTTCGTTACAGAATTTTATGAAGATGGAACCTCATTTAAATATAATAATAATTAAAGCGAATAAAGATGATAAGCAAAAAAATTTAGATGAATATGTAAAATTTGAGCAAGAATACGATGAATATTTACTAAATTTACATGAATCAATGTTACAAGAGTTACAAGAACAAAAAATTAAACAGTTATATTACAAGATAGAGTTAAATAGGAAAAGTAATAATAGATCTGAAACGTTTACTGATTTTGATCAGATTCCTAATGATATAATTCAAGATATTTTGAATATTTTAAAATTTCAAGTAAAAAGTAATAAACGATTACCAAATGTTATTATATATAACCATCGAAATTTTATGAAATATTTTGTTTCGATGGCTAATATAATACATTATATATTGACATCTGATGAATAAAATTTTTTTAAAATGAAACTAAAGTTTATTATTTGAGCACGTGTACAGCCTATCTATACGCTTTTATGCTTAACGTATATTAAAATCAAAAGATTTTCACTACGACGCAAGTGGGGGTTGGTGAGCGGAGCGAGCAGGGGGCACCCCCCCCCCCTAGTACTTTTTTAAAAGTTAATTTTTTTAGAGATTTCAATCCTTTTTAGTAAATTTTTTGCGTGTTTCATACTTGTCATAAAAATAAAATATAAGCACCTTTCGACTATGGCTTTTTTGTAACATTTATATCGCTAACATGAAATCATTAATTGATCTGATATACGCTACCCTCGAATGAATGATTTCTACAACTAGACACCGAAAACCACAGTACGAACTACCCAGACCTTGTCATCGGCCACCCTGTACACCTAGACGCAGTCCTCGTATGATTTATTTACCTAGACACCAAAAACCACGGAGCACACCACCTAGACCTCGTCATCGGCCACCCTGTACACCTAGACACCGCCCTCGAATGATTTTCACACCTAGACACAAAAAAACAAGGAGCGCACCACCTAGACGTCGTCATCAGCCACCCTGTACATCTGTAGCACTTATAATCCGCGCCACTTGATGTGATCCAACTACACTATACGTATAGCTAGTTTATAAGTGGCAAACTTTAGGGTCCTAACATTTTTTGTCTGGAGAATCTGGAGAATAAAGAGATAATTTGAGTATTTGGGAATTACATATCCATTTATTTTGAAAATGAAACAATTTGTTTGCAAATATTTTGGGTAGAATCATAGTTTAGCACAAAAACATGCCGATGATTTAAAAATTTAATTGAAAACTGTGATAATATGCATTTTTTCTGGATACTATAAAATCCAAAGACCAATATAGTGACTAATGACAGTGAGAATTGTCAGGTCCTAAAAAATAAAATACAAAAGCTTATAAGCAACACTGATTACCCATTGAGTCAAACGATACCGAGATACATCGGTAAAATAGGTATCGTTATTAACAAACCCGGAAAACCAACTACGACTCGCAACAGATCGGTAACATCACTACAAGCGTCAACAAGCAACCTAAGCATCAAATAACGTGTTAAAAGAAATCACTGCAAAATGCCAACGCAGAAAATATTATGTGTATATTAACATTAGAAGCCAAAACGTAAATTTCGATAGCCTACGAATTCTAATTGATACCTTTGACATTAAACCTTTTGTAATAGTTTGTGCGGAGACTCGGGTTCTAGAATTTTACAAATACTTTTCTATGCTGGGTACAAAATATATTATAATAATAGCTCGATAAATCAGTGCGATGGAGTTGTAGTATGTATATCTGATGCCCTAACAGAATATACAGAAACAATTCAAATTGGAAAGCTAAAAATTTTACATACCAGATACCAAATTGATCAAAATAGCACTCTTTAGATGTCTGCACTATAGAGATCGCATGATTTAACAAAATCAAAATTTACTTTATGTTTAAAAAAAAATTCTTGAAAGATAAGCAAAATGCTAAAAATCACTTTATCATAGGCGACTTCAATATCGATATCTTAAAACCAGATCAGATAGGACAAGAATTCTTAAACAATTTTATGGAGAAATAATTCTCAACAGGATTTCAAATGATAACTAGACCCATACACTCCATGGATACGGGTTCATGCATTGATAATATCTTCATTTAAACCTCCACAATTAAAACAAAAATCTACAAGTTACTGAGTAATATTACAGATCATTACCCACTATTCCTATCATTAAAAAAACTTAAAATTGATAATTGGAAACAAATATTGAAATAATCGATTACAGTAACCTTATGAAATTAGCTTCACGTGAGAATTGGAATGACATCTTGTCAATGCGTGATCCGAATCCTGCAACAAACTTACTAATAACTAAAATAAGAAACTGTGTTGAATATGCCTCAAAAACTAAGATAGTAAAGAACGAACTTCCGTCATCGACACCTAGGGAAGATCAGATTACAAAAGCAATCATTACATCATGTGAAATCAAGGAAACTCTATATAATGTCTGGAAAAGGGAACCTAACAACATCTCTGCAAAAAACTATTACAAAACATATGATAAAATCTTACGTAAAGTTATCAAGGATGCTAAATTATCGACAATCCTAAACACCTCTGGACTTTGATAAATAAAAAACTGGGTAAAAACAGAAAAGCAAATACTCCAATTACTAAAATATACAATACAAACAATAAACTAATAATTGATTCAAAGGGTATTGCAGGCAATATGAATAAGTATTTTGGTAATGTTGGTCTAGAACTGAGCAAAAAATCGAAATGCCAATTAATGCTAAGCTAAAACTATCGAAATCAAATACAAAATCATAATTTTGCAGACAAATATTTATGCAGAATATATCTTACCGAACGGTAAATTTACCGAAAGATGGAAGTGTCAACGGTCAGAATATTCGATTTTCAAAAGTGCCGCAAAATTATTCATGACGGGTAAAAATGCCAAAAAATAAAATGCCGAAACATATATGTTGAACGGGAAATAAACAAAATTTTTAGCATTTTGAACGAATCTTAGTTTTCGGCATTTTTAACTTTCGGCATTTTTACCCTTCGTGACTTTTTTTCAGAAATTTTAACTTTCGGCAACTTTACTTGATGGGATTTGTTTCTTCAGTATTTTTAACTTTTGGTATTTTTATTTATCTGCAAAATAAGCTTTCGGTACATTTCTCTCCATCCTGCTTAATTCGCCAACATCATAAATAACATCCCTACTGAAAAAAGCAGATGACAATCAACTGATTATTAGCGTATAATCAGCTGATAATCTGCTGATAATCGTGTCAAAATTTTCTAATAATTTCATTCAAACAAAAAATTTTTTAAATATCAATAAATAAAAATTTTGCAGCTTACAGCCAGCGTTTTGGTGTTATCATCTGGATGGTAAAACCGTATTGGCCCTCATTATGTGAATTTTTAATGATGGTTAAAAATTGTTGATGATTATCACCTGATAATTAGCTGATTATCACTAGCATTTCATCGCATATAAACGCATATTTGTAACTATCAGCTTAAAGGAAAATATTAAGCTGATATCACCTGATAATGGCACGATAATTAGCTGACATTTTGGCACGATTATCAGCTGATTATCAGCTAATAATCAGTTGATTGTCATCTGCTTTTTTTCAGTAGGGATGAAACTATAAAATGGCGGGGTTGATAACATAAATGCAAGAACTATCAAAATACTTGCTAATCACTTATTAAAACCACTAGAACACATTATCAACCTATGCATAGAAACTTTAATCTGGCCCGATTCCTTAAGGGGACGGATACACCTTAAATAATCGAAAAATGAAAAATTTAATTTTTTGTTTATATTTTCACCAAATTGTTTAAAAAATGAATTAAACTATTAAATATATTCAGATATAATGTAAAAAACATCAAATCATGTTTATATGTGCCATATTATCAGGTTTGACATTTCTTCGAAGGCCAAAATTCAGAATTTTCATTTTTAAACTACCGCCAACTCACTTAAGATTTGAGCTTCGAAGGGCACTTTTATACAGATATACTTTAAACACATATAGTTTCCAGATAAGTATGGGGTTTTACAAAAAAAATATTATTTAAAAAAGTTGTCTGGATATTAATAAAAAATTGGTTACTTTTTAAAGTATTAAACAATTTTAATCAATAGCTAACACTAAACCATTAAGTTGGTCCGATACCCAACTTTTACCAACCGAGTCGACTAAACAAGTGCACGGCAGAAAATGGCTTGAAACTAAAGAAGTACAATAAATTATGAAAAACCAAGATAGTTGCCCTTCCTTTTATAAACATCTATCGGTGTGCCAAGTTTCAAATTAAAATATAAACGCAATAATAAATGGCATTTGAACGAAAATCAGCAACCGCAGCGAGCATACGCTGAGAATTTCGCATACTCACGCTGCAGTTACTGATTTTCGTTCAAATGCAATTTATTATTGCGTTAATATTTTCATTTGAAACTTGACACGGCAATAGATGTTTATAAAAGGAAGGGCAACTAACTCTTGGTTATTCATAAATCATTGTATTTGTTTAGTTTTAAGTAATGTTCTACCCAGAACTCGTACTGTCGGTAAAAGTTGGGTTTCGGACCTCCTTAAATTAGAATAATAAATATTATTATTAGTATAATAACTTACGCAATTTACCCTGCCAGCTGCCATGCTACCACGCGCCTCATGAAAAATGGCTTACATTACTACATTAATATACTTTTCCATTAAATATATTTTAACTCATAAATATAAATTATCTTATTATTATATTCAACTTAAATAAAAGACTTTAATGTTATTCCCTTAAATGTTTATATTAGTTTACAAATAAATTTATAGTATTAACTAATAAATAGACAGAACTGACATAGTAACTTTGATAAATACGCTATATTATATGGCAACAAATCTCGTATTAAGTATATTAGAAAACCGAGTTAAAACAATCACAATGTCATATATCTGTTTTATGACTTTAACAATTAATCGAAGCAGTTCAATTAACATGACATCAACATCTATATTATTTCGCGCCTTTTTTAAGTTAATTCGTCTCATCGTCAGATCTCGATGTAAAGGACATCTAAAAACTATGACTGTCACCATAACGAACATTTCGCAATTTCCCATTTATCGTCCATAGTAATGTAGTTGTGTCTTGGCGTTAAATTTAGTCCTTTTTCTCTGATGTTTTATCCGTCGTAAATAAAATCCCTTTATCAAAATAAATATATTTTTTAATAACTACATAATATTACTCAATAACAATACATGCTTCGAATGTCATTTAAATTTCAATAATAAGTATTATGCTTTAATGTTATAATGTAATTACAACAACTATGTATTTTGCTCTCCATGTTAACAAAAAAATATAAGGAAAACAAAAGAGAGAGTCAACCCCTATAAATAAAAAACTCCAACAAATAGATCTTTCACTGACGACGTTTCGTTGGTTTGGTTCCCAACCTCTTCAGATAAATGTTTGTAAATGTAACATATTAAATTACATATTACGAGGAAAAACTCCTCGAGTCAGTTACAGTCATAAATGACCGAGGCTTTAAAAAGCTAGGAAACGGAGCACCTTTTGTACAAGTAACCTCTTGTTGTGTAGCTGTACCCGGTCAGCGAGTACGAGCTGCTATCTCTTTGTACGCATCGCTAATTGAGTGTGTGCAAACCACTCAAACTCTGCGTACGAGATATAGTAAACTCCTTGTTTTCTGGTTTGAGAGTCTGCATCGAGCAATAGGCGAAGGGCCCGTCGATAGCAGTCCGGCGTTAGTGGGAATCCATAGAGCAACTTATTATTATTCATTATTATTGATTATTCATACATTAAACAGCCACGAGTGATCGTGTAAAATAAAACTAATCAACATCTGCTGTGCCACGAAGGAGCTTCCAACATCCTGGTCACGACAGAGAGAGAATATATATAAAAATATTGTAAGTTAAGTTCACTTATATAAGAATCAAGCGTAATTACAAATAAGCCACCGCACGACTATAAAAACAATACTATCATTAACATCTTATAAGAAACTGTAACATCTGCCGAGTTCTGGGTTGTCTCTAATAAATCAATAACACTTAATCAGTTTTTAATAGTATTATTAATAATTAAGAACATCTTTAAAACAACCTAAACCCATTGAGAATATAATAAAAGGAGAAAATACACTTGCTGTCTACACCATAAGCCACACAAGGTAAGAACAAGCAACATAGTCGCGGACATTTCGTTGTCCGCGATTCTACAGCGTGATAATACTGCTGATACACCAACAGTGTCCGCACGAAACTAACCTGTCCGCTTTAGCAGACAGCGCGGATAGAACACCGTCCACGCAGATCCTTGTCCGCACAGACGAGTAGCGTCGATGCTCTTAGATCTCACAGTCCGCGAATAACCTCTAGTAACAATTAAAGCTCTCGAGCTTATGCTAGTTTCCAAATAAATTATTATTATCTGCGCAGCCCGTCCTTATACCAATTACGGTCTTTACACGAGTTTTGACAAAATCAACCAAATATACATGAAAGCCCCGGTAGAAATGTTCAGCAGTTTATTAGCAGTCACTGCCCTGTTCAGATTGAACTGGCCAGTGCGTTCAGCAGTGACTCGCTAGTCGCTGTGCCTATTTCGTCAGATTTTTGACACAGTCACTGGCCAAGGACTGGGGAATCAGACTTGAAAATAGAACTGATGACAATTGTGCGTTTCTTACTATTTTTAGCATTGGAAATTAATAAAAATGACTTAGAATCAAAAGAAATAATCAAAAATGTTTTTTGACAATGTTTCAATGTAAACTTTTAGTATAAAAGGTATGTGTTAAAAGGGTCAACCTAACCCTACAGATGCATACACTCATATATGAAAGTATGTACAAATATTCGGTACGGACTGACTTTGTCTTGTGTAAGTGCAAGTACTGTGTAAAAAGTGTCATCGATGTGCTCTAAGTCACCAATGATGAGGTTTGAACAGATATTTCAACCTCATCAGTATGCGAGCCAGTTTCTGTCAATGTCCAAGTACTATCATTATCATGCTAAATCCATGATATTAAAGTTGGATGTCTGTTCTTTTGTGAGAAGACTTGTTAAATTATTTAAAAACTGACCGCTATAACTGACATGGCAGTCAGTTTTTAGATAATTTAACAAGTTTTCACACAAAAGATCAGACATCCAACTTTAATATCATGGATTTAGCATAATGACAGATTTGGACATTCACAGTAACTGGCTCGCATACTGATGAGATAAAAATATCTGTGCAATTCACTTTGCAGACCTCATCATTGGTGACTTTGGGCACATAGATGACCCTTTTTTATAATTTACACTTAATCAACAATGATTAAGTCAGTGTATACCATATCATTTTTAACATTGACTAAGAATGTGAGAACTATGTGTGGTGTTATCTGTTATTCTGCTGTATAGCATAGCAGACAACGTATACAACCTGTATACTATATGTGATGTGTGTATGGTTAGGTACTGATTGTGCTGCTATATATATATATATATATATATATATATATATATATATATATATATAAGTAAGATATAAGCAGACAGCCTGTACCACCTGTAGTATACACTATGTAGCATACTAGGTTAGGTTGTTACTTTTTGCCTCTTTAACACGTACATTTGAAAAATTATCACAATTATTTGCGTAAACCGTAGATTTAAGTAGATTTTTAATTAAAAAGAATTATCGTTATTAAATATGGTTTGATTGTTCTTATTATACCTGTTTATTCGTATAATAGATTTGTATAAATTATACTTGGCAGTTCTTAGCCAGTGACATACTTCGTACTGGCCAGTAGCACTAGGGTGAATCGAAAATTAATCAAAAATAATTAATAAATATTTTTAAAAGTTTGTAAAGTATTATTCATAAACTGTAAATAATGTTTAAGCCTTTCTTACACATAAATATTCATATTTTAGTGTTGAAAAAATAAAATATTTAAAATTATGTACAATTCTAATTTTATCTAATACTAAAAATCACATTAATATAACTCATTTTTAAAAATGTAAAAAAAAACAATCAATTATTTATTGATCTTATATCTGTGTATTTTATAATATTTTATCTATTAATCTATTATCAATAAGGTGTTGTAAAATACTATACTGTTTTAATCAAATTTTCGATTTAATGAAGTTTTTTTTTACTCTTTTGATTTGATAAATATACAATGTCATTGTTATCCACATCCATCGATATGATTCTTTCAAAATGATGAATACAATTATTAGTTGTTTTATCAGCTAAACTTATTATTTTATTATCTATATTATTTTTTAATTGATTTTTAGCAGTTACTTTTTCTTTGTGTTGGCTTCTAAAAGAGTTAGTTATTGATTGCTGTATATAATAATTTAAGTTCATCAATATTAATTTTAGAAAAATTTAATTTAAATTCAGCAAATTTTATTGCGTGAGTAACGTTTCTTATAATTTAAATTTAAGCAATAGTTACAAAATAAATTTTTTTTTTAAATCTTTTGATATTGGAAAAAATGATAAAGTTAATGTATCATACATTCTAATCAAATATTCTCGCATTTTACTAATATTAAATTGAACATTGCATGGACCAATATTAAATACAATAGCGACTGCAAATGCTATAGCAAACACACCGCAATAATAATAATTAGTCTGATACTGTACTTGTTAAAAAAATATGCGTAAATTATCTTTATTTAGAAACAGTCTATCAATAAAAAATTCATCTAGACATTTTTTGTTAATACTATCGAAAATTCGTATTACATTGTCTTTGTACCACAAACATATCCAGTGTCTGTTTGTAGTTGAAGCAGAAAAAAATATTTAAATATATTCTTTATGTCTATAAATAGGTTGAATATTAGACAATCTCTGAAAATTAACTACAGATTGCATTGTCTTTATTTTCATGATAATCAGTGATTGAATAATCAATTTAACTTGGGGGCAAAAATTTAGAAAAATTAAAATTAGATAAAATTAAAGCATGAAAGGCAAAAATTAAAACATCGCTAAAAGCGAAACGCTTTGCTTTTCACATAAGGCACTAACTGATATTTAAAGGTTCGCTAATGAGCACACATACACACACACGCATGCACGCACGCACGCACACACACACAAAGAATGCAGATATTTAAATATTATTGATAAATTCATTAAACTGTAATGGGGCAAGATTTGACGATGAGAGGAGACATCGTCTTTTTTTCCTGCTCTGATTACCGGTTGTGTTACTGGATAATATTTTCAATATACTGACCATGTTTTATTGAAGAAATTCGTATTCTTATAAAACAGATCAATTTTTCAGATTCATCAATGGCATAATCTAAATAAAACTAGTCAGTTTTATTTAAATACTTTTATTGATCTGCTGCAGCAAACAATAATGTTAAATTTTCATGACAATTGATTTGTGTGTAAAAGATTTTTGGGATTGTAATGATAATAACAAATAAAATTTATAAGTTGCGTTGCACCCTATAGTTTTCGACTTGTTGAACGACAACAGCGCCACTGTGTGCTCTCTCTTAAATAGATGTATTCTTATCTAAATAGTGCTTAATTCTGTTGATAAGGTTAAATGAGATATATATTTATGGAGCAAATATCATTCTGTACGTTAAAAGTATAAGCTATTAAAATACATTAGTATTTTAGCAAATTAATAATTTTCAAATTTCCAAAGAGCCATGGAGTCATGCTAGCAAATTGTGTAAGAAGTGAAGTTGCCTTTGATTACCAATAGTGTTATTCTAGTTATATTTATGTAGTTTATGATTCGGATCGTTTGTCCAATTTTAATATTGAAGTTTAGACTCCATGTTTAGTTAGTATTTTCGATTTTAGTTTATTTTGACTTTTTAATTTTAATTTGTAAATTATATTGCATATATTTTGGGTGCTTAATAATATTGTTTAATAGTTAGTATTTTTCTCTAATTATTAGTGATATATGTGGGTGTATGTATATAATTTGTTATATTGCACAAGTGTTTCACTTATGCGTGTCCTGCCTTCAATAAAGTACTTCAATGGAATTATTAGATAAGTGATTTATTGTAAATTAAAAACAAAAATTATTATTTAAAACTTTTTCTATTAAGCATTTACTTTGTGGATTCTATTTTTTGTTGCAGGTTCTTCAATGTTTATGATATTTGTAGCAGATGAATTTTTTTATCAGCCTCTTTACTAGTAAAGTATATTATTTTTAGTTTATTGAAATTATTATTTATTCTTGTATATAAATGATTTTGTTGCATTGTATTGCAAAGTATAATATCATTGATTTATATCATTATAATAAAAAATTGTATAAAAATTTGTTTATGGTTAAAATTATAATTAAAATATTGTTCTCATTTTAATTTTTATTATTATTAATATCTTAATGCAATAATGATTGTTATTTATGACTATTATAATTTGCCATGTATAATCTATTTACAATTTAATGCCTGGGTAAAAAGTTGTTTAGGTTTGAAGATAGTAAAAAGTCACGAAGAATAAGATGTTCTACGAAAATCAGCGATTTTTCTCTTATTCTTAATAACTTTTGATCCGAGCAGCCAATATTAGTCATCCGGGGCTCAAATTAAAGCTCTTTTCTTATATTTTCGTTTAAAAAATTTGGATTAAAATTTTAATTTTACGATCAGCTACATATATGCCTATCAATTATGGCCGTTTTCTGGACGTTTTCCTCGTCATATATATAGCTGATCGTAAAATAAAAATGTTAATCTAAATTTTCAAATCAAAAGCGGAAGAAAAGAGCAACGATTTGAGCCCCAGATTGTCGAAATTGACTGCTCGGATCAAAAGTTATAAGGATTTTAAAAATGGGAAAAATCGCTGATTTTCGTAAAAAATAGAAAAATTGGTCATTTTTTGCTATTTTCAAGCCTAGATAACTTTTGACCTAGGCAATCATTTTTAACCCACCAGCCCTCAAATTAATTCTTTTTTTTTAATACTTTGATTCTATTAAAACACATTTTTAAATTGCGCCTCCAGACAAAAAGTGACATTTTCCAGGTTTTCGTTAATTTTTCCCGTGTTAAATTCCCATAAGAGAATTTGAACTGTCCCGCAACAAAATAGGTATTTTTATATCTTGGGAACCCAAAGTTTTTCGGGTTCTATATGGCCTAAAGAACGAAAAAATGTGGTCAGGTAGGTGTGCTCTCAAATTTCAAATTTGTTCACTCAGACACCCTAAAGTGTCCGGCTTTTTCTGGATTTGCACATATACAGATTTATTTTACAAAACTTTTCTTCTCAATTGTAAATACCTTTGTACAAAATATTTATTTATAACATACTATACATTTAAAAGCGTTGGTGATTCAATAATTAATAAAAAAATAAGTTTGGTGTCGCTATTATATACATTTTTTTTTCGTATTTGTATAAAAATTGAAATCCTATAAATTTGACTACTTTCCACTGATAATATTTCATCTTTAATACTTGTGATTTCTTTAATAGCATTAGAATTAGTATAACATATTGTATTAATTAATTGATAAAGAGTTATTTCACATTTTCTTTCAATGTCCCTATTGATAAATCTCAGGTGAGATCTCATGACAAAATCTCATCTGACCACGTGCGTGAATTAACTAAGTTCCGCAGCTGAAAAAATTCGTTCTAAGTATTTACTAAATGTACATTTCGAAAGTTTTTATTAATAAAAAATTTACTTATAATGAACTATGCATCTAATTTTTATACAAATATTTTACAAATTGTGTAGAAACGTGCTACTATAACAATTTTTACTCAACTGCTTTGGTTCACACTTTCGCAGTGGACTCTATGGCTGTGGCGGCTTGAAAAAACACATGAGTACTGATATGAAAACCATATATCCATTAGTTGAGATAAAAACCACTTGATTTCTTGTTTTATTGAGTTGAAACAAGCCTACATGAAAAATCACAGTCCACCTATTGTGATAGGTTTCGAGTGAATTCAAAAACAATATTCTTGATCAACTCCGTGTACTTATTTTACAATTTGTTTTCGGTGTTTCTCGAAAACTATCAGAGCTACAGACCTGAATATTTATATGTAAGGTTGTTTGAAAACTAAACAATAAATCAAGTGGTTGTTATTTTAACAAATAGGTTTATCTTTCACATATTAGTACATCCTGCAGTGTCTATGACTCTCGGTCGAGTCAAAAAGCGTGTAAAAATTAGATGCATAATTCACTATAGTGCATATTAAACGATAATATCAAATATTCAGTATATTACCATGTGATTATTTTTATAGAATCACGTCACTGGTTATAAATGACACATAGACATCGCCTGTTTTTTGTAATAGAAGATAAGTATAATTTATTTTGTGCTTAGCATACATTTCCAACGTCAATTTCCAATTAAAGCTTTATTGAATTTGAAATATTTCTGATTTTTAAAATAAATTTACAGAGTAACGGATGTGGTACACTGACGAATCGGAGTAAAATCAAAGAAATTATTGTACTAATATCACATGAGAATCAACGCAGAATTATTCACTAATCTCAACACGTAATGAAACAGTATACAAATTTTTTAACTTTACTCAAGAATAGTAAAATAAGGGCAATTATCACGTGACATTTTGCGTTTGTGGTGCAAATAAAAATATAACAAATGAAACACATTACGAATGATTATTAGAAACTAGTGTAGTTTTTTGGGATGTTAATTAAATAAATGATCAGACTGACCATGATAACTCTTGCCCAAGCAAATTCTGCATATACGCACGAAACCGTCCTCTAGATGCATAGTATCTCCAATAAGCTGAAATAAATAGAAACTGGCTTAAACACAAAGCAACAAGCTCTTTTTCCACTCAGAAGATTTAACAAAATATTATGTAAAATGAAAGACTTATCTGATAACAGCAACAGGTTTACACTCGGAGATAGGCTCTCACTATTTACTCCTTTGCAGTTTACTAAAAAAAAAAAAAAAAAAACACTTGAGAAGTTTCCATCAGTGTAGAAAATATCACAATGAACTTTTGGACTACGGGCACGAACAACAATCACCGCACTTTGTTGTCAATGACTTAGTTGCGAATAAACGACGCGACGCGGGTAAGAGGTTAGCCGCATAGCAGTGGATGCCATGCATGCGTGTGTGTTTGTCCACCCATTTATTAAAGTCTTAAAGCTTATAATTCTATTGAAACCCCGCACGCATTCACGCTTTTTGACTCGACCGAGAGTCATAGACACTGCAGGATGTACTAATATGTGAAAGATAAACCTATTTGTTAAAATAACAACCACTTGATTTATTGTTTAGTTTTCAAACAACCTTACATATAAATATTCAGGTCTGTAGCTCTGATAGTTTTCGAGAAACACCGAAAACAAATTGTAAAATAAGTACACGGAGTTGATCAAGAATATTGTTTTTGAATTCACTCGAAACCTATCACAATAGGTGGACTGTGATTTTTCATGTAGGCTTGTTTCAACTCAATAAAACAAGAAATCAAGTGGTTTTTATCTCAACTAATGGATATATGGTTTTCATATCAGTACTCATGTGTTTTTTCAAGCCGCCACAGCCATAGAGTCCACTGCGAAAGTGTGAACCAAAGCAGTTGAGTAAAAATTGTTATAGTAGCACGTTTCTACACAATTTGTAAAATATTTGTATAAAAATTAGATGCATAGTTCATTATAAGTAAATTTTTTATTAATAAAAACTTTCGAAATGTACATTTAGTAAATACTTAGAACGAATTTTTTCAGCTGCGGAACTTAGTTAATTCACGCACGTGGTCAGATGAGATTTTGTCATGAGATCTCACCTGAGATTTATCAATAGGGACATTGAAAGAAAATGTGAAATAACTCTTTATCAATTAATTAATACAATATGTTATACTAATTCTAATGCTATTAAAGAAATCACAAGTATTAAAGATGAAATATTATCAGTGGAAAGTAGTCAAATTTATAGGATTTCAATTTTTATACAAATACGAAAAAAAAATGTATATAATAGCGACACCAAACTTATTTTTTTATTAATTATTGAATCACCAACGCTTTTAAATGTATAGTATGTTATAAATAAATATTTTGTACAAAGGTATTTACAATTGAGAAGAAAAGTTTTGTAAAATAAATCTGTATATGTGCAAATCCAGAAAAAGCCGGACACTTTAGGGTGTCTGAGTGAACAAATTTGAAATTTGAGAGCACACCTACCTGACCACATTTTTTCGTTCTTTAGGCCATATAGAACCCGAAAAACTTTGGGTTCCCAAGATATAAAAATACCTATTTTGTTGCGGGACAGTTCAAATTCTCTTATGGGAATTTAACACGGGAAAAATTAACGAAAACCTGGAAAATGTCACTTTTTGTCTGGAGGCGCAATTTAAAAATGTGTTTTAATAGAATCAAAGTATTAAAAAAAAAGAATTAATTTGAGGGCTGGTGGGTTAAAAATGATTGCCTAGGTCAAAAGTTATCTAGGCTTGAAAATAGCAAAAAATGACCAATTTTTCTATTTTTTACGAAAATCAGTGATTTTTCCCATTTTTAAAATCCTTATAACTTTTGATCCGAGCAGTCAATTTCGACAATCTGGGGCTCAAATCGTTGCTCTTTTCTTCCGCTTTTGATTTGAAAATTTAGATTAACATTTTTATTTTACGATCAGCTATATATATGACGAGGAAAACGTCCAGAAAACGGCCATAATTGATAGGCATATATGTAACTGATCGTAAAATTAAAATTTTAATCCAAATTTTTTAAACGAAAATATAAGAAAAGAGCTTTAATTTGAGCCCCGGATGACTAATATTGGCTGCTCGGATCAAAAGTTATTAAGAATATGAGTATACAATTTTAAAGATTTTCATAAGATCTTTCTAATTACCATATTATTTTGTTAAGAAAATTGCTCATGTGTAAAATAATTAAGTTTGAAAATTAATTTTTCGCCTCTCCGATTCTCTTTTTTTTCTTTCAGTCAGTCATAGCTATAGATATACATACGATTCTTTAATTATTACAAAGGCTACTTGATAAATATTACAAATATAAAAGAATTTAAATCATGTGTCCTGTTGACTCATCTGTTGTATTATAGACGTAAAGAAGCTTGATTGCTGTACACCCAACGGTAATAATTTTGAATGAAAAAATGGCCGCGCCATGTCTTATCAGGTTAGGTTAATTGATCAGCTAATGCGAGTAAACACTCTGCGCGGAGCGTCCTCCTAATAAATACTTTCTGTTTGTTATTAACAATAATAACGGCAAATTCATGTTTTTTTAAAATATCTCAAGAACTACTGTACATACAAAAGAATTATCGCGATTGAAAGTTTCTTGAAATATTGAAATGCATAAATTATAAGCAGTTTTTGCAAAAATGTAACTCCTAGCATCATGTCCCTAAAATTTTTTAACTGGGTATTGTTGTAAACGAGCAGCTTATTACAAATAATTTTGTTTTCCATTTGTCAAATACTTTTTTTGTTCATTATTAACAATAATAATGGTCAAAATGTGGTTATTCAACAATAACTCAAAAACGACTGCTCTTATTACTAATAAAGTTATTTAAACTTGTTGAAGACAAAGTGCATAAACTATTATCTAAAGCATTTTAGTGCAGGTGTAGTAGATTTCGCAAAAACCAAACCTAAACTTTTAACTATGCTATGCTGTCATTCAATTTGAATTTTTCTCCAAACATTTCTTTATAAGTTTATTTGAAACTCATTAAAAGGTTATATAATCAGTTCAAAAAACACCTTTTACAAATAAAATGTTGGCAACTATAAGTTCTGTACCCATCGTCACCGTTCTATATTTTAGTATTATAATTATGATTTCTCCTCTAAAATGTTATGCAATCCTTAAAGAAATTGTCTAATGTTTATAGCCTACATAAGTTTTTCTGTATTTTTATCAATATACGCTAATGAATGGAGTAAAATCAGTTTTAAAAATGTCAAGTGTTAAAAATCAGCACTCTGGCAAAAATCATTACTTACTTCAAGAAGAATCGAACATACTTGATAATCTCGTCGCTTTATAATTTTACGGTAATCGAGGTAAACAAAAAAATAATTTTTCAATGATAATTTTTTATTTCTCAACATCTGCTTTATTATTAATGATGTTGTGTTACACTAAATTTGAAAGATGTTATAAAGTTTATTTGACGATTTCATTAATTTTTATCTAATCACACAGTTCACATCAGGAACTATCAACCGACGGGTTTATCAAGTATGTTCGATTCTTCTTGGAGTAAGTAATGATTTTCGTCAGATTGCTGATTTTTAACACTTGACATTTTTAAAACTAATTTTACTACATTCATTAGCGTATATTGATAAAAATACAGAAAAACTTATGTAAGCTATAAACATTAGGCAATTGTTTTATTTCAAAATCAACAATATTGAAAAACATGAGTCAAAAAGTTAAATAATTAAAAAACATTCAAGTTATGCATAGCCAACTCATTTTTTAATTCTTGTGCTGTCAAAAAATCAGCAATTAGGTAACGAACGGTAGACAGTAAGCGTCAACGGTTGTGTCTTAGACGGAAAATGTAAAGCGATGCAAGGTGGCCAGGCCACGAGTGGCGCGATAGTTATACATTGTAAAGATACCATTTTTTTATTTATTTAATAATTGTTTAACCTTTTAGTTCTGCAAGATACAGTCGGATAAATTATTCATCTGAATCAACAAACTCAGTGACTGGCGGAAATTCGAGACCTGCATCATCAGAATTGAGTAGATCTAGATCTCCATCCATACCCCGGCGATATGGATCACCAAGTTTTTTGGATAGGAGGCGAATAACTAGGTGAGTTTCTTGTATTATATTCATAACTATATTGTTTTATTATTTATACAATAAGTTTGAACGTAGATTAGCTTAAAAACTATGAGAAATTCCTCAATAATCAAATTAATATGTCCACTACATATTTGTTTTCGAACATCCTTTGTCAATTTTTTAATAACCATTTACTTTAAGTAGTATAAATACTGGTATGACGAATGAGTCTTTTCTCTCTCTCTGTCTAAATGTCTAAAAGTCTGTCATTTCAATGCGAACTCTTTCACGGGTCACATTGAGATGATCAGGCTTTTTTTGTCCACTCGCTCTCAAGCAATTGTCCTAGGCTCCCCTTGCTATATAAACGCTTTAGATTAAGTTAAAATAAGCAGATAATATGTAAATCGAGACTGTCGAGAAAAGACTGAAATCCTATCCCACACAAATATCAACAACGCTCCTCAAATCCACGCTCATAAATCCCGCATATTCCTCCCGAAGAATCAAGCCCAACCAGAGTCCCCTTTTCATGACGGCCCATAACCGACGCGATGACGAGAGCAGCTTAGGACGACCCATAGCCAACGAGACGAAGAGCGCAGCTTAGCAGCACATCTGCACAACTTCTGTACTCCGGACGGTTCGGATCTTGGCCAGTTTATGACTAGACCCTTTTTTGCCAACAGCTCGAGCCCCGCCCGCGGCTCAAGCACACATCTGGACACGTTTTCGGAAGACTCCGGGAATACGCGCACGCACACTCCTTCAGGCCCAAAACTCCTCCTAAACCGTTCCACCAATTAAAATGCTTTTTCCTCCGATACTCTGGTAAGCAAAACCTTTCCTCTCCAAAACTACCCCCATCAGAAGCAAAGACTCGAAGTATCAGTCTCTCTCGAACGCTCGACAGCTACAGATCACATTATATACCTAACAGAATATACAAATACTTTCCTCCATACTAAGTGTTATTATTTCGCATTACTGGCCTATCGAATTAAGTTTCGATAGACCGTGCCATATCAAGGCAAATTTCTACAGTAGCTGACACTTTCATTAATATTGGGGGTGCCCAGGTCAAATTTAAATCTTCTGTGCGTAATCAGGGATTGGTGCTTGATTCTAAACTCACGTGGAATGAGCATGTCACATAAATGTGTAAGCGTGCTCACTCATTAATATGTATGGGCTCTACTTCTTTAGAAAGAGTACCAATCTCAGACTGCGCAAGCACCTCGTGCAAGTGCTCCTTTTTCCAATAATCGACTACTACTCACTTGTGTACTGTGACCTGACTTAACTTGATATAATGTTACACAGGCTCGTGAATTCAGGGATCCGTTACAACTATGGTGTAAGGAGAGACAAGCACATCTCCCCGTACAGGTGGGAGTGGCAATGGCTGACCACCACCGGACGCAGGAAGTACTTTACTGCTGGCTTTCTGCGTAAAATGTTTAATTCAGCTGTACTATCAGATGTACTGGCTTACTTTGACTTCCGCGTGACACTCCGGCCTGTGAGGGGAGAGGTTTCACCTCTGGACATCCCTACCTTCGAGACGCTGAGGAACTCGTTTCATATCAACGCCTCATACCATTGGAATAGCCTACCATTACACTGTGACAGTGCATATGCCCTCACAACAGCTCGGCATAAGCCCAGCACATACACGCGTGCGAAGCACGCACACACACATACAAACACGCATTGCGACGACTATCAAGGCGGCAGGAGCCGCGCGCGAAGCATAGAAGTAGAATAAGAGAGAGAGAGGGGGGGGGGGGGGGCAAAAGGAAAAAATCGTGACAATAGCCGACGCTGACTAATAAACACGCAACAAAAGAGAACGAGATAGCAGAGCCGGATTCGCACGAAGCAATCCGAAGGGCCCCGAATCGATCGAAGAAGGACTATCGATCAGCAGAGAGAAGCGCGACTCGCTCTCTCGACTCCTGACTCTGGTAGCGACCATACGTGGCCAGGATCCACGAAAGCCGGCCAGCCGTCGGAGCCGCTCATCTCTAAGGGTGCGGCTCCAGACCGGACCATCAGACCGAGGACCATGGCATCGTGCCCAGGCTAAGGCAACCCAGTGCCTTCAGCTCCTGCCAACGCCACGAGGAGGAGTTCAGTGGTCCACCGACTAAACGGTGCTGAGGAGGTTGAACCCAAAGCAACCAGCCCGTCCAGCAGCGGCAATGCGACGTTCATCGGCAAACCCGTGAGTCTGTCCTGTGTCGGCGAATAGCCCATCTCTCTCTCTCTCTCTCTCTCGGTTAATTTGGCGCATGGCACACCACGTGCAGAAAAGCACGAGTGAGTATATAGCTTAGCGTAGGGCCAAGGGCAAAGCCCGATTGTCGCGCATAGTGTGCCGGCCGATCTCGATGGTCGTCTCGACGCACAACACACGCACACACGATTGCACGTAGGGCACATTGTTATTTCGAGTGAATAAACGTTCTGAGGGCAGATGAAGCCCGAAGGTTCTCTTAGCATAAAATATTAGAGTGTCATTATTATGCATGCTAAAACCCTTGCTTTCATTCGTAAATAAGCCGAGCATAGAAGGACTCCGCCACTCTCCGCGGTCCGTCAAGACGGAGATGCTGAGCAGCCGAGGCGAGTTCACCCCCTTGTCTTCCCGCTGCCGCTGGCATCTGATTATTTTTATTTTTATAATCTAATAGTTACGTTCTGGCTGTTTAAAATTGAACAATCTTATTATATTAATAAAGTTTATATAGATTATAAAAAAGTCAAAGAGTAAATGTTTTTCGAAGTTGAGAAAATAAAAAAAAATGCATTTATAAAAATAAAAGTATTAAATTTACGTCGTGTTTCTATTGACAATAGCATTAAAAATATATAGTTTTTTATCATTCCCCTTTTCTATATGAGGAGTTAAATATATTTTCGTGATTTTAATTTTTGCAAATTTTATCAAAATTTTTCCATTTTCAATTATATATTACGGTTATTAATAAATCTGGTCTTCCACATTATTTCATAATAGTCATTGCAGCTCAATAATGTTGTTGCATATACCATAGACCTCCAATGTTGACGAGACCGTATCAACGTAATATCAACCCTGGGCATCAGGTACCTCGAAGACCGTTGCCGTTGTCCTGTTCGTGTTTAGCGACCCCAAAAACTCCTGAGTAGCAAAACTGGACCTATTTTCGTCAATATTTACCGAGTTGTAAATTTTTTATATAGTGTCTCCTCGACATGCAATTTAAAAATGCATATTATTTATGCAATAATTAATCTTACTAGGTCATACATTTTCCTGACGCTATAATGAATCGAATGCAAAGAACCGTATTACGATCCGTCTTACTATTCAAAAAATCGACAGTCCATTGCTTCATTTTCTTGACTAATTAGCTTTATTAGATTTCCAGATTTTTGATCTAATTTCAGTCAATATCTTCTAAAAACCGCAAACTTGTTAATTAATCAGTCAAATCGTTATAACATATTAATGATTAAGAAAAACTTAAACTTAATTATTAACCTAATTTAAATTGAATTAACTTAACTTAACCCGAACTTAATTATTTTAAGTCGTTTTAACTTAAAAAATTTTAAGTTATATAGATACGAAAAATTGAAACGTTGCATTTACAAACTAATTTATGCTGCTATATATCGCAAAGATTTTTTGGATAGAGTTTACGATACCAACTGCTCGCATTAATGTAGAGAAAGAATCAATCATTGTTTACACGAAATTAATAATTGACAACGTTGTATTTTTAACAACTCAGGAAAGTCGAGCAACAATCAGTGTACTTTTTCTAAATCCTTTACTCTTCCTTCAGACTCTTACTTATCTCTAGAAGGAGATAGCAACGTAGGATTTAGCATACATCACAATCATGGCGTAGCTAAGGGCTAATAAATAAAAACACGCTTTTTGTATGCTAAAACAATAAATAGGTTAATATATTCTGCAAAGCTGCCGTTTAGAAGACCGCTGACTACCAAGTTTTTTACAAGGTCATATATCGCATTTATTTTGAATGAATTTGATTTCTCGAGTTGCATTCAAATAAGGATGCTATAATCACTTGTTCCTAAGACAACCGATTATAACACAACATGGAGCGAAACTGCATCGTACTGAATACTACGCTACTTGGTGTAACAAGGAAGGGTTCCCAAGTGTACCTCACTGATTTTAATCATTTAGTGATATGTTGTATTACTCAAGAAAATATTAGACACGTGTTTTCTCTTACATGCTAACTCGTTAATTTAAGGGGTGGAAATCGCCCCTGAAGTTTACCCCCAAAAACAGATTTTTTCTAATATCTCAAAAACTATTAAAAGTCTGTAAATAAAACCAACGCCAAGTTCTTTATTATTAAAAAAAGGTACTATATGCACAACTTTTATCTCGAAGGGTGTTTGTTAACTCCATTTTTTGTGGGGTTTAATGTGCAATTTTTCACCATCTTTTCAATATATTAATGATCAAATCGGCTAGATTTGTTTCAAAATCATTAGGAAAATAAAAAAATAAAGTTAATGTGTCTCGAGATTTAAGAAAAAAAACTTTTTTCTTGATTGTTTTACCTTTGAGGTTATATTTTTATTATATCCTAAAATCAAAAATCATATTCTTGAATTTTTTTCTAATTTTTTAAATTGGTTCGCACATTTACACATTTATTGTGTGTTTTTAAATTTCTAATAAAATAACATTGAATATGGATGGAAAGTATTTCATTTTACGATGAATTATTGCAGGTTTCAAATGAATTTATATTTTGAACTCTTGTGTAATAAATTTTATTTCGAATGCATTCCACAAAATTATAATATTAGAATTGCAAAAACATGCAATTTATGTGTAATACATCGGTAATTGAAAATAACATAGATAGATAATATGTTTATTGATTATATATACAATATGTACACTCTTAATGTTGTTACAATATATCTTATTTAATGTATAGCATACGGTTTTCATAAGTTTATTGCTTCCTCCTAGAGGAAGCTTTGTAATAGTAAAATTTTGAGTTCCGTCAAACCTTCTAGAAAATACTTTTTCATGATACGTGCACGAAAAAGGCCACTTTCCATGCATGTAAAATGAGCGGAAAATCGAGTTTTTCTTAAGGGAGAAAAAAACTTTCCTCCTAACGGAGTAAATTTTTTAGTAAAAAATTACTCCCTTGGGAGGAAAAAGTCTTTTCCCGCCAAGAGAGTAGCTTTTTCCTTACTCTGCAGCCTATCCGATGGATGTGTGTGTCTATATAAGTATTTTCAAAATTTTCGAAATTTTCGAAATTCTCAAAATTTTTATTATACTATTGTTTTACTTTGAAAAGTCCTCGAATTTCCCATTCCTTTAATAGCTCGGTTTGTTTTACAATCGTTTGCATTATGTCCTTCGACTCCACACTTGTAACAGTGGTTACTTTGATCCTGTGTTACTGTGCAGTTTTTGCCGATATGTCCAAATCCTAGACATTTATAGCAGCGAAGTGGACATGCATTCCGCTTTATCATTTGTATTCTGCATACTACCCAGCCTATCCTGATTTTCTGCTTTGCGATTATCTGCTGAGCCATTTTTGCTGCCGTTTGAATGACCGCCGTCTGCGTGTCGCCATATGCCTTGTGCACAGACTTTACTGCCGTTTCTTCTACTGCATTTAAGTCGCTATCTTGAAACTCCCTCCGTAGCGCTTCCACAATGCCCTCCTTAGTGGTTAGAACATCAAGATCCTTTACTTCAGAGACCTCTCCATCTTGTAGGGTTCTTACAGTGACACCCTCTTATAGCTCTTCTTGCACTGCTTGTCGAAATTCTGTTGCCTTCCCTTCCGATGTGCGTTGGAGTTCCAAAAGTAGGTCACCAACCGCCGTTTTGCGTATCCTATTTCGCAATCTATGAATTTCGCAAGATATGAGCGCAGGACTTCCCGTCAGTAGCTTTTATTAGAGCCTCCGGTCGGGTTGGTCTTGCCCTTGGCGGCTTAGATTTTCTAGTGCCTTCCTGATCTACAACACCATTGTTAATCTTATCGTCTATTTTTTTCTTTTTCTTCTTTTTCTTTCTTGTTTCCACCCTCTGCTAGGGTGGTTATGCCCTTGTTGTGGGCGGTGGGCACTGAGTAGTGCTGGAAGTCGTCGCTAGTGGCGCACTCTGGCCATGCTTTGACGTCTTGTCCTCTTCTTTTATTTTCTTATTGGTCTCGTTCTGTGTAGGAGACCGTTCCTTCCTCTTCCTTGACGTTTCTACCTCCCATTTTTCTTCTAAGGACCTGGTCTTTCTCGACGCTTCTCTTACGCTGATGAGCCGTTTCCAGAAAGACATGACCTTCCTCATTCTTAATACTCTTGTGAATGTTTTTAGCTGGACCTACTACAGCATCCATCTTGTCCAGAGGGTTCTGAATCTTGTCCATCAACTCTTCTTCCGCACGATCTGCTGTTTGAATTTTAGACTATACCTCGTGCATTCCCCTGTTTATGACTCCATCACATCATGATGCGTCACTTGAGGTTAATCTTCCTTTGAGGGCCGAGTCACCCACCTCTATAACCTCCTATCTTGTTTAAGTTAATTGGCTCCCTCCAACATCCATGGAGCTTGCGTCGGCCACCGGGGCTTTCACCCGATCAGAACCAATGTCGGGAGTGGGCATTAAAGCTTGACCCGCTTGGGGCAGTGTTATAATTAACTCACTGTCCATAATTGATTTATATTCGAGGTTTGTTCTTCTATCCTGTATCCTAGGAGCCCTTTAAAAAGGTGCTGTCGTCCGGCCCAGATAAGCCTTGGTTATTTTAACGAAGTTGCTACTCCTCCCCCTCCTCCTTCCCCACCTCTTGTGTGTTGGGGCCCCGGGCTTGGGACCGGCTTAACGGACTTGTGTGTGTGTGTTTTTATTTTACTGTGGCAGAGTAAGCTCTGCACAAGTGGTCCTCCGGCACCGGATCCGCACAGGTACTATTGTTTAACAATACTTTCGTGGGGTTAACTAGCCTTTTTTGGCTTCTCCTTTAAAGTTTCACATTTCCGTACATGCCCCATCCACCAAGGTTATTAGGGGTTCAGGGTCAAACTCATCTTCTTCATTCTGCATCGTCCTGCCGTCTTCTTCCTACTGCATCGTCCTCTCTTTCGAGCAGCTCTTTCGAGCAGCACCGACCGGCCATCCTCTGGACAGATTTAATCCCGACACCTACGTTTCTCTGCATCAGGTGAGAGAGTTTAGGCTTAACTCAGTTACCTACGTTTCTCAGCATCGGTCTGAGGAGCATTTAGAGGTACTCAACCCTAGCTCTTACGTTCCTCTGCATCGGGTAGAGATGTGAGAGCTCAACTCTGTGACCTACGTTCCTCTGCATCACTCCGAGGAGCGTTTTGTAAAAGAAGAGCACGTGATGGCGGAGTTCGCAGCTCGTCACTCCGCGACATGCTTTGCTAGCGCCGCTGGAGAGCGCGGGCAGTACCTCGTGGTGCCTGTGATCGGCCAAGCGGCCGGTCGGTGCGAAAGAGCTTGTCGCTCGTCTCTCTCTTGCGGACTAGTATTTGTCGTGTACTTACGTCGCACTGGATCGACCTTAATGAAAGGTCAAGGCCGCGATAATACGCGGAATCGAATTTTAGTTGCCCAGCACGAATGGACAAGCTTGAGATTTTTCAAACTCTTTCGTGCTTCCTCTTGAATATCCAGAGTGACTGAAATATTGCGCACACGTAATGACGCTTGAATTTTTCGGTGCCAAAAATTCTGTTACAGTTCTGAATGCACTCGCGAATCACACTTTTCCACAGCACTTCGCAATTCACGAACTCCGTCTCTCCGAGCAATCCGGCTCGAAGGACCAAAATGTACGCGCGTTTGCTTGATTTACACAAAACAAGCGGAAACGTTGAGCGTGAATACTAAACGCTGGGTTTGTTGTTTAGTTATTTATTCGGAGCACGGAGAGTTGAGTAGGATTCGGAGTTCAGAACGGTAAAGAATTAATGCCTTTTGTAATATTAAACAAGTTGCTTTGTACTGAGCAACAACTGAATTAAAATACAATTAAATAATTAAATTAAGTGAAGTGTGAGTGTGCTATTTTAAAGCTTTTAATTTCGTTTTACTGTGTCGCGACACGCGGTTTCGTGCAAGTAGCGCGCACTACTAGCTCCTTCCTGACCTTCAAGTTGAGCGGAAAAGAGGGCGCGAACCGAGAGCAAAAGGGTTTTGTTCCCGATCGTAGGCAATAAGTAGGGGGTGTCACGCAGTTTGACTGCGGTGGTCAGCGCAAGAGCCCCCGCGAAGACTGCAAGACAACGCGAAAAATCGGATAGACTAGCGGCCTGAGATTCGAATGAATCGGCCGCACCAATCAAATTAAAATAGCAAAATAAACTTCATTAAAACAAAAATTTTGACCTGACGACTTATTTTTCGTAGTACTTTCGTAGCCATCAATAAGCTATCATTTGTGCTTTGCTTTGAACAATGAAATCATGTGTCAAACAATGAAAAATGTCCGAAAAAGCGTTTCATCGCTGGTCGAAAAATAAACACATTTTCGCCCACTTGTAATAATACGAGGTATGGAGTAGCTTTAAACGGATATTAATTTCTACCAGGGGAGCGCAATAGTATTTTATTCAATGAATCATTGTTTCAAATGAAATTGTCAATTGTCAATAAGCTTTGAAATACGAATAGGTTGTTATAATTTAAATTTCCATTAATATAAATAGCACAGCGCTCTTATATAAAGTTTAATGAATAATTCTACCAAAAGAAAAAGTTAATTAGACTATGATGAATTATTTTATAATGTGGAGGGAGATCTAGGAGAACTGAACAACACTATTCTTTAATCACTTTCAACTTAATTTATTATACAGTTTAGTAACTTCCGGTCTAATATCTTTTTCTTCGTATATATGTATTATATATATATATATATATATATATATATATATATATGCGGTGCTGCGCATATATATATATATATATATATACAAGCGCAGCACCGCTAACTCAGACGGACAGAGAATAAGTGAGCGCGGCGCACTCTCGCACACGTAGCTCGCGCAGCAACAGACTATTATTAATTTTTTTGTTTAGTATTTGAAATACGAAGTACCTTATAGCGTATTTTGAAAGCTAAAGCTTCCATATTCCCTTTAACAAACTCAAGCCTACTAGCCACGATTTTCCAATTCTAACCTCAAACCGCGATAAGCTACGTGAAATTCAGCTTTATCACTCGACCAACTATAATGGGCAGTTTCTATACTGAAAAACAAGATAAGCAGATTGAATTTATAAGAACTACCCATGAAGTAGGTTAAAAGCTTTACATTCTGCCTAAGAAATGGCAAAGAAAACTTGTATAATATATTATTACTATGATTAAAGTAAACCAGTTCGAATATGCTATCATATCCCTGGAGTTGCAACATTGCCTTTGGATTAATATTTCAGAAGTGTATGGACAAGTATTTTTGGGAAATACGTCTTACTTTATCATTTAGTTTATTGTACGTTTGAAGATAGTGCCGTCGTTAAGTAAATACCGTTAAGATACTAATGAAATTTGATATATTGATTTATAATATTGCAAAAACAACTTAAAAAAAATTTGTAAGGCCAGGGTACGTGGTAAAAAAATTATAAGCATTTTAATTTTTACTTTTATTTAAGGGAATACAACACCTTTAAACCCTGAAAAAAAGAATTCTGATTGAAAATCACAAAATAAAAGTTAATAATTTAAAATTTTGTATAGTGATATTTAGTATAAATACCATTAACTTTACCATGCTAAAACCTCTATTATCTCTGCTGGCCCATTATGGCACTTGGTGCAAGGATTTGTGGATTTGTTCACTGTCCGTAAGATTCCAAGTGAACGAATGGTTCTTTTGGGCTCAAACTCAAGGAGGATTCTTTGTACACCTGTAGTTTTGGTATGAATTTAGAGATTTTTATTTGAAAGCTTAGAAATAATTAAGCGGTGAAAACACTGATTTTTTTTTTTGCTTATTCTGGCACCTTTTTGTGTATAAAACATTCTCTAAACATTCAAATCAAAATCCCTGCATTCATACCAAAACTACAGGTGTACAAAGAATCCTACTTAATTTTGAGCCCAAAAGAACCATTTGTTCACTTGGACTGCTACAAACAGTGAGCTGAAATCAGTAAAAACAACATTTGAAGAAAATCAACTTTAAAGTTTATGATTATTGTTCAAAGTATAACTTTAATTAGTGCTTACCAAATCCTTTAGGACCAATTTTTCTATGTTCCACACACATAGACCTTGACTCTCAGCAATTATAACGTATATTCACTTATACCTTTGGGCTCTTTACGGCTTTTCTTACCTGCAAACAGAAAAAGTCATTTCATGAATTTTTATAAAAATGTAATAAAAAGGTTATTTTATCCTTGATAATAATAACACTTTATACTTATCTTTTCTTTTGGTCACTGTGTTAAATCTTCAAGTTAAAACTGCAGAAAATTATAATACCAGATGTGTTTCGAAATATTTGCTGTCTGCTAGCAGAACAGCAGATCGGTCGCTCTGTCTTCTCCGGCACATTGATTCTAACCTGCCCACAGGTGGCGCGCGGGCACGCGATATTTGAATTCTAATAAATGTTCCTACGTTTCGATTGGAGCCTTATATAAGAAGCGAAAATAGAAATTTATTTACTGAAACATGTATTCAGAGGATAACATATACAATAAAAATTTCTTTCAGATTGGATTTATAAAACTTAATATTAAAATTATAAGCCGCATTAGACAAAAAATGAAAAATACGCAATTTTACGAAAAAATGACAAAAATTTTGTTTGAGTATTTTACTTATAAAAAAAAAATTTTTTTGGATAAACGGAGCGTGTTCTACGGAAAATTTCTTGTCAAAATAAGGAATTTAAAAAATCGATTTTTTGAAGTTTAAAGGCGTTGTGTCCTTTTAACACGTAGTCTTATGAGAATAACATTTCCAGAGGCAGTTATTCTTAAATTTTATAAAAACTGCTGTTCAGATTTTGTTTAGGATTTTTGTAGTTTGTAGTTAAAGTTAAATGTTTGAAAAGTGTTTATTAATTTTGAAAACTATGATTAAGTAACGTGTAACGGGGTGTGAATTTATGCGAGGAAGAGCATAATAATCAACGGAATCGCATTCCCTTGTTGCGGCGGAGAATTCCTTGACGCCCGCCATCTACCCTCGTTGCATGCAGCTGTCGAAGCTGCTTTTTCTCGTAGCGGTCTACGCACCGCCTGGTGCGTGCTCGGCTGCTCAACTGCGTTGATCGAATCTCGATAACGCCCGCATAGACAGCGGTAATCGCGGGAAAGAGCCGAGATCGGAATCAAGCGGAAAAGGTAGAAAAATAACGAATACTTGCGTGAAATAATAAGTCTACGGTTATATTTAACAAACGCGGAATAATCGTGATTTTATAAAACAAAAGTAACAAGCGAGACGTCAACAAAATGCGACTCGCCGCGACACCGAAATACTCGTTGTCGTACAGGTCTATCGCCGAGAAGGTCGTGCGCGCAATATCACCCTCGCATACGTGCACTCACTCATACGTACAGTCTTAGATACTGCGCGCTCTCATACCTTCGTTCTCTTGAGTACAAAGTCGCTGACCCTGGATATAATCGCTGCAATCACACTGCTTGGCAGGGTAGGCAGGATTCCGCGCTGGCACTCACAGACACACACACACACACACACCTTTACATGCTGAGCTCAGCATACCGGTAAATAACACTCGAGCGAAGTCGCGAGTCGTGTTGATGATTCAAAAGCCAAGAGCTATCTGAGCGCACACTTGAAGGATTAGCCCGCTCTCTCTCTCTCTCTCTCGTCTCTCTCTCTCTCTCTCTCTTTCTCTCTCTCTCTCTCTCTCTCTCTCTCTCTCTCTCTCTCTCTCTCTCACTCTCCCCCTATTGCTGGCCG
Source organism: Nasonia oneida (assembly GCA_037356405.1). Classification (NCBI taxonomy): domain Eukaryota; kingdom Metazoa; phylum Arthropoda; class Insecta; order Hymenoptera; family Pteromalidae; genus Nasonia; species Nasonia oneida. Next base: position 121,364 of record JAZHPH010000227.1, on the reverse strand, counting down.
AATTCGCACGTGTTTTTCGTCGCGCGCGAGTCTACGCTGTTTCTTCACGGCGCAGCGGTACTCATACCGCTGCAAAAAAGTAAGTCAAATCAGCTTCTGTATGAAAGATTTTATTAATAAATAATAATTAGGACGAATAAAATCATTTAATGGCAATGCATAGTCGTTATTTGGTTTATGTTCATTAATGCAGCTTCTTAAGTAAAGCAAATATCGTGAATAATCAATCAATAGAAAGCGCGCTCATTTTGACTAGGCACGTAGCAACAGCGGTATGTGCATATGTGAATGTGCGCGTTTCCCCTTTAATTTTAGAGCATTATGTCTGATACAAAAATGTTAATTCTGAAAAAGAGTTCAAAGATATAGAGAAAATAGAAAAAAATAATGTTTATAAACCCTTATGTAGCCATTGGATGTGATGTTATATGCCAAAAACATAGAAAAAATGCATTAAAAATCGGTTTTTTCAAATTTTTACTTGGTTTTCCTCCTAGCAAAAACTTGCTCTGTTTGTTATTAACAATAATAACGGCGAATTCATGATTTATTAAAAATATCTCAAAAACTACTGAACCTACAAAAAAATCATCGTGATTAAAGGTTGCTTGAATTATTGAAATGCATAAATTATCATCTGATGTATTTTCGTGTAAAAGCAGTTTTTGCAAAAATGTAACTCCTAGCATCGTGTCCCTAAAATTTTTCAACTGGATATTGTTGTAATCGAGCAGCTTATTACAAATAATTTGGTTTTCCTGCTGTCAAATACTTTTTTTATTCATTATTGAAAATAATAATGGTCAAAATGGGGTTTTTTAACAATAACTCAAAACCGACTGCTCTTATTACGAATAAAGTTATTAAAACTTGTTGAAGACAAAGTGCATAAAGTATTATCTAAAGTATTTTAGTGCAGGTGTAGTAGATTTTGCAAAAATCAAACCTAAACTATTATTATATGCTGTAATTCGAATTGAATTTTCCTTTAAACATTTCTTTATAATATTTGAAACTCATAAAAGGTTATGAAATCAGTTCAAAAAAACATCTTTTACAAGGCAAAATGTTGGCAACTATAAGTTTTGTACCTATCCTCACCATTCTGTATCTTAGTATTATAATTATGATTTCTCCTATAAAAAGTTATGCGATCCTTAAAGAAATTGTCAAATGTTTATAGCTTACACAATTTTTTCTGTATTTTTATCAATATACGCTAATGAATGTACTGAAATCAGTTTTAAAAATCAGCACACGAACAAAAATCATTACTTACTCCAAGAAGAATCAATCTCACTATAACTTCAAGGTTAAAATCTGCTTTGTGTTTCATGATTCTCTCACATCTAATCTGAATGTTCTAAAACTAATTCATATTATCTTGTGCAAAAAATGAGCATAATCATAAATATGAAAAAATCAAGTAAATTCTTCCTAAGTATATAAAAGAATTATTAAAACACAAAACTGATTTTCATCTTATATAAAAAATAAGATGGTTGTACTTTTCAAAATTATTCTTTTAATGCTTACTTGCCGTCCCGTTGTCTTATAGCCTATCGATGAAACACTGGCATTATTACTTTTATGGTGTGAATCTGTTAGATAATATTGATTAAACTTACAATATTTTTTCATTATAATCTAAGCTTTACTATCAGGATGTTGTTTCAAAAAACTTCAAATATACCATGTTTGTTGCAAAGAAAAAATCTCGAAGCTAAATTCAATAATTTGAAAAAATAGTAAGTAGTTTTGAAATCATAATATTATTTATGGTACAGTATGGCTAAAATCTGCTTCTTAGTCACGCCTATCTGTGGTTAAAGTAGTCCTTTTTCAAACCGTGTTGATCACACTCGCTTTGCTCGTGCGCTACGCCGTGTAAAAAAGAACCATTTAAGTCAGACGCGTATCGTAATGTACTATTTTACTTTGATAATTTTGATTTAAGATCTGTTTTGATTAAAAAGGCGATAAATTTTCATATTTATATGGGTATTGATCGTTAAGTCATCAATAAGTTGTTTTTAGTAAGTATGCATATGATTTACTCTATACACATCGTAGATCATAAGACAACAGGACTGCAAGTAAGCATTAAAAGAATAATTTTGAAAAGTACAACCATCTTATTTTTTATATAAGATGAAAATCCGTTTTGTGTTTAAATAATTCTTTTATATACTTACGAAGAATTTACTTGATTTTTTCATATTTATGATTTTGCTCATTGTTTGCACAAGATGATTAGGATTAGTTTTACAACTATACATTTTTATAAAATATATTTAGATATTATAATAAACATATATAATACATTATTCAAAGTATATAACTTATTGTAATATTTGTTTAAAACATCTATTTGATTATAAATTATAGTTTATTTAAAGAAATTTATATTGTTCAATGTTGTCACGTGTGGATACACGTCACGGGTGTCTAATTACTATAACAGAGCAAGTAGAAGAGTGCAATGCAGTGGCGGCTGTGGCACGACGACAGAACGTCTGCCTTGCAAGCCAGAGGATCTCGGTTCAAGCCCAGGGTTCATCACTTTTCGTTGCACTCTTTACTCGTAACAATATTAATAATTATAAGAAAATTATTACGTAACGATTTTTGTCATTTCATTTTAACAAACATACATGCAGCATTCGTCATTTTATATTTACAAATAAATAACTTAAAAATAAAGATCATATCTGCACAAATAATTATTTGCAGCATCCCTTTTATCTTGACCAAAATAATCTTTATTATCCCATGTGTATACATACATCATAAGTATACATATGTAACTGGAGTAAAATGTCAATAATCAAGTTTAAATTTTGGGTTTAGTTAGCATTTTACACCACCATGATTCCTTTCTTTGGGCTGTTAAACACAGTAGACGAGCACCAGTATACTGGTGGGACGAGGAGATTGCGAGTGCACGTAGCGAGTGCCACTGGACCAAAAGACGAGAACAATGGGTGAGGAAGAAATACTATAAAACTGGTAGAGGCCAGAAAATAGTAGATGCCTGTGGACAAGAAATGAAGGACACTAAAAGGAGTCTTAAGAAAAAAATTTGCGAATAAATAACGGTGCCCAAAATGCATTTTGTTCACCAAAATGCCCGGAACAATTACACCAGGTAGTTACCACACTGTTTTCGAGGCAATTAGAAGAGTCAAGTGTCATCGAAAGAGGTGTAAATGAAGAGGCTATCCCACCGATCACGATTGAGGAATTGTTAGCCGCCTGCAGAAGGGTAGGAAACAACAAGGCCCCAGGGCCGAATGGCATTCCAAATATTGCATTGAAGCATGCTATTTATGCTCATTCAGAGGCCTTCGTAGACTTGCACAATACATGTCTAGAAGAGGGAACATTCCCCACAAACTGAATGAAACAGCGACTAGTGATTCTGACAAAAGGAAATAACCACCCTAGGACTTCATCATACAGACCGCTCTGCATGCTGAACACCCCAGACAAGATCCCGCAACGCATTATCTGTGTCAGAACGGATCATTTTGTAAAAGGAAAAGATGGATTAGCGGAACACCAATATGGCTTCAGAAAGAAGCGTTCAACCCTGGACGCAGTTCGTCTAGTGATAGGCACTGCACAAACAGCGATAAAGGAGAAAAGATGGAAGGGAGGAGAAAAGAAGTATTGCGCCATAGTTAAACACCTCACCCGAGTCTGACATAGCTTTTATTCCTGTGTTACACACCGTGTTTTTTCCAACAAGGGCATAAAAGGAACTTTTTTTATGTGTGAAAGTTGGGTAGAAGATCGTGCATTTTAACTTGTGCACAAAAATTTGAGAAGTTTGAAAAAATTGAAAAATTTAAGAAAGTTGAACAATTTGAAAAAATTGAAAAATTTGAAATATTTGATAAACGCATATTAATAAAGGGGAGAAAAAAATTTTCTCTCCGCTACTCCTCAAGCGGGGAGAAAATTATTTTCTCCACACCTGCACCTAAAGTACCACATTGCCTTCCGGGCGGCAGGAGAGGAATGTGCATTTTCGGCACTGGTGTGAAGAAAAATAGTATACGCACCACGGGAGGAAAATTGAACAGCCCATATCTCGTGTTTGCCACCCTCGCCTTCTGCTCGGGTGACAATTTACACGAGACATGGACTGTCCAAGTTTTTTCCTCTCTAGACCCGTAATCTACCATTTCTCTCCGCTACTCACTTAGCAGGGAAAAAATAATTTTCTCCCCGCTTGAGCTCAGACTTTTTCTAATACGCATGAGAAAAGGCCCATTTCATGCTCGTGTTGGGAAAAATATCATGAATTTTGGTCAGTGATGTTGTGTGGTATATATCATATTTTTTAGTAGAAATAGTGTATATTGTAAATATTTTCAGTAGATAATTTTGTTTTTTAATTTGCGTAAAAAGAAAAAATTCTTATCAGACGAATATATTTTTGTTATTTTGCAAGATTTAACCCAGGCTGAACCCTTTAAAACCATAGTTTTTGTGTTTCAATACGGTTTATAACATTTCTGTAGGTATTCATTATTTTAATTGTTATTTTTAATGATATTTCAGTAATTAAAAAATGATAGTTTGCATTTTTTGTAGAAGTTCATGTAGAACATTTTGCAGAGATTTATGCACATATTTTCGTTAAAAATAAATCGTTTACCTCAAGTTGATTTTCATTGTTATCGAAAATGTTAATAATGTTTATTATTTTTACAAAAACTATAAGACCTGTAATAGTAAATAATTTTAAAAAGTAATTTAAATTTATTTATTTTAAATTTATTTAAAATATTGTATTTTTTAATAATGGCGACATATATAATAATTGTTTTTTCACATAAGTAGGTAAATTGGATAATATTATTTTCTTAATGTATAAATTATGCTATCAATTAAGTATTTATAAAAATATACTGACCCAGGACCGAACCCTGTGGAACGCCAAGATTGGTCGTGAGCCAATCAGAATTGCCTACTGTTTTCGTAACCACTTGATGGTTACGCCCTGTAATATATGACTTTATCCACAGAACTACAGACCTAGAGAAACCCATTCCTATTAGCTTTCAAAGAAGTTTAGAGGGCGAAATCGTGTCGAACGCCTTACGATAGTAAGCAGTTGCTTTTTGCTATTAATACCGGCCCTAATGTTCTCTGACAGACTCATTGTCAGTAGTGCTGTTTGCGTGCTGTGATAACGCCGAAAACCTGTCTGGCGTGTATCAAGAAGCCTCCCCGACTCTAAGTACTCGGTACTCGGATATCTGGGCGTGAACAATCTTCTTTAGAACCCTGACAAGAAAACATAACAGAGCGATCGGACGAAAGTCTGAGGCGGCTAATGGAATAGCCGTCTTCTTGAGGGACACTAGACAGGCCTTTTTCCTGGCTCCAGGGAAGACGCCACTAGACAGAGAGGAGTTGAAAATAGATGCAAGGTGTTGGCCCAGCAATGACATCCTGAGGAATGCTATCTTACCCTTTTGCCTGTGACGAAAAATGCGCAACGGTCAGGACCACGTCCAAAAAAGTCATTTCACGGATAGTGAAACCAGCTTCTTTGGTCGTCGCCACAATCTCATCAAAGTTCACTTCGCTTTCTGATTTTGTGGGCATTGAGCTCGCCTGGGGAGAAACCGTGCAGTTCCTCCTTGGTCGAAATTCTGGCCTGAATAAAAGTCTCTCGCGCCTCGATTGTGCGCTGTTCTGCTTGAGCCGCAAGAGACTGGAATTTCGACGAGAACCTCGGGTCACGGGTTCTTTTGAATCTTCGCTGGACCACATCACGTTTATCATAGAGATCCTAAAGCTCAGCGTTGACCAACGGTGAAACTTTTTTATTATTGGGTTTAAATTTCTTTAAGGGGGCAAGTTTATCGATGACAGTCATGATGTTACCACTAAGTGCTTCTAATTTACTGTCTGTAGTCATGCGGGGGCAACTGATGGTCGACTAATCGCAGGTCTCGAGAAGGGAAAGAAGCTCCTCGCACCTGATGGATTTAAAATCTCTATAAAAGAATGGAGTGAGAGTAGGAGATTCCGACTTTGGAGTCTGAATCGTAAAATCAATGATGTTATGCCTATTCGGAAAGGTTGCCATCATGTTGTTCGCATTCAGCACTACTTCATTGTCGTCAGTATAGATTACGTCAATCCTCGTATGAGACTCCCCGACGTGGTGCGTCGCGCCATGTTCAACTAATTTGAGATTCAACTCACAGGCCAAATCCTTGACAAGATTCGCATCCTGAGACGTCGACAACATATTTGCGTTTAGATCCCCCATGATTATACGATCTTTATAGTCTTCCGCATACAGTTTTAATTTATCAACCAGGTCAGAGTTGGTAGTGAAAGAAATACCCAGTGGTCTATAGATACGTCGACAAAATGGGGGGCATGCGGCCCTTTTGAATTATACACATTAGGTACTCTGGAATCCTGGGTTTTCTACCATCCGTCGTTGTTGGAGATGAGCACAGCATGGTCGCCTTGTAGCTATTGTGGATGTATAGTGCCACACCTCCTCCCTGGGTATTCCTATCCTGCCGAAGGACAGAGTAGCCCTTTACCTGAGCAAATACATCGTTGACGCTCCGCCTGAAACGCGACTCAGCCACGCCAAAGAGATGGTAGAAGGGACGAGCAGTCGCCAGGAATTGATGAAACATCTCCATGTGCCTGTTTAGCGAGGTAGCGTTGATAAATCCCGCCCTTAACCCATCACACTCTGTTTATCTCACCTTCACTCCGCCTAGTCAATTTTTCTTACTGTCTTTGACTAGCGATCCTGTGCTTGGCGCAGTCCCAGTGATCGCATTACCGTTATATACCGCTGTCACATTATTTACAAGATTGTCATTACTCGTCGTACAAGAATATAATGCAGCGATGTATGTGTGTAAGGTATATTTTTGGGGTTAGGAGGGGAGAGCACATCACACCATACTGGAAACAACTGGGTTGGCTTCGGACTGACTCGCGACGGTTATATTTTATGGCATTATTATTGCACAGAATCACGCGTTTAAGAGAGCCCAGCTATCTGGCTGAGGCGTTTACTAGGCACAAGCCCAGACCGACCGAGAGGGGTGAGCCTCCTGAACTCAACATCCACATTCGGGGTGAGGAAAGAGATTGGCACTAGAGCGTTTTAGGTTCAGGGTGGCCGTTTCTGGAATTCGCTCCCATCTACGTTGCGCAACATGCTGTCGCTTGCAGCGTTTAAGAGAGCTATAACGCGAGCACCTCTTCGCTTTAGATGCTTAAGCAACGTCCTTTTATACTATATTTATCTTCATTCTTTTGTCTTATTGGCAAATAAACTATATCTATCTATCTATCTATCTCTCAATTCACAAATCTCGCTCTCCGCGCGACAATGCGCCTTTCTCGACTCTCCAACGCTCGCTCTATCTCACTCTCGCACTCGCTCGGCTCGACACTTTCCGACGAAGTCGGTAACGTAGCGCGCCGTGCTTGCACACGGTTCAGCCCCGATGCCACGCGCCGTTCGTTCGCCCGCTCCCGCTCGTGACTAATCAGCGCGCTCTCCCCTTAGGCTGCGATGTCGGTCGACGAGCTTTCGTTACAAATCGTACGCCACGGCCCAACGCATCTCATTACATCTTCTCACACATGGCTTGATGTAATTATGACTGACTTGGACGACACAATACTAGACTACAAGAATGAATGGCTTCCCAGCTTTGGAAAGCACAGCGTCCTGGATGTCACGATGGACATTTTTTCAATCACACCTTCACATGAGTCATTCACGTGCAGGGACTTCAGCAGCATCTGTCCAACAGAACTGAATAATCTGCTTTCCGGCCGTGACTGGGTAGCTATGAGTTCTATCGAAGCCGACCTGGAGACTGCTTTAACTATATTAAATAATAATCTTCAATTTGCAATTGATAAATTGGCGCCTCTAAAGAAGGTTTGCCCAAATCGAAAACATGCTCCTTGGATTTGTTCAGAGCTGAGTCAGCTGATGGACAAGAAAAATGCTACCGAAAGGCGCTATGAACGCACGGGAAATGCTGAACTGTTCCATGAGTTGTTCCGGCTCAGCGAAGAGGTCGAGGAGGATGCGCATCAGTGAGGAGCGTAACTCCTACATAAGACGACATCTCTTCGACGCCCTGAATAGGAATAAAAACATTTGGAAAGAGATGCGCAACCACGACCTCCTACCCAGAGAAAAGAGGAGGAACTTCACGGTTTCTCGCCGGGGACACTCAACAAGATCGTGACGGCAAGCGAGGAGTGCTTTTGTTTTAAGCCAGTCACTTTTAGTGATGTAGTCATTGCTGTTTCTCGTTTCTCCTCGCAAGCAAGGGGAGAGGACGAGAGTGCTTTCTCTCCAAGGTTCTCGAGTGGATTGCCTATAACCAGATCACGGAGTATCTCAATAAAAATAAACTCTTTGATCCTCTCGAGGCCGGCTTCTGTGAACACCACAGTACGCAGACAGTACTAATTAAACTTATAGATGATATACGCATGGATATTTACAAACGGAAAATTACTCTCTTACTGCTGTTTGACTTCAGCAAGGCCTTCGACACCATCTCACCGACAAAACTTATCGGAAAGCTTCAAAGACTGGGTTTCTCCAGAGCAGTTCTCCTGTGGATTAAATCGTATTTACAAGCTCGCTCCCAGATAGTGGTTACACGAAATAGCGGAAGCTCTGATTACCTGGAAACCAATCTGGGAGTTCCACAGGGTTCTGTTCAACGTTTGTGAAAAATTTCCTAAATTCTTTTTCTCTATCTCGATAAAAAGAGGCGATTGTTCCTTTTGCTAACACGAGATGGATACCGATTGCTTGTGCCTGTAATCAGGCACCTCCACGCGGTGAGTTTCTTCTCAGTTTGACCGTGAACTGACCTTGACCCTGACGTGATAGGGCCAAACTGACACCGGATTCGGATTCAGCGACCTAAAAAACATAAGGATACATGGGTCTGATTTTTTGTACAGACATCTTTTTTTATTTTGTGTGCCGGTGTAATTAATAGTATATTTATTCTATATAATTATGTACAACTACTGCTTCGTCGTGTACACCATAGTTTTTTCTGTTTTCTTCCTACGACGTTTGGGTGGTCAATGCCACCCTCATCAGGAAGCAGTTTATTTGTAGTAATATTATGTACATAAGATGTTTTTCGATATTTAACAATAGCGAAAAGTCAGAAAAAATGTAGCCGATCGCCGGTATATACATGGATAGTGCGGGATATTTCTTGTCCCCGCCGCACAGTGTGCCCAAGCAGGAATTGCGAGGTCAAAATAAAATTTTTCGGACTAGGAGCAAGCGATCGGGATGATTTTATTTTTAAATTGTAGCTTATACAATACCGATTTAGGGAAAACTATACGATTTTTGTCAACAATCGTTGCTGACCCAGGAAAATTACTGATATCAGCAATTTTTCGATAAATTCCACATTTTACACTTCTATTGCGGTAGAAGTGCTTGTATATACAGTATATGACCAAATTTGTCAAAAAAAAATATATAAGACTAATATATAAGTATACCTATCATATGTATGTATATATGCAGGTGCAGGAATCAGCAATTTTTCGATAAATTCAACATTTTACGCTTCTACTGCGGTAAAAGTGCTTGTATATACAGTATATGACCAAATTTGTCAAAAAAAAATATATATAAGACTAATATATAAGTATACCTATCATATATATGTAAATATGCAGGTGCAGGAATCAGCAATTTTTCGATAAATTCAATTTTACGCTTCTACTGTGGTAAAAGTGCTTGTATATACAGTATATGACCAAATTTGTCAAAAAATTATAACGGGGTGAAGCTTTCGACAGCAATCGAGCAGACGTTAACTGCGTGCAATGCAATTGCTTCGAATTGAAATCACCTCGAAATAATCGAGACAAGGTCTCGTTTCCTCGGGATGCACTCGAGGCTCGCAATGGACCGGCCAAGGTCAAATATGGCTAGCTGCAGTTAGCATGCACGAGTATCGTGAAGCGATACGCGTGCCCGCGGAGGCGGCAGGGAACGTAGTTTAGAGGAGACGGGAAGCGGGTCCGCAGAAATGACTCCGAACTCAAACGTTAGATCAGAGAGCTGACACTTACGGTTGGCGGTTCTCGCTCGCTCTCGGAAATAATCGAGCCCAGGACATCTCCTTCGCAGGCGAGTTGGCGTAGTCGCAGGTCGGACGGAGTCGAAGCGATGACGCACGAAGAGGCCTCAAGGGTAGCCGTGATGACGTGACAAAGTACACCGGTCACACACTCACGCGAATTCGTGATCGTAAGCCCGTAGCAAAGAAGGTAACGCGATCTAGCGAAAGCTGTCTCTCCTCAGCTAGCCCGAACGAATCTGTCGTGCGCGTTCTAAGTGTCGCGCGCGAAGCTCCCGCCATCTCTCCCCTCACTCACCGTCACGGTGTGCTCCCTCTCGCTGCTCTGCCGCTGCTCACCTGTAACATGTAACTGATTTACATTAAATAATATAATGATTGTATGCTGGGAAGGTTATGACGAGTTAACAACGTTCCTCGTCATATTCCCCGCTTCCAGATACTGAGTAGCCAGAAGGCGTATCAGCTCTCCAAAACATCTCTCACCAGCATGCAATTCCATGAATAATAATGAGCAAATGGGGAAAACAAAATAAAATAAAATAAATTGAGTGAATTCAAAATAAAAAAAAATATTTTGTTCTTTAACTGATGCGTTAAGTATCAATTACAAGAAAATATGTTTTGTTTTACCTCCTAGAATTGAAATGGGGTAAGGGACAACAATAAAAGAAAACTCTCCAGATCTCTTTACAGATATTTTATCTATTATCTACTGAAGATAAATTTGGCGTGACGCTGTCATCGCCTACAGGGCATAGTCGCTTATTTTTGTGTGGGGAGGGTGTGTTCATCCCGGCGTGGGCACTCTCTGCCTCGCATTACAGCCCCAATGCCTGTGTCACTCGCGTCAGTTTGGATGACAAATAAGTCATCAAAAGATGGACGATGCAGTACGGGAGCAGAAGCGATTAGCGCTTTTATCTGCTCGAACGTTGCTTTTTGCGTGTCGCCTCAATGGTACTTGACGCTTGTCTTCGTCAGTGAGGCCCACGGGTCGGCGATGGTCGCAAATTTATCCAGAAATTTCCAATACCACGAAGCCATCCCAAGTAATTGGCGTAGCTGCTTTAGATTCTTGGGCGCCGGGTATGTCATGATAGGTTCAATTTTACTGTGGTCGGGGCGAAAGCCATCGCGATTAACAACGACGCCTAGATATTTTACCTCACTGCAACAGAATTTGCTCTTCTTTCTGTTGATTGTTAGACCAGCCTCTCGAATTCTCTTAAGTACTACATCGAGCCAATGCAGATGCTCTTCGAAGCTGTCAGTCGTAATTATAATATCATCCAAGTAGGAGAAAGCATGCGGCTCCAACTCCGGCCCTATGACTTTATCGGCTAGTTGTTGGAAGGTTGCTGATCCACCGACTACCCCATACGGCATCCGAGTAAATTCATACAGACCTAAACCAGGGACTGTGAAAGCAGTTAGATGCATGTCTTCTTCCTTCATCGGAATCTGATGGTATGCTGAGCTGAGGTCGATGGTCGAAATATAGCGAGCATGCTGTAGTTTATTTAAAATAGCATCCATATATGAAAGCGGGTACGCACTTGCTTTAGAGACAGCATTGAGTTTCCGATAGTCGATGCAGAATCTATAGGTACCATCAGATTTCCGCACCATGACTGCTGGGCTCGACCAGTCACTATTTGATCGTCGTATTATCCCTGCTTCTAACATCTTTAGCACTTGAGCGTGCATCTCCTCCTCTAATTTCCTCGATACTGGGTAGTATCGTTGTTTAATAGGCCTTGCGGACCCTATAGCATGTTGAATTAGAGTTGTGCAACCCAATATGGTTTCCCCTTCTGGAAGCCATTTATTCAAAACTTCTTCTAACCGAGTGCGCTGTGAAGAAGTGACATCTGCCAAACCGATGGCCGCAAGAGCATTGGCCACTCCATCCGTTAGAGGGGACAGTTCTAAAGGGACTGAATCCTCGATTCCCTCAATCCTTAATCGATTTTCTCTAGGCAGGAGTATCGCATTAAACGCTCGCATAAAGTCAGTACTTAGGATACATTCTGAGTCCAGCTGACTCATAATCATGACTTTGAAATAGCGGCGTTGCCCAAGGAGATCGAATGGCAACTCTACGTGACCGTAAATTGGTACTAATTGTCCATTCGCGAGTTTCGCACCTGGCCCCTTATACAGGGTTATTGACTGGCCACAAGCTGAAGGTATTTGTATACCAATAGGGCTAATAGCGGTGTGGGCGGCCCCTGAATCGCAAAGGGTGCGTAACCGAAATCCGCCAATTCCCATCTGAGTCCACCAACGACTGCAGTCTATGTCGGAAGGGGAATCTCCTTTCAATGGCATAACTTCGTTGTTTCCTGTTTGCCCTAAAGATGGGTTTGAGGTCCCTTGAGTGTCCTCGGGAAACGTAGAGACCCCGTCTATTGTTTCCCTTGACCTTTTCCCGCCTTGAGCTAACATTCTGGACAGGACTTTTTATAGTAGCCGGGCCAACCACAGCCATAACACTTGATCGGAGGCTTGGCTGGACCATGGCTTGCTTGACCCGCGTTGTGGTTACTCGTGGGCTCTCTTTGCGGCTTTCTTTCGCCTGGCACCTCTTCCATGGTAATCGGGGAGGTACTTTTCGACTGATTTTTCTTGTCATTCCGCTTGCTCCCTCCAGCTTTTATCGCCAATTGGGGTTGTGAGCCGTGCGAACTCGCTTTGCCAGGAAAGCTAAGTTGCGCTAGCGCATCCTTAAAAGCCGTAGCGAAGTACGCGGCCGCTGCGGGTATTTCTGTCACTTCGGCGACTGCCGGAGCGCCCTTTGGCGTGACCTTGTGCCTCAGTACGTCTGCTTCTTCTTTGTAAGCCACCTGTGGCATCAGACACACCTCCGATGGCGGTGGCGCTTTATAGTGATCTCTATCGTGAATCAACTTCTCTGCTGCTCTAGCGTGCGTTATCAGTGCATCTAGGTTAATTACCTACGACTTTGGCACCAGCATCTTAATCTCAGCCAGCATATTATCATAAATCAGGCTGAGCTGGACTTCTTCTCTCGGTTGCACGTCTAGACGGCTTAGAATGGTCAGTACAGCAAAGATGTAGTCTCTGACCTCTTCCTTTTTTCCTTGAGTGCGAGCTTGCGCTTTCGCCAATAGTGCATCTGTATATCTTGGTCTACTCCGTAACTCCTTCTGGCTGCATGGCAGAAGTCACTCGAGGTGACCCATGTGCGACGCAGATGTCTACACCAGACTAACGCTGGCCCTGTCAGTATATGCAATAGGGCATTCAATGAATCTTCTTCATCGAGATGCGATGACATTCTACATTCATTGACACGTTGGATGAATTCTTCAATGCAGCTTTTTTTGTGCCCGTCGAACTTGATGTTCCACTCCCTAGCTACCTTTCCGATATCTCGGCGCGAGTTGTTGTTACTCCCCGGAAACGGATAAGAGTACCCGGTCATAAATGGGTTGCTAGAGTAGACTGGGGTCTGTCCTGCTTCGAGAAATGGGTTCTCATTACCCCAGGGTAATTCTCCCCCCTTCCTAGGACCCCGCTGCAGGTGTTGTTGTTGTTGTTGAGCCGCTGTTTGCATATAATTGACTCTCGCCTCTGCTGCAGGTAGAAAGGCACTTGCTGTTGGATTCATTCCCGAATTACGAGTGCTGTGCGCATTCGGCTCAATATGTCTGATATTGAATGTGTCTTGAAAGTGCACCTGTTTGCTCGGTTGCGTATTCGCTTGCAGTAGTGAGGCATTGGTCACTTGGCTGGCTTCAACTAACTCTTGTACGAAGTATTCTAAATTCTTGATTCTGTTCTTAAGCCTCTCGTTCTCTGCCGCAATTTCTGCCTGCTGTTGTTGACTACCGACATTTGTCGCCTGGTCTGTTCTTTGCGCTGCCGCTGTTGTTGTCATCGTTGTACCAATTGTTGTTGTAGCGGTGGTATTCGTACTCCTGGTTACTGCTGCCAATACGTTGTGGTTGTCGCTCAGCATATTCATTGCTGTTGTTGCAGCTGCTATTGTACTTATTACTGATATAGGCGTTGTGGTGTCACCATCTTGGCCCTGTTGTCAGGAGGGTTATTACTCTCTAGCCATTGTCTGGGTGAGTATAACGGTGCTCGTGTTGCCATATTCGTAAGTTCCATATCGGAACTGCGCTCATGATATGGGCGTTGGCGCTCAAGAATTTGACTTTTCGTTGCGGTAGACAATCGCGAGAACGCTCTATTTGTCAGTAGCGCTTTCTGCAATTTCGCTGCTCTTCTTGAAGTTGCTATGTCTTTTGGTACGGTAGCCTCTACGAAATCTGTTGCACTGTAGTCGCCGCACAATCGCCTGATTAACCTATCTATGTTTCGAAATTGATCGCTCTCTACTCTTAATTCTAAGTTCGTAAGAACATCTACTCTGCTTTTTTCTGGCATTTCGTATGCCCATGTTGCTACTTGTCGTAATACGTCGAAGTGGCCAGCGCTGGGATTATCCATTTTCTTCTTTATTGTTTGTTCATGCGCCGTAGTAGATTATATAACGCTAACCGAATCCGACGAAATATATATATATATTTCTTAACCACGAACGAGAGAGAGAGAAAGAAATCTAATCGTTTGTTCGTCGAAGAAAAATTCTCACTCCCTTTGTTTGTAAAAAAAGAGGAACAATATTTACTTGATTTTATTTATTTTATACCTGGTCTCTCAGTCTACAATCACCACCAAATCTGTACTTTGACTTATATAGGGTAAACTACTGATTTAAGTGGGTCAAAAAAAAAACAAAACCCATTCAAACAGTAGAGGGCACGGAAATAATACAAAAAATTCTTTGATTTCTTCCAATATTAACCGCGCAACAATTTAATTGTTTATTTGAGCGATCCGCAGAACTGAGAGCTCCTAATGCTATTTTCTTCTTTTGAAGTTTTCCGAGAATATTCCATCGTTTTCTAGTGTTTTTATAATAGTAGAAAAAACTCTATTATTCTCGTATTCAACCCGAGAGAAAAGGAACCGAAAAAAACTATCGTAGATTTTAAACAGAATTATTCTTGCGTTAACCTACTCGCTTAACTCATCGCTGTTTATAAAAAAATTCAATTTCAGAACACTAAGTAAATACCTGTGCGAATTGGCAATTATTTAAATTAACAATTACAATATTCGAATTCTAATACGCGAAGTATTTCTATCTAGCCTATACTACTGCGACTACAGTGCGCGCTCGCAAGTATCTCAGCTGTTCGACGAACGGCTTCGTGCCGTGAGCGAGTCGGCTGCTACTGTGCGTGTGACATCACACAGTAGGCTAGGTTGCCGGCGTCGCCTCTTGCCTTTAATTTTCGGCGTGCGGGAGCTACACTGCTCTACCGCTTCTTATGGTAGGTGCTACAGTGTTACAGTTAGCGAGCGATCTACTCAAAACGCACTGTATGCTACCTACTCATGAGATTCACTCCGAAATTCCGCGGCGTCGAAATAATATTCTCGAAATATTCGAAATATGGTCGCGCCGCGAACTATGCCTACGCTTCGGCGACTCGGAGTGTTTACAATTGCGCTCTCGAGCGCTCGCCGCAATGTCAATAAACACTCGCGCCGAAGTATTATCGCCTCGCTTCTACCTTTGATTTTGACTTTGACGAACTTTCTCGAATTCGTGCGTGTCGCTCTATTTTCTTTGTTCTACTCGAAAAGCAACTGCGCGTTCCGCTAAACAATCCGTCCTCTAATAAATAAAAGGCCACACTGAAGCTTTCGACAGCAATCGCGCAGACGTTAGCTGCGTGCAATGCAATTGCAGTCGCGGAAATCACCTCGAAATAATCGAGACAAGGTCTCGTTTCCTCGGGATGCACTCGAGGCTCGCAGTGGACCGGCCAAGGTCAAATATGGCTAGCTGCAGTTAGCATGCACGAGTATCGTGAAGCGATACGCGTGCCCGCGGAGGCGGCAGGGAACGTAGTTTAGAGGAGACGGGAAGCGGGTCCGCAGAAATGACTCCGAACTCAAACGTTAGATGTAGAAAAGAAAGGAATATATTGTCTGCACTCAAAATAAGGTACACGAGCACACGCGCGGGTGTGCGAGACGCAGGTGAACGTCGTAGCCAGAGATCGGGAGAGAGCTAGTGAGAGAGAGAGAGAGAGAGAGAGAGAGAGAGAGAGAGAGAGAATCAGAGAGCTGACACTTACGGTTGGCGGTTCTCGCTCGCTCTCGGAAATAATCGAGCCCAGGACGTCTCCTTCGCAGGCGAGTTGGCGTAGTCGCAGGTCGGACGGAGTCGAAGCGATGACGCACGAAGAGGCCTCAAGGGTAGCCGTGATGACGTGACAAAGTACACCGGTCACACACACACGCGAATTCGTGATCGTAAGCCCGTAGCAATGAAGGTAACGCGATCTAGCGAAAGCTGTCTCTTCTCAGCTAGCCCGAACGTTCTAAGTGTCGCGCGCGAAGCTCTCGCCCTCTCTCCCCCCACTCACCGTCACGGTGTGCTCCCTCTCGCTGCTCTGCCGCTGCTCACCTGTAATATGTAACTGATTTAGATTAAATAATGTAATTATTGTATGCTGGGAAGGTTATGACGAGTTAACAACGTTCCTCGTCATAAAAAATATATAAGACTATTATATAAGTATACCTATCATATATATGTATATATGCAGGTGCAGGAATCAGCAATTTTTCGATAAATTCAACATTTTACGCTTCTACTGCGGTAAAAGTGCTTGTATATACAGTATATGCCCGAATTTGTCAAAAAAAAAAAAAAATATATAAGACTAATATATAAGTATACCTATCATATATATGTATATATGCAGGTGCAGGAATCAGCAATTTTTCGATAAATTCAACATTTTACGCTTCTACTGCGGTAAAAGTGCTTGTATATATATTAAAAAATTAAATCTATTATTTAATTTGCGATGTTTTAATATATTACATACAATATTTAAAATTTAAATATTATAATTCTAAATTAATTTAATAATAGAAACAAATAATTATATTTGAATTACAAAATATTTAATTTATCAATACACGGTACAATTATAGTATATTGTGTACCAAGGGCGTAAAGTGGGCTTTTTTAGGCCGAGTGTGGAATTTGCAGTACGAGTCAAGGTGAGTTAGCCCGAGCCAAAGGCGAGGGCGTTTACGAGCCGCAGACGAGTACTGCAAAATCCACGAGGCCAAAAAGCCCACTTAGCCCTTGGTCCACACCATATTTTATGTAACGCGCGGGCGTATTTTCGCGCTTTTTCGTACGTGTTAAGAGGGACTGATGTGACTATTTTTTGACACGGCAACCGTGCTCTTGTCTTGTTCAAAAATCTTGCGGGCAATAAAGGCCATTATTGCCCGCTGTTTGAATATGCGGGCAATAAAGGTTTTTATTGTCCGCTAAAATAACTTTTTTGCCCGCTGGTCAAAAAAGAGTCACTTTAGTCCCTATTAATAGGTACGAAAAACGCGAAAATCGTTCGCGTGTTACATCAAATAATATATTTAAGTTTTTAAGTTAATATATTCTTATATTCAAAAAGTTAGCACGTAATGAATAAAGTAGATTAAATATAATTTAATAAGTATTTGATAATAATTATTCATACACACACAGATATATATATATATATATATATATATATATATATATATATATATATACATATAAATTACCAACTTTTGCAGAAATTCTAGATCATCGTAACGTAATGCAATGTAATTATTATTTTCGACTCGTTTCGGCTTCTCTTACAAATAATTTATATGGTGTGGTATTATATTATTTACTACACTGTTATAAGTAAAATGACAAGTTAATACATAGAAAAGGTTGTGGAGAGTATTTTATATTTTATGCATAGTTATAAGAAGAGTTGTGCAAACGCGACGTTTAATGCGGATTACTACTTGCTGCTGGTTTTTGTTATATATATATATATAGTGTTATGTCTAGAAACTAAAACAAATGTGATTATAAAATGAAGAAAGAAGAATATAATTGACCTGTTTAGATAATAATATAAGTTATTTCAACCAAATATTGTACATTTTTTTTAAACAAAGAGTTTAGTAAGAAATTAAGAAATAAAATTTTTAAATACAGTTTTGTATACGTTTAAATTAATACTTTTTTTTTTTTTTTTTTTTTGGTAGGGGGTTGTGAATCCGAGTAACGGACTAGCTGGTGCTCCCTTGCGAGAGCACCAAGTGTGGGACTCGGCAGCAGCGGCCACCCCTACTCGCTAAACACATATCTCCCTGTACGCCCGACGTCAGCCCGGATCCGTTTATCACATTACTACGAACTGGGCCGCTGTCTTTTGCGCTTCCATTACGCAATTATTTCTCATTTCCGATCATTCATTACTACTATTGTACGCTTTCACTCTCTCTGTCACTCATTTATCCAGACATCCATCTGCTTTCTTACCTCTTAATATACTACCAACGTATGACGCAATGTTTGTCCAAACGTCTGCGTTGGTTGTCATCAGTACCGTCACGTTGTCTGGCGTGATCGTCGTGCCAAGTAGTGTATCGAGTCGCTGTCGTTTCTCAGTCCAACGGTCGCACATGAAGAATGTGTGTTCTGCGTCGTCCCGAGCCTGTCCACAGTATGTACACTCCGGTCCTGTTACTTTATTCATCCTATAATGATACTTTCGGAAGTACCCGTGTCCAGACAAAAATTGGGTAGATAGAAGTCTACCTCGCCGTGCTTTCTGTCCTTTCATGGTCCGACCTCTGGTATTAATCTGTGTGTCCAACGGCCTTCTCCGTTCGTAGTCCATCTTGTCTGCCAGTCTTCGATCGTCTTGGTACGTTCCTCTGTCACAGCGTCTGCCCTCCCTACGTTCGAGCTTCGTACGTATAGCCGTTTCCGCTCGCGCGCGAGAAGGTCGATCGGGATCACGCCCGCTATCACGAATATCGCGTTTTCGGATACGGTCCGATACGCACATGCGATCCTTAACGCCCCAGTCCGTTGTACGCTCGTCAGAGCCTTCGACTGCTTTTTGACTCTCAACGCGTCCGCCCATACCTCCGCTCCGTAGAGCATGATCGAGTGGGTGACGCTCATAAGTAGTCGCCGTATACTCGGTTTCGGTCCTCGCGTATTGACCATGAGTTTACTCAGGGCCTTTGTCACGTGTGCTGCCTTAGTCGCCGTGTTTCGTATGTGTGCCCAGAAAGTCAGTTTCGTGTCCAAGGTCACCCCTAGATACTTGACTTCGTTTCTGGTCATCATTTGTTCCGTGTCCACGTTCATAGGTATAATCGTGTCAATCCGTTTTCTTGTGAGTAGCAGTAACTCAGTCTTTTGTAATGCGAGTTGCAGTCCGTAGTCCGTCATCCACGTATTTACGCGTCTCATCACCTGGTTCAGTTTTAGCTGCGCCAAATGGGTGTTACGCGCTGTGATTACAGCCGCCACGTTGTCTGCGTATGCGACGAGGCACGTGTCGTCCGGCATGTCCAGTCTTAGTAATCCATCGTATAGTATGTTCCAGAAGTCAGGACCCAGGATTGAGCCCTGTGCTACTCCTGCCGTCAGCTGTCTCCGTCGTGTACCGTCCGTTGTCTCATACGTCAGGTATCGGTCCCGTAGATAATCCCTCAAAACTCGCACGAGTTAGGCAGGCACCCGGAAGGTTGTCTCCAGAGCCTCCAGAATATCTGTCCACCTCGTAGAGTTGAAAGCGTTGCGTACGTCGAGTGTTGCCAAGAGTACCATTGGCCTGGCTCCATGACATATGTAATTTGCGTCTCTTTTGTCCCTGTTCCTTACGTCTTTTGACTGTCTTCGTAGTCGGTGGCATTCACTTCTGATTTATTCATCTCTTGCGTCCACCAGTAAGTCTGCCGTTTCCTGTCTGTGTTGTTTCCGTAGCATCGTAGCTTTACAGATACACTGCAGATACTTTTCCAGATCCTTAGCACTCCGTTCAGCCCCGACTCGGTCTGTTTGCCCTTGGGACGGATCTGCAGAAGGTATCGCTACGTTCCGCAGTTGTCTCGCGAGCTCGACCCTGTTTATCCGTCCCACGTCCCATCGTGTAGTCCGTCTGTTTTGTCTTCGCCTCGCCGCCATGTCATTGGTCAAGCTGAAGACAATATACTGATGATCACTGACTGTGTAGTCTTCGATCACTCTCCATCCCCTCAACCTTGTCAGCATACTGTCTTTGGCTAGGGTAAATTCTGGTATGGAGTTACCAAAGCCGGCTCGTCTATACGTGGTTACGTTTCCGTCATTTATTACTTCCAGTTCCAGTCGGGCGGCCATTTGCAGTATGAGTCGTCCTCGTCTGTTCGTTGCTGGCATACCCCATTCGATCGCTCTCGCGTTGAAATCGCCCGCCACGATCACGTCGCCAGAGAGGTCTTTAACGACGTCTTCCAGGACTTCGAGCTTTTCTGCATATTCGCGTGCGCTATTATTCGGGGAAAGGTAGACACTGACAATGGTGACAGTACCGACCCTCACCCAAACATAGTCTTCTCCGGACCCGCTGTCTGTGATCCGCGACGCGTTTATCCCTCGTACCCATACCGCCGCCGTGTTCGTGCTACTAGCGATCCACGTCGGTTCGGAGAGATTTCTGTATTGCTCGCTTATTACGAGCACGTCCGCGTCCGTTTCCGCCGCAATTTGTGGGAGCAACGCGTGTGCCACGCTGCTCCTGTTCAGGTTGCATTGGAGTATTGTCAGGTCCATTTTGTCTGTTTCGTCTTGTGCTCCGTCAGTGCTGCTTTAAACACTGCACACGATGCCGTGCCAGGCACGTGAGCCAGATCTTGATTGACTCGCCCCACGCAGAGGAAGCAGGAGGGCGTGCTTGTACACGCCTTGCCCACATGCCCCTTTTGGCCGCATTTCCAGCAGCAGTCGCGTCTGTCCGGTCCTTTGCAGTCAACTCTCACGTGTCCATAACCAAGGCACTTGTAGCACCTCTGAACGCGGAGCCTTCAAAGACATGCACATTCCGCTCAGTCTCGGTCCCGATTTCGCGGTTGATCGCGTCCGCGACGTCCTTTTTTGTTGTGACGCAGTCTAGGTCCATAAATTCCAGCGTCACCCTGGAGGTCATGTCCTTTACTGTCGCACTCTGTCCCAGTACAGTTTGTAGGGTCTGTTGGAAGGCCTGTCGTTCTTGTTCTTGGTCTAGCTGTAGAAGTACCGATCCGTCTTTGGTCTTTCGTATCGCTCTAACATCCACTTTGCTGTCCGTCGGGTTCACGTTATGTCGTAGAGACCGTATGACGTCCGAGTATGTCTTGCCCTCGGCTGGCTTGATCAGAATCGCACCTCGCCTGGGTTTCAGGTTTGGTCGGTCTGTCTTGCGCGCTTTGGGCTCTTTAGTCTTCGTCTGGTTTCTCGTTTGTGTTCGTTTCTGGTCCTGTAGTCGCTTTTCTCCTTTTTCGGTTTGTCACAGTTGCCCAAGTATCCTTTGCTAGGTTTCTCTGTTGGTCTGGAATTCCCAGTTCAGGACTCGGGGTTTGTCTGCCCGCTTTTCTTTTTACTTGCGGTGTCCCCGTTTCTTTGTCAGTCCGCAGTCCTTCAGTTGACGTCATTTGTCGCAGTAGCCTCATACGTTGGAGCTCACGTATCGCAACGTCCACTGCCTCACCAATCTCATTCATACCGTCCGTCACCACGCGACTAATATTCTTTTGGACAGTTGTCTGTGCCCGCATCTTAACTAGGTTGCTGCTTATTGCGAAGAGTTGCTCTTGCAACTTCTTCTCCGCAGCCTCCCAGCTGGTTGGCGTTGTTCCAAGGATTACTTCCGTTCCTTTGTTAGATCCTGTCGCATTGTCCGCTGCGTCAGCCAGGTTTCCTACCGGCGAAGTAAGAGAGCAGGGAGACTCTCGTTGATGTTGACTCACAGGCTGCACTGTTAAGCCTGCTTTCTGTGGTGTGTCATTCATTTTTTTTTCCTTCTTTCTTCTTCACGTGTTCGAGTGTGCTTTGTAATGGTCAGGAGGCCCAATGAGTAGTAAGCATGACATCCCGTGTGCGGACCAGCAGTGCATTTCTGGTTTTACAGGCAGCACCCTCCAGAGTGTAATCGCTCTTGTTGGTGGTGAAGCCCCCTCATGGACATCATTTACTTACAGTCAAGGGGCACTGCTGCACCGCAAGCCCCTCCGGAAGCGAACCTCAGCGATTCCTCACATACTTGGGAAAACCCGTTTATAGGGCCCCCAGCCACTCATAACCCGCCGGGCGTTGGTCGTTTATAGTAATACTTATTATATAGTTTATAGTAATACTTATAGTTTAATACATATATTACTATTTTTATTAAAAATGCTGATTACCGCAGTAGAAGCGTAAAATGTTGAATTTATCGAAAAATTGCTGATTCCTGCACCTGTATATATACATATATATGATAGGTATACTTATATATTAGTCTTATATATATTTTTTGACAAAGTTGGTCATATACTGTATATACAAGCGCTTTTACCGCAGTAGAAGCGTAAAAGGTGGAATTTATCGAAAAATTGCTGATATCAGCAATTTTCCTGGGTCAGCAACGATTGCTGACAAAAATCGTATAGTTTTCCCTAAATCGGTATTGTATAAGCTACAATTTAAAAAAAAAAATCATCCCGATCGCTTGCTCCTAGTCCGAGAAATTTTATTTTGACCTCGCAATTCCTGTTTGGGCACACTGTGCGCCGGACTGTGGGGCGGGGGTGGGGTGGGGGGGGGGGGGGGGGGGGGGGGGGGGGGTTGCGGGGGGGGTGGGGGTGGGGTAGAGGTGTTGCTTTCTCAGATGTTCGGTTCCGAATTCGTTCGCTTGCCGATTTCGTGTGGCTTATATATTGTGCGGGAAATCGAGCAGTTTATTGACATTTTTTCTATACTGATGTCACAGTTCTGACGTCAATCGCTTTTGTTTTGTTTTCGTTTCAGTTGTTGTATTAGATGTGTATACCTCGCTGAGATGCTGTGTGTCTTCTCGTTTATTAATACCGTTCGTTTGCAGGTGGATATATACTATTTCAGAAATTAATTTTTTAATTAGATTGGGCTCTATATTTTATGTCAAATTTGTCAAAATTGATTGTGTGATTACAATTTCTTTGGTGTTCGGAGATTGTATTATTTTTTGATTTTGTATGTTCCTCAGCGCGTATACAAACATTTCTTTTCGTTTGGCATACGTACGTAGTATCTAAATAAAAAAATCGGTTGGAAAGATAGTTTTGATAAGCAATCGGTCTCGAGGTCATCCATAACAATGTCTGCGAATAGCCCGAGATCGAAGAGCCCATTCGAGTACCAAAAAGTTGTTTGTAGAATTTTTCGTTGAATTTAAAATAAGTGTTTTCCATAAGTAATTCACAAGCTAGTACAATTTCATCAAGAGCTACCGATAGAGCCAACATCACTTTATTTTTAAATATCCGCCGAGGTATTGAGTCAACGTAGGAGAATTACTACTCTCTCTACAAATAATTGTTCATCAAGAGGTGTTTCGTTCGAGTAAAATTTTATTAAAAAGTGACCTTTGACTCTGCGTTGGTCCACCTACATTTCACATTAGTTGCGATAGTGCAGCACCAACTTTTGCTGCCTTATTGCTTACCTTCTCGAAATACTGCTTAAACGTTAGTATGGCGTCCATGGTGATTTCCAGGTACTTAATGGTTAGCTGAGAGTCTATTTCGTTTCCGTCCACTGTCAGTGTTATTGTTAGTGTTTTCTCCATTTTCTTCCTACTAGATATAAGAATAGCCTCCGTTTTATAGCTAGCAAGCTCAAGTCCAGTCTGCCTTAGCAAATCGTGGATTATACCTACTGCCTCGTCAACGATTTCAGTCACTTCTTCCTTTTGCTTTGCTACTACCACTACTGCAATGTCATCAGCAAATCCTGCAACCGTTGCCCTTTCGAGTAGCTCTAGCCTAAGTACTTTATCGTGCATGATGTTCCACAATAATGGGCCAAGCACTGACCCTTGTAGGACCCCTCCGGTTATTTTATCGGTTTTCGTGCCGTTCTCTGTGTCATACAATAGGGTTCTGTTTTTCAGGTAGTCCGACAT
Organism: Nasonia oneida; assembly: GCA_037356405.1. NCBI lineage: Eukaryota > Metazoa > Arthropoda > Insecta > Hymenoptera > Pteromalidae > Nasonia > Nasonia oneida. The sequence goes on along the minus strand of JAZHPH010000227.1, from coordinate 97,141 downwards.
AATCCGTCTTATATGCATATGCGGGTACCTCTTTTTTCCGTAGTGCCTCGTGTATCTTGCTCTAGCCGACTAAGTTAAACGCATTTTTAATCTCCAGTGTAACAATAGCACAGTACTTCATGGCTCCGCCTTTCCATCTTTTCCCTTCTTTTGCAGTTCAAGCAATGTTGACTACTAAGCTCACGGCGTCAAGACTGGAGCATTTGTTCCTGAAGCTGTATTGATATTCCGCTAGTCCACCTGGTTCTTCAATGACTTATTCCATTCTAACGCCGTTTATGCGCTCTAAAATCTTGCCCGGGGTGTCCAGCATGCAGAGTGGTCTGTATGAGGCAGCTTCTCCAGGTGGCTTATCTCCTTTCGGTAGTAGCACTAGGCGTTACTTCTTCCAGTTCTTAGGAAACGTCCCTTCTTCGAGACATAAATTGTACAGGTTTACATGAGACCTCGACGCGCCGATGAGCATTCCCCTATCCGCCACCCAGGATACGCGCCACATACAGGGTATCGGCATCCCCGCATGGTTGTATGTGTGTTTTTTTTTCCCTCTTTCGGAGAAGAGGTGTTATAAGATCATAGAGTGTCTTTGTTTATGGGGTCGTCGAAACATCCGCATCCGCAATGTCAGCCGTGTGTCGGATTCACACCGACTAAACCCATCCTTTTTACGGCCAGATGAAAAACACCCAACCGTACCAAGAAACGCCCTCTTTGCCTTTATCGACCCTCGGTAAAGGCGCACCTAGCTCCATCTTCTATACCCTTGTTCCCCGCGGTACGACCGTCGAGTAGTGCTTCGCGGGAGGGGGGAGGGGCGAAAGGCTTTTACGCCCTCTTCTTTTACGTTTCTTCTTTCGGCGTCGTCCGGGCGTCTGCTTCTTTCCGTATCGTCCGGTCGTCTGCTTCGTGCGGCATCGTCCGGCCATCCTCTGGACAGCATTAACACCGACACGGCTCAGTGGCCTTCGTCTAGCTACATTTTCATTCCGCTGTTTCGCCTTGTCTTTGCCTTCATTTCTCTTTGTCTTTTCTAACCTTGAGGATAGTCCTTACGTAGTTGTTTACTGCGTTCCAACCATCTTCCGACGTCAACATAGTTGTCATCATTGGCTCAGGTGTCACTCTGGTCTGGAGATAACATTCGAGTTCTTCTCGCTCCATTTGGTATCGCGAACAATCACAGAGAACATGCTCCGCTTCTTCGTACGCGTCCAAACAAGTGGGGCAGTTCGGACTGTTGTCTAATTTAAATCGGTGCAGATGAGCCCGGAAGCATCCGTGCCCGGTTAAAAACTGTGTGAGGTAGTAGTTGACCTCCCCATGTTCTCTTCCAGTCCAATCCTCTATTTTTGGTATAAGGCGATGTGTCCATCGCTCTTTGTCACTACCATCCCATCTTGTTTACCATTGTCTTCTTTATTGCTGCATCCCAGATCTCCTTCTGAGTTTTGTCACTTGTTCTTCTTTGAGTTTGGAATACTTCCTTAATTTCCATCGCCAATAGGTCAATCGGCGGCATACCAGCAATAATACACAGCGCATTGTCCGATACTGTACGGTAAGCGGACACCACTCTTAGTGCACTTCGTCTGTACACAGTGGTTAGCGTTCGGGCATACGATTTCACCCACATCGCATCTGCCCATATTGGAGCTCCATATAGCATAATCGATGTGGTTACACTGGCTAAGAGTAACCTTTGCTTCTGAGTTAGGCCTCCTACATTTGGTATCAATCGTGATAGAGCAACGCCGACTTTTGCTGCTTTATCGCTGACTATTTCCAGATGTTGTTTGAAAGTTAGTCTTGCATCGATGGTGATACCCAAGTACTTGATAATTGGTTAAGAAGCTATCTCATGTCCATCTACCGTCAGTTTAATTTCCTCCATCTTCGTCCTACTAGAGATAAGAATATCCAGTTTTGTGGCTGGCTAGTTCCAGACCCATCTCCGTTAGCCATTTGTGTATTATACGGGTCGCTTCTTCCGCTATTTCTGTCACCTCTTCTTTATGTTTCGCTACTACTACTACTGCAATGTCGTCAGCGAAGCCCACTCTATTGCTTCTTCAAGTAATTGTATTCTTAGTACCCCATCGTACATGATATTTCACGTCGGTGGGCCAAGCACTGACCTTTGGGGTACGTCTCCTGTAACTTGATAGGTCTTGGTACCGCCCTCTGTGTCATATAATAGGATTCGGTCCTTCAAATAGTCGGACACCATTCTTTATATATATAAAGGGCACATCCTGTTTCCGGAGTGCTTCGTGTATTTCACTCCATTTGTCCGAATTGAATGCATTTTTGACATCCAATGTAACTATGGCGCAGTACGTCTTCTTTCCATCCTTCCATCTTTTCCCCTCTATCGCTGCGCAGTGTCGATCACTAGGCTAACTGCGTCCAGGGTTAAACGATTCTTTCTAAAGCTATATTGGTGTTCCGCTAATCCACCTTTTCCTTCTATTAAATGATTTATTCTGACGCAGATTATGCGTTTCAGGATATTTTCCGAGTTGTCCAACGTGCAGAGCGGTCTGTGTGATGAGGAATCCTGGGGTGGCTTCTTTCCTTTTGGCAGTAGCACCAGACGCTGTTTCTTCCAGTTTGTGGAGAATGTTCCCTCTTCTAGACATGTATTGTACAAGTCTACGGAGACCTCTGGGTGAGCATGGATGGTATGCTTCAATGCTATATTGGGAATGCCATCCGGCCCTGGGCCCTTGTTGTTCCCCCTGGGGAACAGTGTGGTCACTTTCCGGTGTCATAGTTCCGGGAATTTTGGAGGGAGTACGTAGCTTCCTTTAATCTTCTTCATTACTATTTTGTAAGGTCGACCCCAAGGGTCCTGTTCGACCTCATCTTGTAATTCTTTAAGGCACTGTCAATTGTTTTCGTGGATTGTCTTCTTAAGCTTCCTCTTAGCCTCCTTCATTTCTTGTCCGCAGGCATCTACTATTTCCTGACCTCTTCCGGTTTTATAGTATTTCTTTCTTGCCCGTTGTTCTCTTCTTCTGGTCCGGTGACACTCGCTACGCGCACTCTCAACCTCTTTGTCCCACCAATATACTGGTAGTCGTCTACAATTGGGCACTCTTCTCGGCATGGCCGCGGTACAGGCTCGTGTGATATTACCCATCACCTGTTCCGCCTTGCTTTTCGCCATCCCCGAGAGTTGCAATTTTTCCAGTGCCAGTAGGAACATCTCCTTATCATAATCCTTTGTTTTCCAACCGACTCTGTTGGTCCTTGTACTCGCGCTGGGTCTTTGCTCTGATTTTCTTACCTCCATTATTATGGCCTGGTGATCACTATTTGTGTAGTGTTCACTCACGGTCCACTTGTCAATTTAGCCAATAAGGCAACTACTAACAAAGGTCAGGTCTACAATAGATCCTGCGTCTCCTCTTCTAAAGGTGTTAGTGCTACCCTGATTAATTGACACTAAGTCCAGGAGGGCAGATGCTTCTAGCAGTACTCGTCCTCTTTGGTTAGTCCTTTGACTGCCCCACTCTACGGCCCATGCGTTAAAATCGCTTGCGGTAATTACTGGCTTTCTTCCCGCAATATCCTGCACGAGTCGATCTAACTGCCGCTCGAACTATTCGATCGGTGCGTTAGGCGAAGCATAGCAGCTACGTATACGTTTATTCCTGCTATCTTTGCGCGAACAAATCCTTTCTTGCTGGTCAACATTTTTTCCTGGAATACCACGTTGCCACATGTCCAGATCGCTGTTTCCCACGATATCTTGTCCAGAGCCCTGTATGGTTTACATATAATGGCTACGTCGACCTCCGTCTCATGAACGTATTGGTTAAGTAAATCCTGCGCTGTCTCGCAGTGATTCAAGTTCAACTGCACTATCTTCATTATCTTCGTTTCTTTAACTTCTCTTCTGCCGCTCGTTATACTGGGCATGTGCAGATACCAGCAGCATGGTCACTTTTCTCTGTTGCTTCTCTTTCTTGGCAGAGAACGCAGCTAGGTTTGTTTTTACAATCTCTTGTATTATGCCCTTCGACTCTAAACTTGTAACAGTGGTTACTTCGATCCTGTGTTACTGTGCAGTTTTTACCGATATGTCCAAATCCTAGACATTTATAGCAGCGTAGTGGACGTGCATTCCGCTTTATCTCTCGTATTCTGCATACTACCCAGCCTATGCTGATTTTCTGCTTTGCGATCATCTGTTGAGCCATTTTTGCTGGCATTTGAATGATCGCCGTCAGCGTATCGCCATATGCCTTACGCACAGACTTGACTGCCGTTTCCTCCGCTGCATTTGAGACGCTATCTTGAAACTCCCTCTGTAGAGCTTCCACGATGTCCTCCTTAGTGGTTAGAACATCAAGATCCTTTACTTCAGAGACCTCTCCATCTTGTAGGGTTCTTACGGTGACACCCTGCGTTGGAGATCTAAAAGTACGTCACCAACCGCCGTTTTGCATATCCTATTTACGCTATCCCCTAGCATCTTCATTTTTGGGTCTGCTTTCATCTTTCGCAAGATATCAGCGCAGGTCTTTCCGTCGGTAGCTTTTATGATTAGAGCCTCCGGTCGGGTTGGTCTAGCCCTTTGCGGCTTAGTTTTTCTAGTGCCTTTCTGATCTACAACACCATTGTTAATCTTATCGTCTTCTTTTTCTATTTTCTTCTTTTTCTTTCTTGTTTCCACCCTCTGCCAGGTTGTGGGCGGTGGGCACTGAGTAGTGCTGGAAGTCGTCGCTAGTGGCGCACTCTGGCCATGCTTTGGCGTCTTGTTCTCTTCTTGTTTTTTCTTATTGGTCTCGTTCTGTGTAGGAGACCGTTCCTTCCTCTTTCTTGGTGTTTCTACCTCCCGTTTTTCTTCTGAGGTTAGCGAGGTCCATGAGCTATTAGATATCATCAGTCCAAAGCTAGACTTGGTCTTTCTCGACGCTTCTCTTACGCTGATGAACCATTTCCAGAAAGACATGACTTTTCTTATCTCATCCTTAACAATCTTGTGAATGTTTTTGGCTGGACCTACTACAGCATCCATCTTGTCCAGATAGTTCTGAATCTTGTCCCCATCAATTCTTCTTCCGCACGATCTGCTGTCTGAATTTTAGACCCTATCTCGTGCATTCCCCTGTTTATGACTCCATCACATCCTGATGCGTCACTTGAGGCTAATCTTCCTTTGAGGACCGAGTGACCTACCTCTGTAACTTCCTGTCTTGTTTGAGTTAATTGGCTCCCCCCAACATTCATGGAGCCTGCGTCGGCCACCGGGGCTTTCACCCGATCGGAACCAATGTCGGGAGTGGGCTGTAAAGCTTGACCCGCTTAGGGCAGTGCTTTAATTAACTCACTGTCTATAATTGATTTATATTCGCGGTTTGTTCCCCTATCCTGGAGTAAGAAGCCCTTTAAAAAGGTGCTGTCATTTGGCCCAGATGAGCCTTAGTTATTTTAACGAGGTTGCTACTCCTTCCCCTCCTCCTTTCCCACCTCTTGTGTGGTAGGGCCCCGGGCTTGGGACAGGCGTAGCGGAGTTGTGTGTGTATGTGTGTGTGTACGTTATAAATACGCTTATACAGCTGCGCATGTACACCACACAATAGCGGCATTTCCTTTATTGGATCAACTTCTCAGTAATGTGATATTATTATTGAGTCAACTAATAATCTTAATCCAATTTTCATATAATCTTTTAAATGATTCTCAAATTCATCTACAATTAATAAATTTATTAAATAAATAAAATAATGAGTTATTATTTATTCTTACTGTTTAAATATTTTCAGTGCCAGAAAAAGGCCAGTTCCGTATCATCGACCTACACCGTCGCCATTTTCTTCACAAAGCAGCATGAAAAGCAGTACAGATAGTTCATGTTCAACTAATAGCGTTAGCTCATGTCAAACTCAAAGTTGCGGATCTTTGCACCTGTTTAGTTGACTTATTATCATAAAAATATTTGTATAATTAAATTTATGTTTACTACAAATAAAAACTGTTTTTTAAAGTAAGCTTAAATATATCAGAAGACTATTGCTGCATTAATTCTTTAATTTTTTTACCATTACATGTGCCTTCAACAGACATCCTAAAGAGACAAACAGAGTTAGTACAAAGTTACAAATTAATGCGTTTAGGCAAGACGTGGAGGAACTATACAAGTCGTGTAACGGCCAGGAGCAAAACATGCACGGGTTTCGTGAAGTGACGCGAGCGATTAGATTGGATTAGATTAGATTTATTTTACGTACAATGTGTTGTACGATGTTACATATACAGAGTTACAGGTACGTAAAGAGTAAACAAAATAGTTGATAGCAAAAATTGAGGCATTGTGAAATATGTGTGGTGAGAGAGTGAGGCGATGATGAAAATGGAAATTCACGAAAAAGTGGTGTGTGTGTGTGCGTGTGCGTGGACTGTGTATATTTTATGTGTTTTCTAGATGAAAGAAGTGGTCTTTAGCGAGTTTTTTGAAAGTGGCAGTGGGTGAGGTGTTTCTGATGTGTGATGGCAGGTAATTCCACAGGTATGAGGCGTTGATATGGAATGAGTTCCTCAGCGTCTCTGTCGCGAAAGCAGGAATTTCCAGAGGTGTTACCTCGCCCCTCACAGGCCGGAGTGTGACGCGGAAGTCAAAAAAGGCCTGTACGTATGATGGTATGACCGAGTTAAACATTTTACGTAGAAAACAAGCTGTGAAGTACTTCCTGCGTCCGGCAGTGGTTAGCCACTGCAGCTCCCGCCTGTACGGGGAGATGTGCTCATCCCTCCTTACACCATAGATGTAGCGAATCCCTATATTCACGAGTCTCTGTAGTTTTAAGTTGAGTTCCTACGTCAGGTCACAGTATACAAGAGAACAGTAGTCGATGATTGGAAATAGGAGTGCTTGCACAAGATGTTTGCGCAACCTGAGATTGGTACTCTTTCTGAAGAAGTAGAGCCTGTACATTAGGAAGTGAGCACGCTTACACACTTGTGTAACATGCTCTTTCCATGTGAGTTTAGAGTCAAGCACCAATCCCAGATTACGCACAGAGGATTCAAAGCTGACCTGGACACCCCCGATATCAATGAAAGTGTTAGCTTTTAGAGGAAGTAAATTTATGTAGTAGGGGGAGCCCAGAACAATTGCTTTGGTTTTACTAACATTGAGTTTAAGCCTATTTTGCGCAGCCCAGCCCATTATCCTCTCAGCATTAGCACTCATCTTGTTTGATAAAGAGTCGAGCTCTTCGAGGTGGCATTGGCTGTAAATTTGCAAATCATCCACATAGATAAGATGGGAAACATCGGAGTCATGGCAGAAACCGATGTCGTTGATATACAATGCGAACAGCAACGGACCTAAAACGGAGCCCTGCGGAACGCCGATGTTGAGACGCTGCGAAGAGGAGCGCTCGTTATTGTCGCCAACGACGGCCTGCTCTCTCCTAGTGAGATAGGAGGCAAACCAGCGGATGACCTGCTTAGAGAAGCCGAAGGTGGATAGCTTTCTCAGGAGCCGGATGTGACACACAGTGTCAAACGCCTTGCTGAAGTCGAAGAGGAGGAGAAGTGTCACTTCATTTTTGTTTATCCCGACCCTGACATCATCCCTTAGCTTAATTAGGCCAGACTGAGTGCTGTGGCCAGTGTGGAAGCCTGTTTGGAAGTTATCTAGTAAGAGACTGGATTCAAGGTATTGTGAGACTATCTATGCATCAGTCACTCCAGGGTCTTGGAGAGAAAGCAGAGAAGTGAAATCGGACGGTAGTCAGTCATGGCTTTTGGTGAACTGACTTTGTTGAGTGCACACACAAGCGAGAATTTCCAGGCGGATGGGTAGCATGATTCCCTCAAAGACAAGTTGAACATGTGACTTAGTAGAGGAGCGAGAACTGGCAATGCCTTTGAAATTACAGCCTGAGGGATTCCGTTGCTTCCCCTGGCCTGATCCGATTCCGTTATGGTGCTGAATTCGAAATGCTCCGGGATGTAAAGACTTTCGAGAGAGAGAGAGAGAGAGACGCTGTGCGAAAGCGTACGTGTGTGTGAGAGAGAAAACGGGAGAGACGAGAGTGTCGGTGTGCAGTGCGGGCGTACACCAAGGCGTCTGCGCGAGGCGTCTAGCTAGTGCACGCGAGAGAGAGAGTTTACGAGGGAAAATCACAAAATCAAAGTGAATAATTTGTAATTTTTTTTTAGTGATACTTGGTAAGAAATACTTGGTAACACTTAAATATACTGCAAAAACATGAATCACCCTTACTTACCCATTGTGGCACTCGGTGCAATGTTTTGTGAATTATTTTACTTTTCGTAGGATTCCAAGTAAAAGAGTCGTTCTGTTAATAAATTCGTCACAAATCTTTTTATTTTCACACTTTAAGACGCGCAATCAATAATCTGCGCTAAACACACTTGCGACTATTGCGATAATACACTAATTCATCAAATCACTCGCTATCATATCGTCGCTCCCTACGAAGACTAGCACAGTTCAAATTTTTCAGCGAAAAGTAGCACAATTAAGATTTGCCGCGAAGACTAGCACAATTCAGATTCTTTTTATAAAAAAAGATTCGTTATTTTTCAATTAAAATCAATTATTATTAAGGCAAAACTAATAAAATGGCAAGATTAATTAAGTTGTCGAAAAAATTTTAACATTTTTATAGAAAATACAATTTTTTTATTTTTTAATTAATTTAACTTAGATCGACGATATAATGTTTGCTTTGATGTCGAGAGATGTCAACTATCAGGCCACTCACCGGGTAATTCTCCTTATCGGTGCTAACTGCCTAGGATGATCTTGACCGGGAGATCCTGGAGCCGAACTTGTCTTCTCTGGCAGCATCTCGCACATCTGTTGATTCGTGGTGGATGTCCACACCAAATGCTAAGTGATCAGTTAGCAAATCGAGTCGTGTTATGAATCCCAGCTAATCTCAAGAATTTTCACGGTCGTTTGAACGCACGAGTCTTTGAAACACTTTACGCGTTTTACTCTGAATCATAATTTCGAATAGAAAGCCGTGAATAAAATAACCTTTTCCCATGCGTCAACAGTTAAACATATCTATACCTAGTTTGCGAGTGGTTTCCACAATGCCGAATTTAAGATGTTTATTTATGGTTTCAATGATTTTTCTTTGTAGATTACTTATGCCTCTGTTTATTTTATCATCATATTTGCATCATATTTGCTTTTTTTACTGGATTTTCGTTGTAAAATACTTTAACTCCCTTTATTCCTGCTCAAAGTATGTTGATGTAATATTCATCTGAATTTATATAATTCTTTCGTAATATTCGTCAATGCTGCTGTAGTCAAAGCTTTCTAAATTAGTTCGAAATATTGAATAGTGAGACTTACAATTTTTGAAATCTTTATCTATAACGTCATTTGCTGTTGTTTTTATAGGTGCTAAAACCATAGTATTTCGGCATGGCATAAAAGAAGCTTCTAATCTATAATTTTGTTTTGCATGTAGTTAAATTTTTTTATAGCATGTAAAAGTATGCTTATGTGTTTGTAATTCCATATGTCCAGACGCTTTTCATAGCGATTGCTATTAAAGTATCAATTAATTCAATAGCATCATGATAATTCTCACCACGTACGTCATCTGAGCGTTTTTAAGCTAGAAAAGAATATGTGCATGCGGGCTTACCCGATGTTGGAATTGTATGCGCTTAAAGTAATCAACTACTCTGTACTTTCTGAATGGACTAAATTTTTTTGATTGCAATATAGTTATAGTGTAATGCCCCATATTCATATATAATTTGGCACATCCAATATTCATTTATATATATATATATATATATATATATATATATATATATATATATATATATATATAACGCCTGTGCGACTGCAACTATGCACTCACAGAGAGATGTATTTACAACCAATCGAGACGAAGCAACTAGATTGCAACACCCGCCAAGCGCCAAAAATCGGAGCGAGTGCTCTGACGTAGCAAGCAAAGCGCACACGTCAATCCTTGGTGTGGTGAATGCTGATTGGACTACCGTGATCTTCTTCATCTAAATTCCATAACTGCTTGCATCGGCACCGAGGCTTTAAAAACCCCGGAGCCGATCCACGCAGTGCCTTTTTGCGTAATGACATTCCTTGCGGTAGCGACTGATTCTAAGGTGCAGCGGCGGTGTTTGTTAGTGTTAGTGTTTGGATCGTACCAAATCCGTCTAACACATAGCATATACCGGAGAGCCCTTTGAGCTCAGATCCATACCACAGAGATAAGTACAAGCAAGGACCGTACAAGTAAGGACCGTCGAGAGGAATTTCCGGCGTTAGCAAGAGCAGTTGACCAACTTAAATTAATTATAAATACAACTAAGTAATTAAACTAAACATTCTAAGAAACAACTGTAAAACGTATAACTTGCGAACATAATAATACAACACCTAAATTCAGTGGAACTCTGTATTATGAACGTATGTGAAGTCCTCTGGTCCAATAAAAACATAATAATTAATACAATTGAAATCCTTGTGTATTATATCATAAATAATAATTAAACCTCAATTGGCATAAATAAATTCACATCAGCTACGCTGTAATGACGTGCGAGTAAGAGTTCGATACCTGTCGACAAACCATCAGCGTCCACACACGAGGTGAAAATAGCGGACATAACGTTGACTCCGCAATACACAGAAGTGCCACAATCAACTTGTCTTCAACGACCGCAAGTAACAGTCTACGTCCGCCAAACGTAGTCGCGGACAGAATACCCCCTGCGCTGTCGTGTAATATTAGTATTTGTCCCAATAAACTTAAAGGCGACTTGAAGACTATCTGGAACCCTCAATCTCATTATTTTCATGGCGACGTACAAAAGATGATGTGGCGTAACTCCTCGTCGGTCTGCTCGTTTCAATTTACTTGACGCCATTATAAATTGTGTAATATTGACATCTTCTCTAAAATTTCTAAATTGGCCGAGATAAGTGGCTGGGAAAGATAATTATTCTGCATGTTCAATAAGTAGCAAGCTATATGGAACATTATGTTTGCCAGATGATATTGTCAAATAAATATCTTCACTTCAAAATAACGTATGTTGTTGAGCACTCAAACTTTCAACAATCGGAATATCTTCACTTACATCGTTAATGGGAAGATGTTGTATAGCTCCATCAACCTCTTGTAGAAATTGATGCTTTATTTTAATGTCGAAAAAAATATAAAGAGAAGTATTTACCAAATTTTCTAATCATTCTTTAATCGTCTGTTTATAAATAAATACTTGAAATATAACTAGATGTATGTATGAGTTTTCTGGATGTGTACGTAAGGAGTTGTCATCATTAATATCTCTTGACAATTAAGTTGTCATATTTAAAACCGAAACAGGCACGGTAATAACATGATCGTAAATACCATATTGTCCACTAACGTGCCTTAATCTTCTTACTTGTATAAAAAAGATTCTTGGTGAAATAAATCTTTCGGAAATAATATCTTATTTTAGCAAGTAAGTTGGTATCGGATAATATTTAATAAATATGATATTATTTAAATTATTTTCGTAAATTTATGTTTATTAATAAATATACTAGAAAATAATGCTCGCTTCGCACGCGGTTCATATATGTTGTTTATTATTTTTCATTGTAAAGAATAAAATATGTGAAAATTACTTTTTCTGCATGAAATATGTCAATATAATATTTTATCATTTTAATATAGTTTGTGGTGTGATAAGATAAAAAAACATGTCTCACGGATCGCCAAAACGAACAGCGCCCCTCCATTGAAACTCATAAAGTCAATATATGCACAAGGGTGTAGTTCTCAAAATTATTAAACACACTTCAAATGAGAAATATACATGATAACCTGCGCAGATTTCAAAACGTTTTTGTTTCTGATACTAAATTTCAACGTTTAAAATATCTATGACTATGATTTACCGATCTTACCGCATACATATTTTGAGTATGTATGTAAGTTCAACCTGCGCAGTTTTCCAAACGTATAGTCTGCTTCCAATACTGCAATAAATTGAGTGAATAACTATAAAAGTATATTCCAGACGATTTCTACACTATATTAAAACACTAAAATAAGCAATTATGTAAAAATTCACCGGAACTATTGAATCATTCTGGGATGATAATTATTTTATGATAGATATGTGGTACAATCATAAATACATAATCCTACTAAAAAAAATAAAAAATCAAAATTAAGTACACTTTTTCGATAAAGAATGATTCACAAAAAGTGACCGGGTCATGAAACATTTCACATAAATTACATATAGGTACAAAATAATGATAAATATTTATATTTATGTGATTTTTTTTTTGTAGTTGATGAGAAATAAGGTATATGTATACATATATCAAAAACATAATAAGATTGGTCCAGATGTGTCGGATGCTGTAAATGATAATCTTTTTAAAGAAATATGGCATAGATACATATGTATGTTTTACATATATCATTAGTAGTGATCTTGAGATTCGGTTCAGATGAAAGGGATACTGCGAATAATTATCTGTGCAGATATGATCTGCTTTTTTTTTAAAGATATCTGTTTGTGAATGAGAAATGGCGACTGCTCTATGTATTCACGCATATCACAAGACGTAATCTGTAGATTTGGTCCGGATAAAAGGGATGCTGCAAATAATCATTCGTGCACATACAATTTTATTTTTTGAAGATATTTGCTTGTGAATGTAAAATAACGCTTGCTCTATGGATTTACGCATTTCACAAGACGCAATCTGCAGATTTGGTCTGTATGAAAAGGATGCTGCGAATAATCATTTGTGTAGATATGATCTTGTTTCATGCCTGTTTTTGTAAAGAAGCCTGGAAATGATACTATTGTAAATGATTATTTATATCAATATTAGGTGTAAATTTGCTCTCTGCGTTTAACGGGATGGTGACTGTCGTTAATTATTAAATGTAACATTTTTAATAATAACGCCCGCATTACAAATTATTTAGTAATGTGTCATTAGATTTA
>JAZHPH010000227.1:0-84124 GCA_037356405.1 Nasonia oneida | reverse complement strand
AATAATTTAGCCGATCAATAGAAAAGTAATATAAAAAAAATTGACAATCAATCCAAAGATACTTCATAGTTTAGTAATGTTTTATAATTAATATAATTAATTTCTGAATATATCTGTTACGTGGCGACTTTCCCGATCTATATTTGAAATAATAATTTCAAGTGTAGAATCGAGAAAGTTCCACACGTATAAAGGCCAAGGCCACAGAAGTATCAAGTGGCTAAGAATCTCGCTAACCTAAACAAATTCCCCGCCAACGGCTAGAAGCGCACGTGCGGAGCTACGTTGCAGTTTCGGCGCGAAACTAGTTGTCGGGCCCCGTAAGGCCTAATAAGTGCAACAAGCGTCGACAATGTAATGCGGCTAAGAAGAAGTAAGCTGGCGGCAGCGTGGGAGGTCCGGAACCTTTTCCGAGCGCTCTCGAACCACGCTACTCTCTCACTCCGTGATCGGGCGACGAAGCCGGCGGACCATTAAGAGTTCATCCAAGAATTTAGATGTTTATAGAGTCAATTAGACAAAGAAAGAAATTCATCTTTTAAAATCAATCAAGAGAAAAGTCATTTATTTTCGGTTTAGTGAGGATTTCATTGGTTTAATTTAGCGAATACAGGATTGTTATTGGTCGAAAATAAAAAAAAAAGAAATAAATACAACGGAATTTTGGTTTCAATAAACTGGAGTATTTTGTTCAATCCATCCTTCAAAATCACTAAATATTACTTGGAAAAGATCGGACCATTTGTGTCTCTCACATATAAAAAATATCAAGGTAAGAAATTGAGATAAATTTTAATTGGGATCACATAATTAATGAGATAGAAAGGAGAGAGTAAGAGTGTTGATCGGGGAAGCAAGTCGTGCGAATCATTCATTCATTCCCTACGCATTTGCTTAACAACTGTATAGCTGTTCGTGTACATCAGACTCATTAAAAAAAAAACAAATAATATATTTTTGAGGGAGAATTAGCCAAATTCTCCCATAACAAAATTGGAGGTCCCACCGAGATCCTTGTGCCGACACGATCTAAGTTTTATTCTCTCTTGTCCAACTCTTGATTTTTGCAGGAATATCTAAAAATTAATATATAGAATTAGAATGAATTTCGAATAAAAACTAAATATTACGCGAGTGAATTTGGTCCATTAACAAGAATGAGATAAACGGTTAAAATCAGTATCAGCGTCCCAAAAGAAAGTTTAAAAATTAAATTAATTGTGAAGTGAAATAATTGAACGCGAAGTGATTAAAAAAGAAAATTCTTTAGAAGTAAAATCAAGAGAGGTACTCGTAACAAAGGCAAGTGTTGAATTTCAAACTGCGCGCAGCATGGTCGAAAGCGTCGCTTGGGAGCTTGGCGTCGCGTCATCAGAGCCTTTGTGCCGGTCCAACGCGCGTGGGTACTTAAGGGGGCGGCCATCTTGCGAGCTTCGGTTTTCCCAAATTCGAAATCAATCGTTGCTTTGTTCATGTTCGTTCAGCCTGTCGAGAAGAAAAATGTTAGGAAAATATTCGAATCGAAAAGAAGGATTAACGAGGATATAAATTTCAAAGGAGAAATTTTCAAATCTTCTAATCAAAATTCGAATTAAAAGGAGAAATTTTCAAATCTCCAAAAATTTGCTAAAAATAAAATTATCTTAGCTAAAAACATCCTAATTGTTAAAAATTTCGAGAAAAATTTTCCACAATTTTCTAAAAGGAACAAATTATTATGAGTAAACGGACCCCAAACAATAATAATTAAAACATTTATCATTCTAATATAAAATAATACTTCATGAATATATAAAATTTACATAATGCAGCCGATAACAAGTTGGTAAACCTGTGTTAAATTTAGAGGAAAGGGCCCGTTAGTTTTCACGTAAAGGAAATAAAACACAAGTGAACCCAATATAATTATAATATACATACTTCAATCTGGTCGAAACAGAGCATCCTCATTACGCAGGTGTTCTGGTACTGAAATTCGATTCTCACAACAAAAGTGAAAGTTGACTGTTCAGGACCAGAAGTATTCATCCCATTCTATAAAAAGAAAATCAAAATTGGTATCAGAGATTATTAGGAAAGAAAGAGTACGTCTGACAACAAATTGGTAAAGTCACACTCATTGTTTGAAGTGGTGAAAAGAGATAAAATATTGAAACGCACTTTGAAGTACTCGTGCAAGCCCCTTTCCTTACACATCTGTACACCAAACACTCAAGTTAAAATAGTTAGATATGCATAATATTTGAATATCTTTCTGCGAGTAATGACAATTTAAGAAATTTGAAAAGCACGTATTCCTAGAACACTTCAAGAAGAAAGGAGATAAGCAAACAAAATAGCCTCACAGCATTTAAAAGAGTGAAAAGATTAGAAACACGTTAAAGTTGGTTTCACTTGTAAACACTTGTAAAAAACAAAGTAAAAGTAGAAGCACGTACACTAAAAGAAACAACTCATCCAGTTTATTTGGCTTTGTAGCATTGTTGATCACTGCGTAGAACCAAGGAGATTAAAAAGTTGACATTGACCGTGGAAGTTTGAACCAGTAAACTCATTTCTGCTCCCTTGAACAACATTCACTACACAATTCCCTCGACCCTCGAAGAAGCAAATAAGTCGTAAATATATTAAATAATCATCTTAATACACAATTTTCTTGCATTTAAAAAAGTAGAGTCAATATTGTCCGCGAAAGAGCAAGTTTAGAAGGAAATTCTTATTACATGGCTTAACAATCAATTCACAAGAGAAAGTTTACATTGATACACTTAATGAATTTTTTTTTATCACGTGTGCTTTAATTGATTGTCAATACATCTGAATGTCAAGGTCAGAAGATTGACAATTTTAATAGTTTCAAACGAAAACTTGCAAATGAAAAAAAATTTAGGATAAATAGCATTGTACATGTCAAAGCCAACCTGTATGACTTATTCGAGCAATATAGAAAGCAAAATCACAATATTTAAAGAAGTAAAGCGTTTGACAGTACCCAAAACTTCACACTTACGTGCATTTCCTTGACGCGTCACAGGCGAAAAGAAATCGTTGAGAAGCCTGGCACCATCCTAAAACAAATAAAAGGGTATTTAACACAAAGCAACAAGCTCTAGTGTTAAGCAAATGATTTATGTTTGGATAAATTGTGTGGAAAACTTATCTGATTAGAAAGCAGCAACAGGTTGTACTGCTTGGGGTAGGAAGTCCTGGGCCCATACTTATATTTTCACTCTTTGCCAATAAGCACCTTTAAAAATCACCGTCACATGTAAAGGACACACTCGCGAACTAATAAATTATACGTGTGCACTATTTTCACCGCGATTTAATACCAATAATTGAAAAGCAAAGTACGCGACGCGACGCGGATGAGGTTAGCCATAGCAGCATAGCAGCCGACGGCACGTGTTTGTTCAGAGCGAACAGAGGCGCAGACGATGCGTGCGAAACGTGGTCACTAGATGCAGCTACTAACTTTACCGTGATTCGAGACTAGACGCGCGCAACTGACGCGGTTGAGTCAGAGTAGAGTCAAGAAGCAGAGAGAGCGCGCGGCAGCCATTTTCAGCTGGCGCGAAATTCAAATAACTAAAAGGAAAGATTAACATTTTGGGACTTCTACAACAATAATAATCATTATTTACTAACATAGATTTAAAATCAAGCTTGTATAACTTGTTTTCCTGTGAATAAATAATTTTTATTATAATATTAAGGGAAATTAATTCTTTATTAACATATAATTATATGTTATAAAAAATAACAATTGTTGGTTTAGGATTTGGTTAATTAAACTTTTTGTAGATTTAGAAACAATATTAAAATTTTCCCTTATTTTGAAACAATATTCTATTATTACTTCGTTTTCATTAATCAAGAGGTACTTATTTATTTTGGGGATAAGCATATTAATAATTGTTTAGAATTCCGGTTTTACTTTTTTTTTCTATTATCTTGTTTATTTAATTCTTTTTATGTTTAACAAAATTAAATAAAAACGAGCGAAGCTTCACATACAATTACGTAAGAAATTTGGGATTTTATCAAAATATTACAATACATTTAAACAATTAAAAGCTATTGATAATTTTTAGAATTTCAGGAATTTTAACTTCTATTAGACTAATTGGTAACGTTTAAGTTTTTTTGGGGTACTGGTTTACGGTTTTGAATTTAATTATTAAAATATAGCTTATAACGGGGTGAAACTTTTGGCAGCAATCGCGCAGACGTTAGCTGCGTGCAATGCAACTGCTGTCGGGGAAATCACCTCTAAATAATCGAGACAAGGTCTCGTTTCCTCGGGATATTCTCGAGGCTCGCAGTGAACCGACCAAGGTCAAATATGGCTAGCTGCAGTTTACATGCACGTGTATCGTGAAGCGATACGCGTGCCCACGGAGGCGGCAGGGAACGTAGTTTAGAGGAGACGGGAAGCGGGTCCGCAGAAATGACTCCGGACTCAATCGTTAGATTTAGAAAAGAAACGAATATATTGTCTGCACTCAGAATATGGTACACGAGCACACGCGCGAGTGTGCGAGACGCAGGTGAACGACGAAGTCAGGGATCGGGAGAGAGCTAGTGAGAGAGAGAGAGAATCAGAGAGCTGACACTTACGGTTGGTAGTTCTCGCTCGCTCTCGGGAATGCTCGAGCCCAGGACGTCTCCTTCGCAGGCAGCTCCTCTCGTAGCTGAGCTCTTTTTGCGACGACGAGCCGTAAATCGAAAAGTTGGCGCATCCGCTCTTCCCACTTATTCAGCGCAAGGCTTGCTCTTCTGCCCGTTTAGTATTGTATGGCGGAGTTGGGTGTCGTCCCATATTTAGGAAGGCAGGGCTGACGCCCGTAGATTCTTGAGTTGCTGTGTTATACGCGAATGTCAGCTCGGGTATAAATTTATCCCAATTCTTATGTTCATTCTCAATGAAAGACGTCACCATCTTCTTGAAAGTGCGATTAACCCGCTCTACCGGGTTTGCTTGAGCGTGGTACGGAGGTATAGTGTGATGTTCTGTGCCGTGCTTCTTGAGAAATTGATCGAACAGTTTATTACGAAATTCGGACAGAAATACGTCAGGTACACCGAAGCGTAAAATTCGTTCGTTGAGTTCTTTCTTAACTGTATTACCATCAGCTTTGCGTATGGGGACTACTTCGATCCACCGCGTGAACGTATCCATAAAGATGAGAATATAGCAATACCCCTTGGTAGAACGCGGGAATGGCCCCATAATATCCCATGGATCTGTTCTACCTTACATTGTTGGCAAACTGCACAGGCGCGAACAAAATTACTGACATCTCTATACATGTTCTTCCAGTAATAATACCTCGCGATTCGCTCGTAAGTTTTGCGTCGCCCTAATTGTCCCGATTTGGGCTCACAATGCGATTCTCGCAAAACCAGTGGAACCTTATCCGCCCGTAGGACCATTTTCCAAGCATCTTGGTCGTCTATAATGTCTTCGAGCGTTGAGTCAATACGATAATGGTATAGCTGGCCCGCTACAACCTTATAATACGGGTGCTCGGTCGGTTTTTCTAAGACTTGAGCAATCATCGTATCGTACCAGTCGTCTTCGTACCTCAAACTATTGGGCTGAATTGAGGATATGGGCGTTTCGTCGCTTTCTTCATCCTCATACATCCGCGACAATGCGTCAGGGACATAGTTAAGCGATCCCTTTCTGTGGACTATGTCATAATCGTACGCTTGGAGCTCGAGAGCCCATCTAGCAAGACGTCCATTCGGGTTGCGCATGTTGCACAGCCATTTCAGACTACTGTGGTCTGTGATGACTTGGAAGTGATAACCTTCTACATAAGGGCGAAATTTCCTGATTGCCCATATGACAGCTAGGCACTCGCGTTCAGTAACGGACTAATTGCGCTTCGCTTTCGATAGCGTGCGGCTTGCAAAACTCACGACCCTCTCGTCCCCATCAAAGGTCTGAGTCAGCACAGCCCCAATGCCTGTGTCACTCGCGTCAGTTTGGATGACAAATAAGTTATCAAAAGATGGACGATGCAGTATGGGAGCAGAAGCGATTAGCGCTTTTATCTGCTCGAACGCTGCCTTTTGCGAGTTGCCCCAATGATACTTGACGCCTTTCTTCATCAGTGATGTCAACGGGTCGGCGATGCTCGCAAAATTATCCAGAAATGTCCGGTACCACGAAGCCATCCCAAGGAATCGGCGTAGCTGCTTTAGATTCTTGGGTGCTGGGTATGCCATGATAGGTTCAATTTTACTGGGGTCGGGGCGAAAGCCATCGCGATTAACAACGACGCCCAGATATTTGACCTCACTGCAACAGAATTTGCTCTTCTTTCTGTTGAGTGTTAGACCAGCCTCTCGAATTCTCTTGAGTACTACATCAAACCAATGCAGATGCTCTTCGAAGCTGTCAGTCGTAATTATTATGTCATCTAAGTAGGAGAAAGCATGCGGCTCCAACTCCGGCCCTATGACTTTATCGGCTAGTTGTTGGAAGTTTGCTGGTCCACCGACCCCATACGGCATCCGAGTAAATTCAAACAGACCTAAGCCAGGTACTGTGAAAGCAGTTAGATGCATGTCTTCTTCCTTCATCGGAATCTGATGGTATGCTGAGCTGAGGTCGATGGTCGAAATATAGCGAGCATGCTGTAGCTTATTTAAAATAGCATCCATGTATCGAAGCGGGTACGCACTTGCTTTAGAGACAGCATTGAGTTTCCGATAGTCGATGCAGAATCTATAGGTACCATCAGATTTCCGCACCATGACTACTGGGCTCGACCTGTCACTATTTGATCGTCGTATTATCCCTGCTTCTAACATCTTTAGCACTTGAACGTGCATCTCCTCCTCTAATTTCCTCGATACTGGCAAGGAAGGGTCCCCAGGTGTACCTCACCGATTTTGATAATTTTGTGATATGTTGTAGTACTCGAGAAAATATTAGACACGTATTTTTTCTTACTTGCTAACTCGTCGATTTAGGGGGTGAAAATCACCCTTGAAGTTTACCCCCAAAAACAGGTTTTTTCTAATATCTCAAAAACTATTTGGAGTTTTTAAATAAAACCAATGCTAAATTCTTTATTATAAAAAGACGCTACTGTAGGCACAACTTTTACCCCGAAGGGTGTCAAACCCTGTTTTTTTAGGGGTAAATGTGCAATTTTTCGCTATTTTTTCAATATAAAATTGATCAAATCGGCTAGATTTTGTTGAAAATTGCACTACCATCAAGAAAATAATAAATTAAAGTTGACGTGTTTCGAGATTTACGAAGAAAAATTTTTTTCTTGATTGTTTTACCCATGAGGTTATTTTTTTATTTTATCCTTAAATGAAAAATTAGATCCATGAATAATTTTTCAATTTTAAATGTTTGGCAAGCGATATAAAATTAAAACATTTACTTCCTGATTTTTTTTCCATTTATTTGTAGTTTCTTTGATGATTCATTTTAAAATTCTATAATTTTAAACTATTCATTTATAAATTATTCTGACAGTTTTAACAAGATTAGATAATTTCAAACAATGACATATTTCAGGATTCTTAAAATTTGTATCATACCAAAAATATAAAAAATACACTCTTCATTAAAAGTGCATTCATACGTAAACTTTATAGGAAATCTTATACAAAAATTATAGGAGTCATTAGTATTTTAAAATTTTCCAAATATATATATTTGGAAATATATACTTAAATATATACTTGTGAAAGCATTGAAATCGGCATTTTTAATTACTTTGGTCAGTTCTACTGTATGTTTCTTTAAGTTTAAAAGTGTACTTCAACGTGTTAAATATAACAGTATAAAATAACAAGAACAGTTTTTCATTTTACAGTGTTAAATTTTTAGAGTGGAATAAAATGTTTGTAAATCCCATGAACGTGTTAAACTTGCTTTTAATAACATTTCAAGCACTTAATCTTAAAGAAACTCCAATAACACAGCGAGAAAGAGATTTAAAAGAGCATATTGAACAATTTTTATTAAACTCTATGCATGAATTTAATGAATTTTTGTGTTTTTGAGGATGAAACTCTTGATTTTGCAGAACCTTATAAAGATATTCAAATGCAGGTTGTAGAAGATGATGAAAGAGATAGTATTACAGATGAAAGTTTTCAGCAGTGCACATCAGATGTTGAAGAATTAGATCATGATTATAAAGCAAGAGCAGTAGAGTTTTGGAGAAGTGGTGTTAATAAAAATTTAAATTTAAAAACCGTACAAAATAGATTTCGAAAGGTAACATCAATAACACAATTAAAACGTTGGGCAAAAACTTTAAATAAAGGTAGAACTTATAGAGAAAAAATAGGTAGAATTTGTTCATTTGTGTAGAAAATTTCAAAGCTGCTGTTGATGCTGGACATATTATCCATGATATAGATTTACAGAAATGGGCCCTGCAAGCACAAAAGGATATTGGTCATGAAGATTTTCGTTGCAAAGCTTCAAAACATTGGGTAAAAAATTTTAAGAGAGCCCATAGAATTGTTGGAAGAAAAATTAATAAATTTATTACCAACAAAACAATAGAAGGAGCAGATTATTTACAAAAAAAAAGCTGATGAATTTGTTATTGAAGTGAAAAATCTTATTAAAGAAAAAGGAATAGAAAATGATTATAATTCAGATCAAAGTGGATTTCAATTAGAAGTCCATTCTGGCCGTACATTAGCAATCGAAGGGGAAAGTAGAATGCTTGGTGCAATCTGTAGCTTCTACGACTCATAGTTATACAAAACAACCAACAATATCTGGTGATGGTAGACTTCTTTCCCCTCTTTTTATCGTTCTTAAAGAAAAAACTGGTGAATTTGAGCCAGTTGTATCACAAGAGTTGTTCAGACCAGCTAACATTTATGCAATGGCTTCTAAATCAGGAAAATTAACTTCAGGTATTATTTCATATTAGGCGTATTCGAATAATAATGATACTATTTTGGGTTCAGAAGGCATCCTGTGTTATTATTAGTGATCATTTTTTGTTTTAATTTGTATTCTATTAAAAATTACTAAAATTTGAAATTCGTCTGATTTTAGATTATTTTAAAACATGGCTCAAAGAAGTATATTTTCCGACTGTTGGATTATCAAGTGTACTTTTAGTAAACTCATGGACTGGGCACTGTCCTTCAGCCGTAGAAGAAGTAAAACCTACTAATAAAGAAATAACTTTAAAAATAATTCCAAAACGAACTATAGGCAAAATACAACCGCTAGATGTTTTTGGATTTAGGGTTTGGAAAAATTATGTAAGACACTTTTCGGACAGCGTCATATTGATGAATGAAGAATTAAATCTTCATGTAAGAAACAATATCATTAAACTTCAATCTTTAGTGCACAAAAACTATCTTCTCCGAGATACATAAATCTGTTTAAATATTCATGGTATAAAAGTGGTTACACGGATGTTCATCCTGAAAATTTTGAAAATCCAGTAAATATTGCTTTTAGATCACAATCTAATATACTTTGTGAAATTGCAGGGTGCTCTAATGTCGCAATTGTTCGATGTTCATGGTGTAAAAAAGCTTTATGTTTGAAACTCTTTTTTGATGATTATCATTATTGTTCTACTTATGATCCTTGATAACAATTAAGAAAATTATGTAATTTTCAATTACCGATGTATTACTCATAAATTGCATGATCTAAATAATTGTAATATTATAAGTTTGTAGAATGTATTCGAAATAAAATTTACTAAACAAGAGTTCAAAATTTTAATTTATTTCAAACCTGCAATAATTCATTGTAAAATGAAATGATTTTCATCGATATTCAATGTTGTTTTATTAAAAATTAAAAAAAATACAATAAATGTGTAAATCTGCAAATAAATTTAAAAATAATTCAAGAATATAATTTTTTATTTAAGGATAAAATAAAAAAATAACCTCAAGGGTAAAACAATCAAGAAAAAAAATTTTTCTTCGTAAATCTCGAAACACGTCAACTTTAATTTCTTATTTTCTTTATAATAGTGCAATTTTCAACCAGATCTAGCCGATTTGATCAATTTTATATTGAAAAAATAGCGAAAAATTGCACATTTACCCATA
Source organism: Nasonia oneida (assembly GCA_037356405.1). Classification (NCBI taxonomy): domain Eukaryota; kingdom Metazoa; phylum Arthropoda; class Insecta; order Hymenoptera; family Pteromalidae; genus Nasonia; species Nasonia oneida. The sequence goes on along the minus strand of JAZHPH010000227.1, from coordinate 74,041 downwards.
AAAAAAAACAAGGGTTGACACCCTTCGGGGTAAAAGTTGTGCCTACAGTAGCGTCTTTTTATAATAAATAATTTGGCGTTGGTTTTATTTAAAAACTCCAATTAGTTTTTGAGATATTAGAAAAAACCTGTTTTTGGGGTTAAACTTCAAGGGTGATTTTCACCCCTTAAATCGACGAGTTAGTACGTAAGAAAAAACACGTGTCTAATATTTTCTCTAGTACCACAACATATCACAAAATGATCAAAATCGGTGAGGTACACCTGGGGACCCTTCCTTGTGGGTAGTATCGTTGTTTGATAGATTTGATAGATTGATTTGATGATTTAGAGTTGTGCAACCCAATATGGTTTCCCCTTCTGGAAGCCATGTATTCAAAACTTCTTCTAAGCGAGTGCGCTATGAAGGGGTGACATCTGCCAAACCGATGACCGCAAGGGCATTGTCCACTCTGTCCGTTAGAGTGGACAGTTCTAAAGGGACTGAATCCTCGATTCCCTCAATCCTTAATCGGTTTTTTCTAGGCAGGAGTATCGCATTTAACGCCCGCATAAAGTCAGTGCCTAGGATACATTCTGAGTCCAGCTGACTCATAATCATGACTTTTAAATAGCGGCGTTGCTCGAGGAGATCGAATGGCAACTCTACGTGACCGTAAATTGGTACTAATTGTCCATTCGCGAGTTTCGCACCTGGCCCCTTATACGGAATAATCGATTGGCCACAAGCTGAAGTTATTTGTATACCAATAGGGCCTTCTTTCAATGGCATAACTTCGTTGCCTCTTGTCTTCCCCAGAGATGGGTTTGAGGTTCCTCGGGTGTCCTCGGGAAACGTAGAGACCCCATCTGCTGTTTCCCTTGACCTTTTCCCGCCTTGAGCGCACATTCTGAGCAGGACTTTTTATAGTAGCCGGGCCAACCACAGCCATAACACTTGATCGGAGGCTTGGCTAGACCATGGCTTGCTTGACCCGCGTTGTGGTTACTCGTGGGCTCTCTTTGCGGCTTTCTTTCGCCTGGCACCTCTTCAATGATAATCGAGGAGGTACTTTTCGACTGATTTTTCTTGTCATTGCGCTTGCTCCCTCCAGCTTTTATCGCCAGTTAGGGTTAGGAGCCGTGCGAACTCGCTTTCCCAGGAACGCTAAGTTGCGCTAGCGCATCCTTAAAAGCCGTAGCGAAGTACGCGGCCGCTGTGGGTATTTCTGTCACTTCGGCGACTGCTGGAGCGCCCTTTGGCGTGACCTTGTGCCTCAGTGTGTCTGCTTCTTCTTTGTAAGCCACCTGTGGCATCAGACACACTTCTGGTGGCGGTGGCGCTTTATAGTGATCTCTATCGTGGATCAATTTCTCTGCTGCTCTGGCGTGCGTTATTAGTGCATCTAGATTAATTACCTTCGCTTTCGGCACAAGCATTTTAATCTCAGCCAGCATATTATCGTAAATCATGCTGAGCTGAACCTCTCTCGGTTGCACGTCTAGACGGCTTAGAATGGTCAGTACAGAAAAGATGTAGTCTCTGACATCTTCTTTTTTCCCTTGAGTGCGAGCTTGCGCTTCCGCCAATAGTTGCATCTGTGTATCTTGGTCTACTCCGTAACTTCTTCTAGCTGCTTGGCAGAAGTCACTCCAGGTGACCCATGTGCGACGCAGCTGTCTACACCAGACTAACGCTGGCCCTGTCAGTATATGCAATAGGGCATTCAGTGAATCTTCTTCGTCGAGATGCGATGACATTCTACATTCATTGACACGTTGAATGAATTCTTCGATGCAGCTATTCTTCTGCCCGTCGAACTTGATATTCCACTCCCTAGCTACCTTTCCGATATCTCGGCGCGAGTTGTTGTTACTCCCCGGAAACGGATAAGAGTACCCGGTCATAAATGGGTTGCTAGAGTAGACTGGAGTCTGTCCTGCTTCGAGAAATAGGTTCTCATTACTCCAGGGTAATTCTCCCCCCTTCCTAGAACCCCCTGCAGGTGTTGTTGATGTTGGCGAGCCGCTGTTTGCATATAATTGACTCTCGTCTCTGCTGCGGGTAGAAAGGCACTTGCTGCTCGATTCATTCCCGAATTACGAGTGCTGTGCGCATTCGACTCAATATGCTTGATATTGAATGTGCCCTGAAAATGCACCTGTTTGCTCGGTTGCGTATTCGCTTGCAGTAGTGAGGCAGTGTTCTCTTGGCTGGCTTTAACTAATTCTTGTACAAGGTATTCTAAATTCTTGATTCTGTTCTTGAGCCTCTCGTTTTCTGCCGCCAGTTCTGTCTGCTGTTGTTGGGTACCGACATTTGTCGCCTGGTCTCTTCTTTGCGCTGTCGCTGCTGCTGTCATCGTTGTACTAATTGTTGTCGTGGCGGTGGTATTCGTACTCCTGGTTACTGCTGTCAATACGTTGCGGTTGTCGCTCAGCATATTCATTGCTGTTGTTGCAGCTGCTATTGTACTTATTACTGATATAGGCGTTGTGGTGTCACCATCTTGAGCCCTGTTGTCAGGAGGGTTATTACTCTCTAGCCATTGTCTGAGTGAGCTATGGTATAACGGTGCTCCTGTTGCCATATTCGTAAGTTCCATATCGGAACTGCGCTCGTGATATGGGCGTTGGCGCTCAAGAATTTGACTTTCCGTTGCGGTAGACAATAGCGAGAACGCTCTATTTGTCAGTAGCGCTTTCTGCAATTTCGCTGCTCTTCTTGAAGTTGCTATGTCTTCTGGTGCGGTAGCCTCTACGAAATCTGTTGCAGTGTAGTCGCCGCACAATCGCCTGATTAACCTATCTATGTTCCGAGATTGATCGCTGTCTACTCTTAATTCTAAATTCGTAAGAACCTCTACTACGCTTTCTTCTGGCATTTCGTATGCCCATGTTGCTACTTGTTGTGCTACGTTGAAGTGGGCAGTGCTGGGATTATCCATTTTCTTCTTTATTGTTCGCTTATGTTCCGTAGTAAATTATATAATGCTAACCGAAATCCGACAAAATATATATACTTTTCAACCACGAACGAGAGAGAAAAGGGAAAGGAAATCCAATCGTTTGTTCGGCGAAGAAGAATTCTCACTCCCTTTGTTTGTAAAAAAAAGAAACAATATTCAATTGTTTTTATTTAGTTTATAAGTGGTCTCTCAGTCTACAATCACCACCAAATCTATACTTGACTTGCACAGGGTAAGCTAGTGATTTAAGTGAGTCAAAAAAAAAAAAACCAATTAGACCCGTAAAGGGCACGGAAATAATAAAAAAATTCTTTGATTTCTTCCAATATTAACCGCGCAACAATTTAATTGTTTATTCGAGCGATCCGTAGAACTGAGAGCTCCTAATTCTATTTTCTTCTTCTGGAGTTTTCCGAGAATATTCCTTCGTTTCCTAATGTCTTTATAATAGTAACAAAAAACTCTATTATTTTCGTCTTCAACCGGAGAGAAAAGAAAAAGAAACGAGAGATGAAGAAAAAACAATCGTAAATTTTAATCGGAGTTATGCGTGCGTTGACCTTCTCACTTAACTCATCACTGTTTATAAAATAAAGAAAATTCAATCTCAGAACAGTAAGTAAATGCCTGTGCGAATTCGCAATTATTTAAATTTACAGTTACAATATTCTAATACTCGAAGTATTTCTATATAGCCTATACTATTGCAACTACAGTGCGCGCTCGCAAGTATCTCAGCTGTTCGCCGAACGGCTTCGCGCCGTGAGCGAGTCGGTTGCTACTGTACGTGTGACGTCACACAGTAGGTTAGGTTGCCGGCGTCGCCTCTCGCCTTCAATTTTCGGTGTGCGGGAGCTACACTGCACTACCGCTACTTATTGTAGGTGCTACAGTGTTACAGTTAGCGAGCGATCTACTCGACACGCACTGTATGCTACCTACTCGTGAGATCCGCTCCGAAATTCCGCGGCGTTGAAATAATATCCTCGAAATATTCGAAATATAGTCGCGCTGCGAACTATGCCTACGCTTCGGCGACTCGGATTGTTTACAATTGCGCTCTCGAGCGCTCGCCGCAATGTCAATAAACACTCGCGCCGAAGTATTATCGCCTCGCTTCTACCTTTGATTTTGACTTTGACGAACTTTTTCGAATTCGTGTGTGTCGCTCTATTTTCCTTGTTCTTCTCGAGAAATGACTGCGCGTTTCGCTAAATAATCCATACTCTAATAAACAAAAGGCCACTAACGAATGGGCGCCAATATAACGGAGTGAAACTTTCGGCAGCAATCGCGCAGACGTTAGCTGCGTGCAATGCAACTGCTGTCGGGGAAATCACCTCTAAATAATCGAGACAAGGTCTCGTTTCCTCGGGATATTCTTGAGGCTCGCAGTGAACCGGCCAAGGTCAAATATGGCTAGCTGCAGTTTACATGCACGTGTATCGTGAAGCGAGATTTACGAGAAGCTTTTGAAGAATCAGTGAGACGAGAAACCAGAATGGAAGCAAAAATAATTCCAGATTCAAGACCATACAGAGGTAGAGACCGATACTATAATAATCAGGAGAACTATAATGGGCCACAAAATGGTGACAATTATCGTCGCTACGGAGGATACCGACATGAGAATCGCTATCAAAATAATCAACAGAACTCAAATTACGTGGGGTATGTGAATGACAAAACACACAATGAACCGTCGCAAGATGAACCCCAGAATTATTATCCACAAAATAATTATCAATCACAAACTGTAAAGGATCTCAAAATGTTGATTGGGAGGACGACAAGGCCACAGCAGTAAGGATAAGAATACCAGTTGGAACCACTAAACCATGGGTGGAATTCATGATTGACAATGGAGCCACAGTAATCTTAATTAAAGCTATGTTGGCGTAATTAAAGTGTATTGGATGATGACATGCCCATCTGTACTGCTGACGCTAGAGAGTTAGGCGGAATCACAAACCGAATTGTGAAGACGTACGCATCAATATACCTAGACATCAAAGGCACCCCAGTGAAATTTCAAATAATATCGGACGATTTTCCTATTCCATTTGATGGGATGTCAGGACGCAATTACCTAAAGAAAGAAGAAGCTGTAATATCGTATTACAAAAACGCAGTAATGATAAGCGGAGATGTAATGCACCCCATACTGTTCATTGGACATGAAGAGGAACATAATCCGAGAAATATTAAGAGAGGATATAAGTGTAAACAAACAAATGAAGTGCTAAAAGTAGAATCTGCCCTAAGTGAGAAAAGTGAGCCTATGAAACAAGATGATGAGAATGTAGCTGATCTAATTAGAGGAACTGTAAAGCATATAAACAAAGCTAGAACCCGGCAAGTGATACAAATCAATCTCATAAAAACCGAACTAAAAGAAGGATACATACCAAGAATATATGTGGGAAACAGACATCTATTTCTAGGAGAAGGTGTAGTAACTAATGTAAACAATACTTGCAAAATGATGGCCATTAATACGAGTGAGGAAGATGTAATCATAGAAGTGGATCCAAAAGAACTTATATCATTTGACACAGGACCAGATTTCCTGCAAGAAACTGACAGTGAGTTTAATGGCGACATGATCGTGGACCAAATAAAGAGACTAAAAAGAGTAAAAGAAGCAATCAGAAGAGGTCACTTAAATCGAGAAGAATTGGACATAGTCGATTGAATCATCGAAGACTAGTTGGACCGATTTCTGCTCGCAGGAGAAACTTCCATGCACAGATATGATTGAACATCATATACATCTAGAAAACGATGTACCCATCAATACTAAGCAATATAGACATCCTCTGCAACATAAGCAAGTTGTAAGAGACAGCGTGGAAAAGAAATTGAGAGGCAGAATCATAAGAGAGTCTAATTCTCCGCGCAACTCACCTATTTGGATAGTACCCAAGAAGCCTGACAGTCATGGCAATCCACGATAGAGAATGGTTATTGATTTTAGAGAATTAAATAAGAAAACAATCAGAGATGCATATCCATTATCAAATATTGCAGATATCATGGACCAATTAGGAGGTGCAACGTACTTTTCTATCTTCGACCTGGCAAGTGGTTTTCAACAAATACCAATGACACCCGAAGACTGCTACAAAACTGCCTTCACTACAACCAACGGACATTATGAGTACACCAGAATGCCAGAAGGATTGAAAAATGCCACAGCGACTTTCCAAAGACTAATGAAAAATGTACTTAGAGGATTTCAAAACATTGAAATGCTTGTGTATTTAGATGACATTGTTTACAGCAAAGATTTACAAGAGCATGAAAGCAGAATTAGAAATTTGATGCAAAGGCTGAGGGAGGCGAAATTAGTTCTACAACCAGACAAAATTGAATTTTTCAAAAAAGCAGTGGGTTTTCTAGGACACATAATCAGTGCAAGAGGCGTGGAACCAAATCCAGAGAAAGTTGCAGCATAGCTAAATTAGCCATTCCCAAAAACGCAAAGAATATAAGAGATGTACTTGGAATGTTTGGCTATTATCGAAAGTACATTAAAGATTTTGCTAAAATTGCAAAACCATTAAATGACTTATTGAAAAAGAATGTGAAATTTGAGTGGACCGAAAAGTGCGAAGAACGTTTTCAAAAATTAATGCAGTGCCTCATGGAAGAACCCATATTACAATTTCCTACCTTTAATAAAGAATTCACTCTGACCACTGATGCATCAGACTACGCAATCGGTGCAGTCTTGAGCCAAGAAAAGGATGGATTTGATCACCCAGTCCAATATTTATCGAGTGCACTAAACAAAGCTGAAAGAAATTATTCCACCACTGAAAATGAATGCTTAGCGTACTATATTCTCTACATCAGTTTAGACCATATTTATTGTGTCGTAAATTCACACTGGTGTCAGACCATGAACCTTTAAATTGGATGCAAAACAGAAAAGACCCTGGACAAAGACTCATGAGATGGATGTTCAGGTTCACAGGTTATGAATACACATTTAAATACAAATCCGGAAAATTAAATAAGAATGCTGATGCTTTGTCAAGAAATCCTCCAGAAATGACTGAAAAGGAAATTAACGAAAATTTGCCAAGAATCAAAGTAATGGTAATTGATGAGAAAACAAAAGAAGATCAAAACAAAACTAAAGACAAGGGGCCCATGCAGAACACCGGTTTTCGCAGCAGAGCTCAATCAGCATCACTTCTATGACAGTAAACCCGTCTAGAAGATCATGGCTAGCGTCCACAGCCAACGAAGACAGCGACTTAGATAAACCACCATTGCCAGACCCTAGATACAATGTTACGAGTGGAAGATTCAGAAACAACAGAGGACGAAAGGCAGGAAATACCAGAAAATGAGGTATTCTCTTCAGAGGACAATCAAGACAAAACTATAAGTAATATTGCCATCGAGTTAAGTGCAGTAGAAGGATCTCAAAGTGAAGAAAACACTGATGAAGACTCAATAGAAAACCTGTCCATAAAAACAACTCTGATAAAACAGGAAGTGGAAGAGGATAGTAGAAAATTTGAAGAGAGTATGAGAAGATATAAAATGGATAAAGGAACGGATATCAGCGAATCAGGGACTGAAATAGAGATACAACTAGAACCACCTTCGCATTTCTCAGATGATGACAATGTGCCAGAAGACGTGCGTAAAACCATTTACATGTCGGACCCAAGGTTCGAAAACGAAAGTGACGTAGACGATGTACGGAGAAAAGGTGTCCAGAAACTAATAAAACGAGCACGAGATAAACTACAAGAAGCATCAGGTCAATAAAATACAGGAGACGTCGACAGTGTAACAGATATTATACCTCCACCAGTAAGAAGAATCTTATCTGTGACACCTACGATAAAAAGTGACAGCCCTAAAGCCAACAGTATACCCCGAGACAAACTCAAAAGCAAAAGAAAACTAGGAGTACTAAGCGAGATAGAAGCCGAAGAAGGGTCAATAATAGAGATAAGATTTTCGAAGCCACCGGAACCAACCATGCCATTTCTTATACCTACACCACCAGACTTGGAATCGCTAAATAAAAATTGTGATTCCCACCAAGTTGATGAAGAATCTGACAGTGCTTTAACCCACATGATGGCAAGAATGATACGAGCTCCTCACAACATAATCACTGTGAGAGAATGTCTCACACACAAGAGGGACAACCTTGTACATTTTTTATCAGCCGATTGTGACAATAGGTGGTCCGTCATCAGACTGCTAGAAGAAATAGGAGCCATTGATTTAGCAAAAATAAAAAACAAGAAATCAAAGTCAGGACAAGTGATAATTACTCCTTTTAAGAAACATCACATATTTACGGTGATAGTGAAAGACAAATACTTTAACACCATCAAAATACCGAATCTACGTGAAGCACTCATAAACCTAAAACAAATACTCGTAGAGAAAAGTATCAAAAGCTTTCGAGTGGCCAGAAAAGAAGATATCTTGGACCAACGAGGATCTCCAACCATCATAGAAATGCTCTATGAACACTTTCACAGAAGTGGGATAAGAGTAACCATGTGTTATGGCAAGGCAGAAGTACCACCTGAAAAACACAGGTAAGAGATAATCAGTCACCTTCATGATAGTTTAACAGGAGGACATAAAGGAATTAACCAGACTTATCAAAAGATAAGAGAGCGATACTGGATGGCCTGGAATAGCGATTGGCCTGGAACGAGGAACGACGTTCAAGACTACATTAGGTGATGTGCGAATTGCCAGGAACAGAAAATAGAACGATTCAAGACAAGAGAACCAATGATCATCACGGACACACCAACAGTGGCTTTCGACAAAGTGTCAATAGATACCGTAGGGAAACTTAGAATGACACCGAAAGGAAATTGCCATTTGCTAACCATGCAGTGTAATCTAACAAAGTACCTCATAGCAATACCCATCAAAAACCTACATGCAACCACAGTTGATGATGCATTGGCGACCACTTAATAAAAAGCAACGAGAAGGTCTTAAAAGTACTCAGATACCTGAAAGAACAAAAGATCCATCCGAAACTTATAACAACAAGCATGCTACATCAAATTATGACAGACGTAAAGGACAGAACCAGCGAAAATCTGGACTTTGCTATACCCACAGAGCATTTAAGAATAGAAGAAATAATCAAAATATCAGAAATTGACGCGATTCACGAAAATGGAAGGACCATTGCCGTAATACATGTACCACTTGTAGATAGAGAGCCATATCAAATTTACAGACTACATCCGGTGACAGTACCACAAAACAGCCAAACCAAACAACAGAAATAGTTTTCGTACAACCATCGCATAAATACATCGCAATAAATTCCAATCAAGAAAGATACGGTAAGTTTAATGTGGAACCCACAATTAAATGCATAAAGACACACTATGCCCTCATCTGTCCAACACTTGGTGCATTTGAAAGCATATCTACATCAAAGGATTGCGAAGTAACAATGTTATTAAACCCCAACAGAGAAATACGGAAAACCTGTGATATAAGATATAAACCAGTGCAAAAACCCAAATAAAATATTTAGAAAATGATCAATCCTGGTTATATTCAGCTGTTAAACCAGAACAAATGCGAATTTCGTGCACAAATCAAAGAGACATAAAAATAAAATTGGAGAAAGCCGGAATAATACGACTCTCACCGACGTGCGTCGAGAGAACCACAGACAGCATGATATTCGGACAAGAAACTAAATCCAGTCGGACCACATATTTATATAAGAAATTGACCTAAAAATACATGATATTTACCCCATTCTCAATGAAAAGGACCAGAACCCTAGTCGTGATACACCCCAAAGCATTGAATTATTGGACCTAAATCTGATTTTAACCAAGCCAAATCCTTAAAACAAATGATAGAAAAATTAAGTGAATTAAAAGAACATAAAAGACGCGAATACAAAACAAACACCCTTCTATATAGCGGTCTAACATTCCAACTAGTTGTGATTGCAGGCATCATAGCATTAATAGTGGGAATGTAGTGTGGAATGATGATACCCTGCCCAAAATTAAATAAACAAACATATAAAATACCTCAAATCTAAGAACCCAATTGCGATAACCCCATAATTGAAACAAACTTAACAGAAACCCCTAGTACTTCTAAAACAATAAATCAAATAAATCCAAATCAAGACCATACTCATAAAAGAAAACAAGTTCAGAAGACTGGCTAGAACAACAGTACAAACAAGAACGTCGCTACCCAACGAAAATACCCCTACCCCAGCTAAAAGAAATCCTTCGGTCCCAAGCGAAGTACGAGTCGTAAACAACAGGCAACAAACAAAGGAAATGATTAAAGACAGATTATTTTGCATTCTACCATGGCAAGGCATCGACAAAGAAAAAGACGAAGCCTTTTTCCAACACTTTGCGGAGTTTGGAAAAATGGTATATTACGAGACCATACGAGACAAAAAAGGACGGTTGTCATACGATTATGTTCAATATTTTGAAGAATCCAACGCAAAGAGAGCAAAAATGAACAGTGACCCTACCTACAAAGCAACATTTGCCGAACCTAGAAAAAGGAACCAAAGCGAAAATAGAATAGACGAGAAATTCCACCCATACTGCAAAAGAAATATTGACGTGAACTTGTATGAATTAGATGACCAAATTTGTAAGAAACAAGCAAAATGGACCAATTGCCAGGACCCTGTGGCAGCTTCCTCAACCGGAACAACGATACCTCAACATGTTCCCATGCTAACCAAAATGAGAAAAGAAACTAAGGAGGAAGTAATTCAACAACAAGTGCCAATATTAAACGACATCGTCGAACCAAAATTACCAGAATCACCAAAGATACCAACACCAAATGATACCATAGAAGTCGGACCGGAACGAGATACCTCCATGAATCAAGAAAAACGTTTAATTTTTGAAATGGACCCAACCAATTCTTATTTCATAACACGCGTTGAAAATAAAAATATACCTAAAAATGTACTGGAAAAATGGATGTAGATGATAAACCTAAAGAATAAATACAAGCATTATACAAACACAATAGAAAGGGGAACATTAATGATGACAATATGTGAGTCACAAATGACCATATTAACTGAAATATCCCCGTTAATTCTATCAACAAAGGTTTAAAAAGTTGAAACCTAACTCACACGACTCACGTAAACACAAAGCGTTTTATCTCCACATACTTGGACGTAGTCCACTCCTGCATAGCCTCAAGCAACATGCAAAAATATCCTTTTAATAAATCAAACTTAAACCCACTCGCACCCACTAATGAATCCTTCGCTCGTTAAATAAAGCACTCAAAAAAAAATAGGCGAACAATGCTATCTTCTCTTGCTGCTATTGCACCTGTTCGGCTACGTCTCTTGAATTTATTTTCTTTTAATAAATCAACCTTAAATACACTCACACACACACAAATGGAAAATAAATGATGACCAGCGTTCACGCAGGACTGATATCTCCCATAAACATAAATTATCCTACCGTACACCACAATATAATACCCACACCAACCAACCCCTATAACCAAAATCTTGTTTTCCATTTAAATTATAAAAATAAAATGGACCTCAATAAACTCCCAATCATACATAGAGAAAGTAAATGTCCCCTAAACAAATAAACATTCCATGACCAAATATGTTAGACCCTAAAACAATATCTTATATTACAACATGAAACAATAACTTCGATCCTTCATTCCTTTTGTTACAGGAAAATGGACCAGAGCAACATAGATATCCTGGACATCACAGACATGGGCAATTCAAAAGTACTCATAAAATTCAGAGGACATAAAGAAGACGCCATGAATAACTTGATGACACATGGACCATGTGTCATTGCATCCACACCAACAGCAACACCACAACAGTATATAGCAAATATTGAATACGCAGACGAAGAAAACAAGAATAAAGTCATCAAAGCAAACATCAAATCAAAGTCCCAAACCATAATGGAGAAAATGGGGTACATAGCAGGCAAAGGTTTAGGAAAAGAACTACAAGGCAGAATAGATCCAGTAAGAGCGGCACCAAATGAATACAGACAGGGCTTAGGTGCTACAGCCCTAAACTACTATTTGGAACACAATGACACAAATTTTGTCACTGAACAAAATCAAGGACCATCAGTCATTACGTAAGAACCAGGAGAGGTAATAAGGGTCAGCAAAATAAACGAAAAAAACATGTCACCAAACATAAGGAGAAACCCAGACAACATAAAAGAAAATTTAAAACAATTCGGACTATGCGAAATAGAGAAAGTCTATACGGACCAACAAGGCTACACCAAATTAGTAGTGAGACACCAGATCCCTCTGCACAACAAGAAAGCAGTGGAGTACGCAACAGCAATAATAAAAAAACCACAGAACAACCAACACAAGATATCTCCACGCAGACAACACCACCATTCGTAACACCGACAACAGCACAACTACAAAAATTGCCGAGTGAAAGGCCAATACCTATGCCGGAAGTAGTAACAGGACCATTAGACGATACGGCAGGACTAAGGTGCTGTGCCCAAATACCTTTGGGCATGGATCCTGAAACGTTCGCAAAAATATTTGCTGTGTTTGGACCTCTGGACCACATAACTTTCATCCCACACAGAAAACAAGAATATAATTCCCCACTAAGGAAATATCTAGCTTTTGTACAATATTTCAACAAAGCGGATGCAAAAAAGCCATAGACCACTGCAACGACAAGTTTAAACAGAAATGGGCATCACCAAGGCATCTCCGAAAAAACAAAACACAATATAGATAAAACCACAGTGTATGCGGAAGAATGAGTGATTACGGGAATAAAGTGGACCACGAATTCGTATGCAAAATACAGAATGGAGAAAATCTAAAATATCACAAAGAGTGTGGAAAATACATCCAGTATCAATACATGGATGATCACGAGCAAAACTGCACGAGGGACCAAGAACAAAACGTATACCTTGATATAGAAGACGAGCAAACATGCAGGACCCAATCAACATCACCAGATGTGATAATAATGGAGGAAATAGATTTACGAGAAATACCACAAGAGCATGACCAAAGAAACATACAAAGAACAACAATGGACCAGAACATCAACTCAGTCAGTAATCAAGAACAAAATTTATGGATAGAAGAAAATCACGGACCAATCATCGAGGAAGAGGAAGATAAAATGACCGTTTACAGTTTTGCACCATTATCGCAATAATTTTTTTTTTCATTCTTTAGTTATAAAATTTTTTTTTCCTATTGATTACCATTGAATATGGCACCAAAAACTAGGGGGACCCAAAATAAATAATATATTTTTTTTATACTTTTACAATTACACCAAATTTAATTGCAATCCTTATGTATCCATACAATTAGAATATAAAATATAAAATTGTACACTAACAAAATGAAGTACTTAGACATAAGTCAATTAATTAGCGAAGGAAATCAAATTACTAACAATTTAGAATATAAGACAATTAATGTAAGACCACGGACTATGACAACAAAAGTAAGTGGAAAATTATTTTAAAAACACGTCCAATACCAACAATACCAACAATTAACATTAAAGAAACAGAATGATTCTAACATCCCTACAATCACCCACCCGAACATAAAAAAAAACCATGAAAGTCTTGTCAATGGGGTTTCTCTACTGGAAATTCAACCAATTACACACCAGGTGTGTATGATGAGGAAAATGATCATAAGCTAGATACATCAAAGAGTTATGAGTAAAAGCATCAACACGCCATAAAAAAACATATAGATCACGTGCTGAGCAATCACTCAAAAACATTAAAAACATTACAAAAGAAGAGAAACAATACAATTGACTGCAGACCAGAATAAATAATATCAAAATAAGAAACAAATTTGTTGCAATTACAACAAAAACAAACTAAAGCCCTTAGCCCTCCAAATACATGGAATCATTCTGACACAAATTTTTTTTCTCTGACTGGAACACATCGAACCAAAGTTTCTGTTTCTTCTTTTCCACTTATAGGACCACGTACTCCAAAATAACGGCATTAATTGTTTCTCGAGGACGAGAAACGTCCTCAAGGGGGGGGGGGGGGGGATGTTACGTGACGACTTTCCCGATCTATATTTGAAATAATAATTTTAAGTGTAGAATCGAGAAAGTTCCACACGTATAAAGGTACAGCGAGACTCAAGGCCACAAAAGTATCAAGTGGCTAAGAATCTCGCTAACCTAAACAACTTCCCCGCCAACGGTTAGAAGTGCACGTGCGGGGCTACGTTGCAGTTTCGGCGCGCAACTAGTTGTCGGGCCCCGTAAGGCCTAGTGAGTGCAATAAGCGTCGACAATGTAATGTGGCTAAGAGGAAGTAAGCTGGCGGCAGCGTGGGAGGTCCGGAACCTCTTCCGAACGCTCTCGAACCACGCTACTCTCTCACTCCGTGATCGGGCGACGAAGCCGGCACCCCATTAAGAGTTCATCCAAGAATTTAGATTTTTGTAGAGTCAATTAGACAAAGAAAGATATTCATCTTTTAAAATCAATCAAGAGAAAAGTCATTTATTTTCGGTTTAGTGAGGATTTCATTGGTTCAATTTAGCAAATACGTCATTGGTCGAAAATAAAAAAAAAAGGAATAAATACAACGGAATTTTGGTTTCAATAACTGGAGTATTTTGTTCAATCCATCCTTCAAAATCACTAAATATTACCTGGAAAAGATCGGACCATTTGTGTCTCTCACATATCAGAAAGATCAAGGTAAGAAACTGAGATAAATTTTAATTGGGATCACATAATTAATGAGATAGAAAGGAGAGAGTAAGAGTGTTGATCGTGGAAGCAAGTCGTGCGAATCATTCATTCCCTACGCATTTGCTTAACAACTGTATAGCTATTCGTGTACATCAGACTCATTAAAAAAAACAAATAATATATTTTTGAGGGAGAATTAGCCAAATTCTCCCATAACAATATCAGAATAGACTATGTTTTTTGTGTAAATTTTCATTTCGTTTTTTACATTCGTTATTTGTAATATTGTTATTATTTTTATATGCAGATTCATCAATTACAAATTTTTTATTTCTCTTTTGATGTTGTTCTCGATAATGCAACATATAACTGACCGTGACTAAATACTGGAGTGTATAAATATAAACCAACTTTGTCAAACGATTGCCCTTGAGATTTATTTACTGTCATAGCAAAACAAGGAAGGGTTTGTTAGTCTAATTGCCTTTTAACCATACCAAGTAGTATTTCATCTAGTGATGAAGTTAAATTGATACGAGGCAATAATACTTATTTGCCGGAATATATTCCAGTAATAATTTCTGCTGTAAGAACCTATTGTTTCATATCTTAAATTTAGACATTTACGGTGGTCTTTGTAATGGTGCAAGATTGATAATTAAATTTCTCAAGCAACTAATTATTGCACCGTTTTTTAATATTAATTTATGTGGTGGCAATCCATTAGGTGTTAATGAATTCAAAAATTCTGTAGGTATAGTGTTTGTCAATGTGTCATCTGCGTCACTTTGGATTCGATCATCACTATAGTATATATAGTGGTCTCCATCTATTCTTTCAACTATACTTTTATTTATTTTTAGTACATTAGAATTTAACAGCGACAATATCACTATTTTTTAATGTCGAATCATTAGGATCAATTTTATGTCCAAAAATTTCTGTCATTAAATCACTTTCACAAATAAATTGATTTAGTATTTCTCTTATATTATTTTGTAATTTATATTTAGTCATATTTTTGTTTTCACCTATGGCAAGTAACCAATTTTTAAATTTATTATCTGGATTTTGTAATCGTAGATTCTCACTTGAAGATAGTCTTGAACATTTTGACCATAAAAAACTCCTTTTTACACATTTTTCAAGGATTTTTGTTCTGTTTCTATGCCGTACTATAGGCAGGGGTTGTCTAAAGTCACCAGATGTTACAATAACTTTCCCTGCAAAAGGAAGGTCATTTTTACATATATCACAAAAACATTTATTAATTGCTTTAAAAGTATATTTTGAAACTATCAAGTGGCGCAGTAGCGCCACGAAGGCGAGTTTGATAAGCAGACGAAGCCGCTGCGCCCGTGACACTATTTACTTCTATATTGGTGTTCGGATTTTTCATGATACAGAAAAAAATGCTTATCGTTATTGTTCGTAAGTTTTTTTGGCTTATCGGTATACTGTCAGAGCTAAACTATATGATTTCCAACAAAAATATTTGTAGAAAAGCCGTTTCATTTCATAATAAGTGAGTTTATATATCACGAATGCTCAAAACAGTAACTCTACTTTTTTCTCTAGTGTGGTAGGACCGTGAAGTTGGCCGCACAAGCTATTATGTGTAATACAGTTGGGTATCGCTTTCCCACAGATTTCTTTAAGCTGCGCAGAGTAAATATGTTTACATTGTCTGCTTGAATTTAAGGTTATGTTTTTGAACAGCTGCTACACTGTCGCTGCACAAACTTTCTGAGTGTTCAGGGTCACTGATTACGGGGCCCAGAAAGTGGATTTCGTGACTTTTCGTGCATACATGCAAATATCGTTTCGCGGTAGCCGATCACGCTCGGTGTCTAGGTGCCAAGTGTCTTCGATGACATAGTTGTCGAAATATATTGCGGGCTGTAGATTTTTGTATCCACGTATTAATATCTGCCATGAATGCGGTCTAGGGTGACCAATAACAAAGTCATGCAGTGTGCACCGTACTTTTAGTGCAAAAAGGTTATGTTTCCAGGTACATGCGGTAGACAATGACGAGATCGAGGTAGTGCGTTCCATAGCTTTCATTGACTAAGTGTAAAAACTGATTTTAGATATCAGAAGCTATGGAGCACATCAGCAAGACCCTGTCATCGGCGACCTCATGCACCTGGATACCATACACGAGAGATATCGATATTCCCGTAATAAAAATAAAAATTATTATTCGTATTATAAATAAAATAATATGATTGTAAACTTGACTTTTTTTAATTGATCTCAGTTGTTTTTTAATCTGTAATTTCACAGTAAATATAATTATTGACATTCGTGATGATATGCAAAACATTAAACGCGCCTAACCTTTTTACTTTGGTTAATTAAATTTACCCATGATTTGGAGTATCTGTAACGTTTTGCGAGTCGTTATCTGTGTGTTCATTCATTTCTATGTTATAAAAACATCGCAGAAATATAGCACTCGGTGTTTTCACAATTATGCCTTTAAAAAATTAGTATAACACTGATTAATAAATGCACAGTATCACCTTCTGTAGAAGGCGACATACTAACGAGGAGTACAAAGAGAATAAGTGAAACAAAGAAGGGAAGCGTAAGAAAAGTATTGCGGTATTATGTATTATATATGGTAAATCTATATAGGTATTGCAGTGCTCGAAGAGAGCGGGGATTCTAAAAGAGTACAGCTTTATATACTTATTCCTGCGCCCGGCTTTGGTATAGGGTCCGAAAAGAGTAAATCTATATTTAGCTTTGGACGCGGAGAGGGGGGCTGCCGAACTAAGGCCTTTAAAAGATCTACACACCAGTATTCCTATCAATACCACTGTAACGCAATTCATCTTAAGCGTTCGTCTAGCGCATTGTAGAAGTTATGTTTCTTTGCGCGGGACACATTTGGCGCTCAAATTCCACAACCTGGCTATCTGCGCCGATGCGTGCGCCGTAGTCGCGAATGTGCTTTCATCGCGTAATGATGAGCTCCGTGTCGTGAATAGTTGTCCAAAGTGCAGCGGGTAATGTTTGTCTGGCCCATAGCGAGGGGTATACTACTCACATACCCTTTTTCAGAGTTTCTGGATCGTTCATTTTTCCAGATGTATCATTACACCACAAGACATTCGACAAGTGGGAGGCTTTGGCGAAAGACTTGTATTTTAGCAGCGTCTCTATATATGCTCTGTAGACGTAAGCATTGGTAGGTGGTGATACAGGCTTCTAATTGAAAAATACATCAACTTGATTGAATAGTGAATGCATTAAATGATTAGCAGATCCTACTACTAAGGGTTTATAAGCCATTCGATCATCTTTAGCTACATCTTCTTTGCCCTTACTAGATTTTATATTTACATGAAGACTAAACATGGTTTGCAGCAACAATGGCGGAGCGGGGAGCGCGCTCACATTATTATAAGCTTGTATGAATGGAATATATATAATAGTGAATGTAAGTGTGATGTGTGAATGTGAGGGTTTTTTCGGCGGTTCAGTCCCCACTCTCTCTAGAGTCTTTATAAGGCCATGTGCGGCATATGGTCAGTCACTAGCCGAAGCGCAACTTAAGCGCCAGCGCAACTAAAGCGCCTAGTCCCTACTCATGAGCAACTCACACCTTGGGTAGGTAAAAACGTAGAAATATCTAGTATACTTCCCATAATTGTAAAATTTAAAATCTGACAAGATAACGCAAAGTAAAGCGTATTTGTCTTACATTCTGAATAATTTTCACATACTTAAAGTTTCGACTAAGACACAATAACGCAAATTAAAGCGTATTGGTCAAAATTATATTGTAAAAAGCAAAGCGAATTTATAAATTTTATTTTTTTACGACGAATATATGCATAATTTATACACTTTTCTCTCTAATAACTATTGATAGAATATATTTATTTCTTTATAAAAACATAATAACAAAATCTTATTATTGTAATCATTCCGGACCTGAATATTATTATTACAAAACAACATGAAATCAATTCTCTCTACTTGACCTGTCGTCATAATTACGACACAAATGTAAATCACTCTGCATAAATAATTTAAATCATTTACGCTCATAGAACCAAGCAGAGTGGTGATCGTTTCATTGGCGATCCTGCCAGGATATCTGGTTTTCAAAGTGGAATTCATAACAAAAATATATAACAATCAAATCTTTCATGAAATACTCATTGCAATTTACGCAATCAATCAAATGCAACTTATGCAATCTACACGACTCTGATTTGCATTATTGAGCAATCAAAAACAACTTGTAATTATTGTATGCAATCACAAACAAATTTATCTGACAGATACTGATAAACTACAATATAAAATGGCGTACACAAGTGTAAACATATTCTCTAGCACACTTAGGCAGAGCGGTGTCGTCACTCGGAGTGCCTCCGCAGAAGCGTTGACAACACAATCAAATAAAACTCTTAACGCAGTTCTCACAACGGATGACGCAAATCAATGTATGATCGACGATCCTTCCTAGAACGCTAACTGGCATCGTAAAGTTCATGATGTTTTGCGATACCTCTTAGAAAAATTAGACGAAACGTCGAAAATAGTCAATGATTTAGACAAAAAAAAATGAAAATTTACACGAATGAGTCCAACAGAACGGTCTGAACTAGACCGGTTTAAACAAGGGCAAGACACACTAAGAATTAAAGTCGATGAATTGAATCCAACATACTTAATATGCCAGACAACGATGATTTAGAAAAGTTTGAGGAAAACGTGACAAAATCCATTGATAGTAGAGTAGCTCTGAAATTTTCAGAACTTTATTTTGAGGTTTAACCGGATATAAGCCTTATGAAAAATGTCGAAGCTTTGATATACATGGCTATAGAAAGGCATAAGGAAGAGGCGGAAGTCTTACCATCTAACATAAGAAAAGACATAACCTCATATCTAACTACTCTTACGAACAGGAGTCAAAATTAGTTTAAATAACTATATCAAACAAAACTAGAATCAAATCTCTCAAAGTAGAGCATATAAAATACAACGATGCGATTATTAAAAGGAATCAAACTTCACAAAATCTTGAAGCATGCATCGAAAATTCCGACAAAACTTTCTCTGACAACATAAAATCAATTTTCTCTACTTGACCTGTCGTCATAATTACGACGCAGGTAAGCAAAAGTTAATAACTTTGCATAAATAATCAAAAACATTCACGCGCATAGGACCAAGAAGAGTGGTGATCGTTTTAAAATGTTAAACAATAGCATCTTCGACTTTAAAAATTCGGAGAAATGGATGTGTGAGTACGCCATCTTTAACTGTCAAAAATAACTCGTCGTTCTGCTCATTTTTCTCCTTCTAGCACAAGGCTTTTTATTTCGAGTTATTTTTGTGTTGTTGTTATGTCTCTTTGCCTTTTTTGTTGCACTTCTGTTTTTTTACAGTACCACCACTCCTCGACTTGCATTTTTTACATCAACACCTCTTTTTCTCTTTCGCACTGTGGCAGGATCGGCAAGCAATTGCAACTCAGCTGGGTTTCCGTAGCGTGACATTTTATATCCTTAACTTTTCTCTTGAAAATCCCGCCAGATTTTCTCACACGATTGTGGAAGGACTCCTTGATCGGTGTGTTGTATATTGTTGCAACGTTGGATATGATGTTGAATCTTATGCAATTATCTCAAATGCGTTGAATAACAGTAGGATGTACATTGGCGGGGAGAAACTTTTGATTCTAGTACCATATTCGTAATTATCGTTATTTATCGCTACAGCTGGTAGTAGACGCGATGGGATATTACCTGTCAGATATGGCTCACAGATGTCGCTCTAGATCACAAACATGGATGGTAGTCCATGTTTGTGGAAAGTCTAACAGGTCTATAAGACTCTACGGTGCATTGATTTTCAATAAAACAAATTACTTGTCTATCTTTCTCAAATACAAGAATTTTTTTTACTTTTTCCAAAAAATAGAGCTTGTTACCGAATTGAGAGCAGCTAGTCATTGCGCAAACTCTGTTGACCATTAAACAACTACATCGTTGAACTAACACCTTCAAATGACTACGGATTTATTCTAAATTATTTATTTTTTCAACAAAAGTGAGAACATTTGTATAATTATCAGGACGAATCAGAGCATGATCAGCCATGAATCTTGTAATCTAATCTGTTATGACAACTATGTAACATATTGCGATGTGTTATTTTCTGAGAAATAATTCAAGCTGCTTTCGCGAAATAATGTAAAATTGATCTTTTATATTCGGGAAAGTTGGCTAGCCTTGGCCAAGGAATTGAACATTTCTGCATAACTTTCCAGCTGACGAAATACTTCGAACGACCCTTACTTATGCTACGCAAATTATTTTCTATTTCAAGCGATGCAGCGTCCAGTTCCTTTCAAATTATGCTCATTACTTAGCGTAGAAATAACCATTTATATCTTTAACTGACAAATCTTGCAAATGATAGAGAGGTGGCTGAGGTGTCAGAGAAATCCGTGTGATTTTGTGTAACCTTTGTCAAAGATAGATCTTGACCCGGCTGACGCGAACTGACTCAGCGACTTTGAACTTGGGTCTCATCAGGTTATGCCTATTCATATAGTAACAGTTTTTGTACGCCGTTATTATGTTCTACAATACATCGATGTATCTCTGTGTATTATTGTTGGTAAAATGTCGCCGAATTCGCTCCATAACAGTTTTTATCAAAGTCTTTGCAATGGCTGCCTTTGTATATGGACTGAAAGACCAAGAAAGCCACATGATCAATCATAGATTTATAAATTTATTTAAAATTATATAATCAGTTACGAGTAAATTCATATATTAATTTTTGTGAAAATTTATTAAAAAATACTACTACAAAAATTTTATTCAGAATAATTTTTATTACTATTAGCCGTACAAAAGACCCTCTTTTTAAAATCTGCATCCGTCATTCCGTTAAATTTTGGTAAATTTAACAAAGTAGCATAACAAAAATAGCCTTTCTACAGGTGCAGAAGATGGCAATCAGTATTATATTAAAAAAATTCTAACCAGCGAAAAATCGTTTAATATTTCCATCTTTTTTTATAGATGTTGCAAATACAGCATCAATTGATTAACTCCTGCTTGTTGTCGATGAAGTGATGTAATAAACAAACAATTTTTGGAAGTTGAACTAAAATCATAAAAGTCATCTTGTGTTTCACCTACTTTAACCGTAGATGCATCTTCCTGGCTTTGAACTGCCATGAAAGCTTGTGTTATAGTTTGTATTTTTGCTTGAGCTTCAAGACTCAAACATGATGCCCAGAAGAGTTTGAATTAATTAATTAATTAATTATAGGCCGGATCAGATAACCGATAATTAAAAAATTTAATGAATAATTATTGAACGTTTAAAATTTAAAAAGTATGAATTCTATACCTTCATCTGTCGAAAGACATATTGGCTCAAGCCCCGGTGGCCGACGCAGGCTCCATGGATGTTGGGGGGAGCAAATTAACTTAAACAAGACAGGAGGTTATAGAAGTGGGTCACTCGGCCCTCAAAGGAAGATTAGCCTCAAGTGACGCATCAGGATGTGATTGAGTCATAAACAGGATAATGCACGAGGTATGGTCTAAAATTCAGAGTCTAAAAGAAGAGATGATGGACAAGATTTAGAACCATCTGGACAAGATGGATGCTGTAGTAGGTCCAGCCAAAAACATTCACAAGAGTGTTAAGGATGACATGAGGAAGGTCATGTCTTTCTAGAAATGGCTTATCAGCGTAAGAGAAGCGTCGAGCAAGACCAAGTCTAGCTTTGGAGTGATGATGTCAAATAGCTCACGGACCACAGAACAAAAACGGGAGGTAGAAACGCCAAGGAAAATGAAGGAACGGTCTCCTACACACAACGAGACCAATAAGAAAAGAAAAGAAGAGGACAAGACGCCAAAGCATGGCCAGAGTGCGCCACTAGTGACGACTTCCAGCACTACTCAGTGCCCACCGCCCACAATAGGGACATTACCACCCTGGTAATGTCAGAGGGTGGAAACAAGAAAGAAAAAGAAGAAAAAGGAAAAAGAAGAGGATAAAATTATCAATGGTGTTTTAGATCAGTAAGGCACTAGAAAATCGAAGCCGACAAGGGCAAGACTGATATCTTGCGAAAGATGAAAGCAGATCCAAAAATGAAGATGCTAGGGGATAGCGTAAATAGGATATGCAAAACGGCGGTTGGTGACGTACTTTTAGAACTCCAACGCAGGGTGTCACCGTAAGAACCCTACAAGATGTAGAGGTCTTTAAAGTAAAAGATCTTGATGTTCTACTTACTAAGGAGAACATTGTGGAAGCGCTACGGAGGGAGTTCCAAGATCGCGGCTCAAATGCAGTGGAGGAAACGACAGTAAAGTCTGTGCGCAAGGTATATGGCGATACGCAGACAACGGTCATTCAAATGCCAGCAAAAATGACTCAGCAGATGATCGCAAAGCAGAAAATCAGGATAGACTGGGTAGTATGCAGAATACGAGAGATAAAGCGGAATGCACGTCCACTTTGCTGCTATAAATGTCTAGGATTTGGTCATATCGGCAAAAACTGAACAGTAACACAGGATCGAAGTAACCACTGTTACAAGTTTGGAGTCGAAGGGCATAATACAAGAGATTGTAAAAACAAACCGAGCTGCGTTCTCTCCCAAGAAAGAGGAGCAACAGAGAAAAATGACCATGCTGCTGGTAGCTATACATGCCCAGTATACAAAGCGGCAGTAGAGAAGTTGAAAAAACTAAGATAATGAAGATAGTGCAGTTGAACTTGAATCACTGCGAGACAGCGCAGGATTTACTTAACCAGTACGTTCATGAGACGGAAATCAACGTAGCCATTATATGTGAACTATACAGGGCTCTGGACGAGACATCGTGGGAAACAGATGACACTAGCAAAGCAGCGATGTGGGCATGTGGGAACGTGGCATTCCAGGAAAAAATGTTGACCAGCGAGGAAGGATTTGTTCGTGCAAAGATAGCAGGAATACACGTATACAGCTGCTATGCTTCGCCTAACGCACCGATCGAACGGTTCGAGCGGCAGTTAGATCGACTCGTGCAGGATATTGCAGGTAGA
The DNA here is from genome assembly GCA_037356405.1 of Nasonia oneida. NCBI lineage: Eukaryota > Metazoa > Arthropoda > Insecta > Hymenoptera > Pteromalidae > Nasonia > Nasonia oneida. The sequence goes on along the minus strand of JAZHPH010000227.1, from coordinate 50,234 downwards.
AAGCCAGTAATTATTGCAGGCGATTTTAATTCATGAGCTGTAGAGTGGGGCAGTCAAAAGACTAACCAAAGAGGACGAGTACTCCTAGAAGCATCTGCTCTTCTGGACATGGTGTTAGTTAATCAGGGTAGCACTAACACCTTTAGAAGAGGAGACGCAGGATCTATTGTAGTCCTGACCTTTGTTAGTAGCTGCCTTATTGGCTAAATTGACAAATGGACCGTGAGTGAACACTACAAAAATAGTGATCACCAGGCCATAATAATGGAGGTAAGAAAATCAGAGCAAAGACCCAGCGCGAGTACAAGGACCAACAGAGTCGGTTGGAAAACGAAGGATTATGATAAGAAGATGTTCCTACTGGCACTAGAAAAATTGCAACTCTCGGGGACAGCGAACAGCAAGACGGAACAGGTGATGGGTAATATCACACGAGCCTGTGACGCGGTCATGCCGAGAAGAGTGCCCAATCGTAGACGACCACCAGTATATTGGTGGGACAAAAAGGTTAAGAGTACGCGCAGCGAGTGTCACTGGACCAGAGGAAGAGAACAACGGGCAAGAAAGAAATAATATAAACCGGAAGAGGTCAGGAAATAGTAGATGCCTGCGGACAAGAAATGAAGGAGGCTAAGAGGAAGCTTAAGAAGACAATCGGCGAAAACAAGCGACGGTGCCTTAAAGAATTACAGGATGAGGTCGAACAGGACCCTTGGGGTCGACCTTACAAAATAGTAATGAAGAAGATTAAAGGAAGCTACGTACTCCCTCCAAAATGCCCGGAACTATTACACCGGGAAGTGACCACACTGTTCCCCAGGCAACTGGAAGAGCCAAGTGTCATTGAAAGAGGTGCGAATCAAGAGGATGTTCCACCGATCAAAATTAAGGATTGTTAGTCGCTTGCAGAAGGGTAAGAAACAACAAGGCCCCAGGGCCGGATGGCATTTCCGATATAGCATTGAAGAATGCCATCCATGTTCATCCAGAGGTCTTCGTAGACTTGTACAATGCATGTCTAGCAGAGGGAACATTCCCCACAAACTGGAAGAAACAACGTCTCGTGCTTCTGCCAAAAGAAAAGAAGCCACGCCAGGATTCCTCATCATACAAACCGCTTTGCAATTCGGCCAAATGGAGTAAAATACACGAAACAATCCGGAAACAGGATGTGCCCTTATATATAAGAAGAATGATGTCCGACTATTTGAAGGACAGAATCCTATTATATGACAGGTCTGATGGTATCGAGACCTATAAAGTTACAGGAGGCGTACCCCAAGGGTCCGTGCTTGGCCCGCCGACGTGGAACGTCATGTACGATGGTACTAAGACTACAATTACTTGAAGGAGCAACAGTCGTGGGCTTCGCTGACGATATAGCAGTAGTGGTAGTAGCGAAACATGAAGAAGAGATGACAGCAATAGCAGAAGAGGCGACCCGTATAATACACAAATGGCTAACGGAGACGAGTCTGGAACTAGCTAGCCACAAAACGGAAGTTATTCTTAACTCTAGTAGAAAGAAGAGGTAGATGGTCATGAGATAGCTTCTTAACCAATTATCAAGTACTTGAGCATCACCATCGATGCAAGACTAACTTTCAAACAACATCTGGAAATAGTCAGCGATAAAGCAGCAAAAGTCGGCGCTGCTCTATCACGATTGATGCCAAATGTAGGAGGCCTAACTCAGAAGCAAAGGTTACTCTTAGCCAGTGTAACCACATCGATTATGCTATATGAAGCCCCAATATGGGCAGAAGCGATGCGGGTGAAATCGTATGCCCCAACGCTAACCACTGTGTACAGACGAAGTGCACTAAGAGTGGTGTCCGCTTACCGTACAGTATCGGACAATGCGCTGTGTATTATTACTGGTATGCCGCTGATTGAGCTATTGGCGATGGAAAGTAAGGAAGTATTCCAAACTAAAAGAAGAACTAGTGACAAAACTCAGAAGGAGATCTGGCATGCAGAAAGAAAGAAGACAATGGCCGAATGGCAAACAAGATGGGATGTTAGTGACAAAGGGCGATGGACACATCGCCTTATACCAAAAATAGAGGATTGAACTGGAAGAAAATATGGGGAAGTCAACTACTACCTCACACAGTTTTTAGCATGTTTTCTGTGACTGTTCGCGATACTAAATGGAGCAAGAAGAACTTGAGTGTTATCTCCAGACCAAAGTGACACCTAAGTCAATGATGACAACTATGTTGACGTCGGAGGATGGTTGGAACGCAGTAAACAACTACGTAATGACTATCCTCAAGAAGGTTAGAAATGACGAAGAGAAAAAAAGGCAAAGACAAGGCGAAATAGCGGAATAAAAATGTTGCTAGACGAAGGTCACTGAGCCGTGTCGGGGTTGAGGCTGTCCAGAGGATGGCCGGACGATGCGGAAAGAAGCAGACGCCCGGACGACGCAGAAAGAAGAAACGTGATGACGACGACATCAATTAGAAGAGGGAATAAAGCCTTTCGACCTCCCCCCCTCCCGCGAAGCACTTCTGGACGGTCGTACCGCGGGTAACAAGGGCACAGAAGATGGAGCTAGGTGCGCCTTTACCGAGGATCGATAAAGGCAAAGAGCGCGTTCTTTGGTACGGTTGGGTGTTTTTCATCTGACCGTAAAAAGGATGGGTTTAGTCGGTGTGAATCCGACAGACGGCTGACATTGCGGATGGGGCTATTTCGACGACCGTATAAACAAAGTCACGCTATGGTTTTTCTAAGATTTTTCTTAACACCTCTTCTCCGAGAGAGAAAAAAACACACATCCATACGGATATTTTCACCAACACTTGATTTGAATTTCCAATATACCAAAAAGTATTTTCTAGAAGTTTTGACGAAACTCAAAATTTTACTATTACAAAGCTTTCTCTAGGAGGAAGCAAAGATCGATTTTTTCGAAGTTTAAAGGTTTTGTGTCCCTTTAAAGAAAGTACGAAGTGGTAAGTGGGCGTCGCAAAATGAGGCGCGAGAGTATAGAATATCTTGAGGTATGTTGACTCCTTGTTTTCGAACCTATATATTTGTAAACAGGGTGTCAGTTCTATTAGTTGATATAAAAATAAATTTCAACTTTAATATCTCTAAAACTAAATGGATTTATCAACAGCTCTAAGAAAGAGATCCAGATGCTATAAAATATCAATCAAATCCAAAATTTAAACTTGATACTCTTTTTTTACTCTAATTACTTTTACTCTAATTATCGCGTATCGTGAAAACACTATTTTTTAGTGTTTGGTGTTTTTTCTCCGGATCTACACCATTAAATGACTTTAAATTTAAGAAATTTTAGTAGTGTATAGTTCTAGTGACCTTTGTACATTTTTTTTTAGAAAGGTTAGACATTAAGTTAATGAATTGTAATGGTTAGAATAGCTTGCGGAATGCGTTTATAATCACTAGTAATCGAAAAATCGCCATGAAAAAACGCACATGTGAGACTGACAATCTGCTTTCTCACAAATCGGTGAACTAAAACAGAAAAAGTAAGCCTGGGTAGATTAAAATCTATTTAACAGAAGCTGATATCTAAGCAATGCAGTTTTCAGTTATAAAAAGCATACAGAAGGTGAGCAAGGCGATTTTTGAACCTTAGTATCTTTGAAACTAACTGGTTTCATAAACAGCCCAATGAAAGAAATCAAGATACTATATACTCCAAAATTTAAATTAGATTATTGTCTTTTTGCGTACAAATGCATTTACGAAATGTAAAAACGACCTGTTATACGTTTACGAATGAACACACACACACACATACATCCGTACAGACATTTTCCAAAAACACTATTTTTCGACTAAAAATACATCAAAACACTCTTTCTATATGTTTTTACATAAACTCTAAAAATTACTATCATAAGGCTTCCTTAGAAAGAAAGCAATATAGCAATCAGTATGACAAGGTAGAGAATCTCTTTATTGACTCAACATTTTGTACACACGATTTTATAATTAGTCATGTATCTATGATGTTTACTAATATGCTCGGTCATATTATTATACACTGTTGATATTCAAAGATCTAAATCATTAACTGGCTTTGTAGATACTCCAAACTTTATTATGAAGTTTAATTCGCTTTTCAAATTATCCTTTATTTTTATCTGAAATAATTTACGTACATTGTGTAATAAAATCACATTAAATTGGACTAAGTAAATACTTACAGATTTATTTTTATTGCTGTTTATTATGATATTATACATAAATTCAAAAATCGTCCCTATAAATGATAGTGCAACGCCTACAATGAGTACTAAAAAAACTCCGCCTACATTAGCCAGGCCTAGCTCTTTTGCTTGATTTCCGCTAGAATCTTCCTAGATATATTAAAAATAGAAATATTCTGATTAATAAATATCTTTACTTTTAAAATGATAATTAACATCGTGAAAAATGATAGTATATTTTGTGTACAAGGGCGTAAAGTGCCGTACTTGTTTGTGGCTCCTAAACGTCCTCGTTTTTAGCTCGGGTGTTCACGAACCTCCAACGAAAATCTTGATTGCATTTAAATCATTAGTGTTGCTCGTATGCGCAATCTGTTGGTATTTATTCGAAATATATTAACCTAATCTTTCATCTCTAAAAAGATTCATCCAAAAATATTACGTTATTAACTTAATATTGCAAGAACACTATGCTTTGTAAAAGATGTGAAACATCCATAAAAAAACTTGTTCAAAAGGTAAAAACTTTGGCAAAAAAAGACTAATTTTGCTATACGTGCTAAGATATAATTAAAGTTAAAATCAACTTTTCCAAAAAATATCTAAATGCGCATAGAAAAAAAACATTTATTTTACATTTTTATATTTAAAGAGTTCATTACTTTTATTTGTCTTTTTCTTGCCAAGGTTTTTACTTTTGAAAAAAAATTTTTATGGAGGTATTTAACCCATTAAAATCCAGGCAAAACCTGGCAGAGATATCAAGAAACGAACCGTGCCATACTTTGTATAACCAAAAATAAAAGTACCCGTGTTTTTTCTTTTGTCGATTACAATTGTTTGTAACAAATTATTTAAACAAATAACCCAAAATGTCGTAATTTTGCAAAACTGAATGCGGATATTAATTCTACGGGCAAAAATACGAAAAAAACCTATGTAACGTTTTTTTGTCAGAGTTCAATTTGTTAGTCTAAAACAGGAACAAACTTTTCACATGTAAATCATCCTTTTCATCGCATTCAGTTTTGCAAAATTACATTTTGGGTTATTTGTTTAAATAATTTGTTACAAACAATTGTAATAGACAAAAGAAAAAACACGGGTACTTATTTTTGGTTATGCAAAGGATGGCACAGTTCGTTTCTTGATATCTCTGCCATATTTTGCATGGTATTTGGCATGGTCTATGCCCCCTTCCCAGAGTACGATTGTTTATAGGTATTTTACACTAACAAATAGAACTCTGACAACAAAACGTTACATAGGTTTTTGTCGTGTTTTTGCCCGTAGAATCGATATCCGCATTCAGTTGTGCAAAATTACGATATTTTGGGTTATTTGTTTAAATAATTTGTTACAAACAATTGTGATCGACAAAAGAAAAAACACTGGTATTTTTTTTTTTTTATACAAAGGATGGCACAGTTCTCGTTTCTCGATATCTCTACCAGGTTTTTCCTGGTTTTTAATGGGTTAATACGTTCTATTCACGACTAAACTACTATAGCCGCTTTATTAAAAACGGGACTAAAGTTGCTTTTTATTCCCTCATATATTTTGTTTCCCGCGAATGCGGAAATAAAAACCTTATTCCTTTTAAGGGGCTGTCGGATGAGCAGCCGAACGGTGCCGCCGCAACGTCCAAGTGGCGCTGCGGTGAGGTGGCAAGATCCCAATTAAACAACAAATACAACTGTACCGCGTACTTAAGAAAAAAACGCTCTTTACCGTCCTTCCTTTTATTCTAAAGTAACTTGTGGAAAACATGGTATTAAGTGCATATTTTCGACGTAGTATTAGAATTACGATATGACCTACCAAAGCACGGTGACTGTATATACATTCAAGGTGACCGCTTGTTTGGTTGTTCTGTTGCTGTAACGTAGTTCCAATACTACGTCAAAAAGATGTACTTAATATCATATTTTACACGAGTAACTATTACTTTAGGATAAAAGGAAGGGCGATATAGAGCGATTTTTTTATTATGTACGCGGTTCTGTTGTATTTGTTGATTAATTGGGATCTTACCACCTAACCGCAGCGCCACTTGGACGTTGCGGCGGCACCGTTCAGCTGCTCCTCCGACAGCCCCTTAAAGCAAGCATACATTTTTTCAAGGTTTTGAAATTTATTAATGTTTGGAAAAATCAAAGAAAATCAAAATTTTAATTACTGATATAACACAAACTCAAAATTCGAATGTTCAATGATGGGCTCAGTTAAACGGATGCAAACTTTAGGGCGAGAATCGTTGTTAACCGGTCATAATAACCTCCTTAGTATACAATCTACATCTACACTATATTAAAATTTTATATTTGGTCGATTTTGTAAAAACCTTCCAAAACTCATAAAAATAAAAAAATTAAATCTATTTCACGGTATAAATGGTCTTTGAAATTGAATAGTTCAGGTCACCAGAAAGAAAAAGTTTCATTGTATTGAGACGGCAGGCCCAGCCCGGGGGATAAGAGAACAGCAACAGATAACTTGCCTGGCGTAGGCAACTGAGTGGCGCTAGTAGCTACATGTAAATAGTCTACCTAAGCGCTGGTAGATGGCGTGCGCGCAGATAACACATTACAGAGGGAGCATCCCGGGTATATAAGGAGCCCCGGAGCCAACAGCGAGCATTCATGATCTGGCTCTCAACTGAGCAACGTGCGAATGGTAGTACTCGCTGCTTGCTTCCGACTCCACCATACCCAGTAGTCCATGAGCCCCAGGCTCTTGAAGAGTATGTGTGCAGTCCACTCCCTCTCCCTGTAAACTGAGATCCAGCATTGCTTACAATTAAATATTGAATGATTAAATAAATAAATGAGAGACATTTAAAACATATAAACTACTTCAACCCTTGTTTAGCATTACCCACTCCCATCCCCCCATCAGTTGTTCACCGGTGTAGGATGGTAGTACCCTGCATTTAGGTGACGTATCTGGTTCTAGACTCATGATGAGATGGTAGTACCTCACACATCAGTCTAATAGCTGCGTGGTTTACCTAAGTGTGCGAGATATGCGTAGTGGGAATACCCTACTCATCTCCCTCTACACACGAGCAGCTCTCCTCTGGTGGCTTGGCTATTACAGAGGATAGGGAGATCTTTTGTCCACTCAATAGATATTACCGGGTGGATCAAAGACTGCTATCGGTCTTCGAATGTGCTTCTCTCCCGCTTTACTAACCTCGGGTCTCGAATCCTTCGCGTTCGCGTATTAACCCTTCTCGGACCGTTTCAGTATCGAATTTCAATTAGTTTTTAGCAATAAAAGCGCTTAAATAATGTCCGTCCGTCCGTCCACCCGTCCGACATAATTTTTTTTTGCATTTATTTCCTAAAACTTAATGTAGTACATGAATAAAAACTATTAAATAATATAAACAGGCACATTTGATGATAATATACATTCCTTCTATGAAATATTATCAAGATTTGGTCCAGATGCAGTGGAAGCTGTGAGAACAATTCCAAAAGAAATATACGGAATTAATGTATTGGTTTTCATATTTTCGACATATATTATGACATATATTTTTACACACCATATAAGTATACACATGGATTAATAAAGATTATTTTAAAATTGGTATTGATAAGATTTTGCACGCGGGCGACAGATTCATTCTAGCTAGTCTACCGGATAGATGCTTGTTTTCGTCCCTATTACCGTCGCTATACCAATATCTAATCCTCGATATCTAATCGTATGTGTAGTTTTCGAAACTACGGCTCAACCGAGAGGGTCATCGTGCGTCTTCGACTGGAGCCTGCCGGTCGTGCGATTACACTACTAAGCCCTCAAAGAAGACATCCTGGGGCTCGAGCTGGTTCCTAAGGGCGAGTGGAATGGCTCTCGCAGGCTCCATGCGTTGGAGTATTAAGTGCAAGGCTCCCTAATCCGAGCCAGGGAGACCGTTTTAATCTGAAGTGTCCTGGAGAGGATAGGAATTTAGATGAGCATCTCTCAGTCAGTACTCGTCGCTTCTTCATCTTGTGTATTGGCATCCCTGCTCTTTGGTGGTGACGTCAGAAACGGCGCGAAATTCCAAACTTCATCTGCGAAATGAAAACCTCAAAGGCAAAAGAGGTATGCTCAGTCTGTGGCGACACGTCTTCACCACCAACAAGCACGTGCCCGGACTGTCATTTCCGCTGTCAAACACGTTGTTGGGGCTGAAGGAAAAAAGCTATATGTTGCAAATGCAAAGAAAAATCTGACAACATGTCTACAAGCCTGTCAGAAACTACCATCTCTGTCGCGTCGACGCCTGCCATCAATTCAGCCCAGCAGAACGATAAACCGGCACTGAAAAAGCCTTCTCCGTATACCAAGAATAGTCAGGTAAGCGTGCGTTCTGGGCTCAAGCCCCCGCTCTGGAACTTATCGACGGTGCGTCGCGTCTCTCCCTCCCAATAGACGCGACGCGGTATGTCGACGCCGCGCACTAGAAGCAACGTCGACTCGTCGATCGTCTCCCCTCTTCGCTCCGTAGTAAATCGGGAACGGAAGAGTGAGCAGCAGACGTAGAGCACATTTGTTGAGCGGGTCGCTGACGCCCAGGCGCAGAACACATCTGTCGAGCGAATCACTGACACCCAGGCGCCTGCCTCATGGGACTCGTATATACAAACCACTTGCACTCCGTCTCCCACTTCTCGACGCTCGAGTTCACCTGGATCGGAAGATATGAACCTCAAGAAGAGCCGTGCGACGGATGCATCATTAGAAGATGTCAACCTCTTGGATGTTTCAAACATCTTCATCCCAGTGAGCACCATAAAGCTTTTCTTCACGTGCTTTAAAATGCTCCAGGATCAGCTCGATGAGCTGAAGGCTCTCGTGAGCAGGGGTACGGCACCGCGTGATGTCTCCCCCGCTTTAGCGGAAGGGGGCGCCACAGACGGTGCGGAGGAGTTAAATACTACACCCGTATCTCTGCTCTCGAGACTCAGCTAGCCGACAACATCAGCACGTCTCATAAAGTGCTGATCGCGAACGAGCTGCTCCTGCGTGAAAATAATGCACTTAAGGATGAGTTGCAACAAACGCAACAATTGCTTAAGGACTCCAGCGTGCTCACCGGGCTCCTGACTCGGGCCTGAAATCGACATCGAGTAGAGGTCTAGCTGCTACAGATCACCCGACTAACGTCGGTTTAGAATTGGGTGAGGACGGTGCTGAGAGATGCGAGGTAATTATTCATGGATTATATTAAAGAGAAATACACTTTGGCGTTCTCCGGTTCTCTGTTTCTCTGGTTCTCCATTTCTCCGTTTCTCTAGTTCTCCGGTTCTCCGGTTCTCCGATTTTTCGAGTTCGTAATTCTTCATTATATTAAAATCTCATTTACTTAACAACCTTGTGCAATAGCATTGAGTTAAAGGTAACGATTTCAGACCCGTCTCACCTATAGCCAAAATAAACAGCGCCCCTCCATTGAAACCCATAAAGTCAATATATGCACAAGGTTGTAGTTATTGTATTTTTTAAACACACTTCAAATAAGAAATAATATACATGATAACCTGCGCAGATTTAAAAAAAATTCTGTTTATGATCCTAAATTATCTAGGACTATGATTATGATACCGCTTCCAGAGGTCAGAGCAAAATGAGCACTGGAACCAATTTTTCATGCTATTTGTACATACTTTCGCGCATGCGCAGGCGTAATTGATAAGTAATAATTTAAGTAAATAACTATAAAAGTGTTCAGCGAATTTATGTATTAAAATGCTGCTGCTGTTTTATGAAAATTTTTATTATGGTTTTTTGTTTTTATCGTGGTTAGCGCATTCATTTATTAATATGCTGCAGCTGTTGTATGAAAGTATCTATTATAATTTATAGCTCATTCATTAATCATTATAATATAGGAAATATCAATATAATATAGTCTTAGCCGTACTTATTTTCCTCGTTATTTCGCTTCCTTATCCATCTTCCTCCTAAACCTTTCTTTATTTATTTCAGAGTCCTTAGATATTACGCAGGATGTGTCTCCCATCGAGTCGTATAGGACCGCTCCTACGATGACTATTTGCTGTCGGAAGGTCGAGTTCACTATCGTTACTACGGTTCCACAAGCACAATGTACCCGAAGTGTTCGGCCGTAAACCATTTCTTCAGCAATTTCCTAGTCTCTGCTAATTCCCTCTGCCAGAGATCCTTTAAGGGATGACTCTATTAATTAAATTTTTCTGAGAGAGTGCTTTTATTTTCCTCACCATTTTACGTTTATGAACGTTTAATTTCTATCTATTGATCCGACGATGTTTCCTGCTCTACCGTTGATGTCGGTCTGGCTGCTTATATACCAGTGCAAGCGCTTGATACTTAATGCTGTCTCTGAATAGGCCTTTTTTGCTTACTGACTCTTTTCTTTCGTTTCGCCCAAATGTTAGACTTGTTTTGAGTCGGGTGTGTGTACGTCGGGCTTATGCTCTAGGGGTGCCCGATACGTGTATACAAAATCCTCTCGACCTCATTGTAACTTTTCGAGTAATGCATTAATTATCTAAAACTGTTTAAATTTTTGGGCGACTATTTTCGCTTTTTGTTAATTTTCAGGGATGCCTAACATGGGTGTTTAAAATCTTTCTTCTGTGGATGTAACATTCCGAGCAATTCATTTAATAACTAAGGTTGTTTAAACTTTTGGGCGAGCATTTTTGCTTTCCATCGGTTCCATAGGTATAGAATATTTCCCTTTGCTAAATGTAAGTTTCGGAAATATTCCATTAAACATGTAAATCTGTTTAAATAATGGTGTCATTATATTTGCGTTTTTATTAACTGTTAATCATGGCCTATATAGGTATAGAATATTTCCCCTCGCTGAATGTAAGTTTCGGAGATATTCCATTAAACATTTAAATTTTTTTAAACAATGGGGTGTTTAAATTGATTGTTTTCAATTATTTAACCCGCCCTGGAATGTTATGCAATAATTCTCTTGTTCTAGACGTAACTTTCTGAGATATTGCATTTGACATCTAAGATTATTTAACAATATTTTTAGAGAAAATGGGTTTTCCTTTATCTGATGTTATCTCTTGGTGGTGATCAAAATATTAATTTGGCTGTATCGGTCTTCCCGAGGCAGGTTGTTGGGTGAAAAAGGAGAAAACTTTTATAACATTTTTCTTCTTTTCCCAACATTGCGATGGACAATGCCACCCTCATCAAGAGACTGATGTGAAAAATTGTATTCATTGAAAATTGTTAATATATAATGTATGCACAGAGTAACAAAAACTTACAATTATGGCGAAATTGTTCGGTATAAAATTTGTTGAGAAGGCGCTTCTCTGCCGCGTGGCGGGGGAAACATAGGTGAACAGTGTATCTCTCTCAGCTGTTCGATTCTAANTTAACTGTTAATCATGGCCTATATAGGTATAGAATATTTCCCCTCGCTGAATGTAAGTTTTGGAGATATTACATTAAACATGTAAATCTGTTTAAATAATGGTGTCATTATATTTGCGTTTTTATTAACTGTTAATCATGGCCTATATAGGTATAGAATATTTCCCCTCGCTGAATGTAAGTTTCGGAGATATTCCATTAAACATTTAAATTTTTTTAAACAATGGGGTGTTTAAATTGATTGTTTTCAATTATTTAACCCGCCCTGGAATGTTATGCAATAATTCTCTTGTTCTAGACGTAACTTTCTGAGATATTGCATTTGACATCTAAGATTATTTAACAATATTTTTAGAGAAAATGGGTTTTCCTTTATCTGATGTTATCTCTTGGTGGTGATCAAAATATTAATTTGGCTGTATCGGTCTTCCCGAGGCAGGTTGTTGGGTGAAAAAGGAGAAAACTTTTATAACATTTTTCTTCTTTTCCCAACATTGCGATGGACAATGCCACCCTCATCAAGAGACTGATGTGAAAAATTGTATTCATTGAAAATTGTTAATATATAATGTATGCACAGAGTAACAAAAACTTACAATTATGGCGAAATTGTTCGGTATAAAATTTGTTGAGAAGGCGCTTCTCTGCCGCGTGGCGGGGGAAACATAGGTGAACAGTGTATCTCTCTCAGCTGTTCGATTCTAATTCGCGCGATTTGAGATTTTCGTCGTGTTTATATAGCGCGGAGCAGTGAGAAGAGAGTCGAGCGGCCGTGTTGACACTTTCTTCCGCTATTGCCGTCAGAGCATGACTTATGTTTGTTTTCTTTTCAGCTGGTGTATAAGGTGTCTGTACAGTATACTGTATTTAAATTTTGTGTATCGTCCTTCTTGTAAATACCGTTTTCTTGTAAGTGCATGTGTAGCATTTCGAAAACTAATCTTTTATTTAAATTCACCTCTGTCTTCAATGTGATAATTTTTGAAATTAAAAGTGTAATTCAAATTGTTGATGTGATCGGAAATTACAGTATTGTTCAATTTTTTATGTTCATTTATACGTATACACACATTCCTTTTTGTTTGGCCTACGTACGTAGCAGAGCAGTCATTACATTCAAGTTTATAGACAACGTTGTTGTTTTCGAGATCTTTATCTTTCTTGTCTTTGCCTTTTATAATGATATTTTTCATCTGGTTGTTTATTTTCTGCACAGTTTCGATATTAAGGGTCTTGAATGCATGGCTAGTCTGCTCGTAAAAACCGTGAATATATGATAGGCTTACAATGTTGTCTTTTTTATTACTGCTGATTTGTTGCCTCGGAAGTGTGCTTGATGTTATTGTAAACATTATTTTATGTATATAGTTATTAACGATGGCGGGTGGATACTGATTTTCATGCAGTAATTTTTTTATGTTATGAATATTCTTATTGTGAAATTTCTTGTTAGATAGTTTTATCGCTCTATTAACAAAATTGTACACTATGGCGATTTTTTAAGACATAGGATGTTGTGATGTGTAATTTAAAAATCTGTCAGAGAAGGTCGGTTTGGTGTACCAATCAGTTATTAATTTTCCTTTGTCTTTAATCAATAGAACATCTAGAAAACTTATGGAGTTATCGATCTCAGTCTCGTGACTAAATTGTAATCTATTGTTATAAGAATTGAATGTTTTTAAGATTTCGTTGACTTTGTCATTCGGCACACATGTCGTCGACATATCGGTAAAAGAACGTTGGTTTGAATGATAGTTTAGATAAGTATTCCGTTTCGAGATCATCTATGACTATGACAGCGAAAAACCCAAAATCTGAGAGCCCATTGGTGTGCCGAACAGTTGTTTATAGAATTTACCATTGAATTGAAAAAACGTGTTCTCCATAAGTAATTCACATCCTAACAAGATTTCACTCAGAGGTATTTCGGATTTCTGTACAATTTGTATATCTTTTTTTGATGCTCTTCTTAACTAATGATTTGTGGGACTACTATGTTTTTTATTTTTTCCATGAAATCATAGCTATTTTCTACGTATTAGTTAGGTTTTTTAATGCTATTTTGTAATAATCTAAGCAGGCTTTTTGATAAAAAATATGTAGGTAAGCCTATTGTTGAGATAATAGGTCGTAAAGAGATATCTTTTATGTGAATTTTAGGTTGTCCATAACATTTTGGCAAGGTGGTGTCTGTTTGTGTGAATTTAATTTTACTGTATTTCCTCGAAAAAGCCGTTAGTGTTCCAATTGTTTGTGAATTTTTTGACTTTCTTTTGGATTTCTGATAATGGATTTTTCGCTATTTCAGTATATGTATCTTTGTCTGACAATTGTAGTTCCATTTTTTCGATGTAATCGGATCTTTGCTTCGCAACGATCACATTGCCTTTATCAGCTAAGTGAACATTATGTTTTTATTATTAAATTTTATCTTCTATTTTTGTGTCTGTGTTGTGTGATCTTTTTGATCAGTATATTTCGTATGTTATTGGCGGTTTTATCTGGTAAGTTATTGCAAGTAATCAAGTTTTCTATATTTTGTATGCATTCGATAGTTTTTGTGTCATCAAGTTCACTTTTTGGATTGAATTTTCAAAATTACTAATTGTTACTAACCTAACCTTTCACTAATTGTTATAACTACCGGTGCCGTAATAGTTTTACATCTCCGTCTTTGCAATTATAGTAGATAGACGTTACATAGTTAAAAAAATCGTAATTGTCTTGCAGTTAAATACTTGTATCGTAATATCGTTCGTAATATTTTGTATACGTTCGCGTTTTCGTTCCCGATATTCGCCGCGCGCTTTACTGTCTGCCGTCGCATCTTGCCTTCCAGACTAAGTGCTGACGATGTCTCGATACTTTGTCGTCTATCCCCACTGAGTTTGTGCGAATTTGAAATCAGGGGAAACTCTGCTCGTGTTTATAAATTGATCGCGATCGCTCCTCTTTACCTCACTGCTTGCCGAATTGCTGTCTGTCCATTTTGTTGACCGTTACGGAATTTTTCTTCGAGTGCTTTTTGGTGCCTCGTACTGTTTGATCATTTTCTCGTGAATTTGTTCCCATTGTCAGGGGTTTAATTTCTGACGTGGATCCACCAAGCCTTGGTGGTGTGGAGTCTCCCAGAGTGCGGCTTTCATCACGCCGTCAATCTGGTCGTGGTGAGGTGTCATTGGAATGGCACCTGCTGCGCGTGACTCCTCTTCTGCTTCAACCCAAGCGGCTGGCCGCAGTTTCCGCCGGTCCTTGTAATTTGCCTCTTCTTCTGGTTTTCGTGTCTTCCGAGGTGATCGACCTCTGTCTGGGCATATTTTCGTGGCTTCGCCTAGTGCGCGAGTAAGTAGCAATTTTATTTTAACTTAAAATTTCGTTAGTTGACCGTTCATTCCGTTATTCGTCTGTGTGTTGTTTTCTTTGTTGTGATATGTTTGTAGTCCTTTCTCCACGTGACACGTGCGAGATATCCTGGGCGTAGTCAGACGCCTAGTCGCAGTTCCGCCGAGACAACGTTGCCAAGTCGAGTCTGTCAGGTTGGGTCGCGCAGGGCGTATTCCAATAACAGGGAATAATAACAGAGATAATAGAGTGGATAGAAGAAAAGACAAACGAATTTATAGGGGCGAAAATAGTAGGGAAAGGAGTTACATGGTGGATAGGTACTACATACATAAGAGAGGAAAAACAAGAAAACTTTAAGGAGATAAAGGGGATGACGAAGAACGCCAGGGGCGAGAAATTTATATGGTGTGGAGATATGAACGCAAGAACGGGATATGAAGGAGGCGGAATTGACAAACAATGTAACGAAGAGAACAGGGAATCGAAAGATGAAAAGAAGAACAGAGAAGGGGAAGAACTACTTGAAAAAACAAGAGAGATGGGACTCAGTATATTGAATGGAAATACCGAAGGGGGCGAAACGGGAGAATACACGTACATAGGAGGAGCAGGATGCTCAGTGATAGATTATGTGATTACAAATGAGGAAGGAAAAAGAGGGGTGAGTAAAATAATTATTTTTTACAGGCTGGAATCGGACCACAACGCAATAGAAATAGAGACGGGTCAATCAACCTAGAGATAGGAAGAAGAGGAAGAGAGAATGAAGGAAAGAGCAATATGGAATGAAAAGGCTATAGGCCAATTCCGAGAAGAATTAGGCAAGGGCGAAAAGGAAACAGAATGGACGGAACTGAGAAGAAAACTGGAAAAAGCAACCAGAAAGAGAAAGGGAAGCGGCAGGAAAATAAAGAGAAACACACCTGGTGGGGTGAAGAATGCAGACTTAAGAAAGCAGAGGTAGGGAAGCTGGGCAAAGCGATTAAGTTGGGATCAGGAAGGAAAGAGTACATCAAAGCAAACAGAGAGTTGGGAGTACTAGTAGAAAAAAAGAAGAAGGAAGAAATGGGAAAAAGGATAAAAGAGCCAGAAGATGACAATACCGGGAGAAAATTCTGGGAAGTGGTAAAATGCAGGAGAAGAAAAAAGAGGACAAGATGCAGCAGTAAAATACAGAAAGAGGATTGGTTAGCTCACTTCAAAGAACAACTGGGAAAAGAGATAAAGGATGAGTTGGAAGTAAGTACACAAGGAGAAGATGAGGAAGGAGATAGAGAGGAGAATGAGGAAAACATATCCGAATACGAGGTGAGGAAGGCAATTGGCAAGATGAAGAAGGGAAAAGCACTAGGAACAGATGGTCAACAAAATAAGGTATGGATACACGTGAAAGAACAGATAATAGGAGAGATAACTAATGTAATGAATATAATATAGAAAGGGGGAAAAATTCCAGAAGAATGGAAAACAGGAGTGATAACACTGCTCTTCAAGAAAGGGAAGAAAGAAAAGGCAAATAACTTTAGAGGGATAACACTCATGGACATGGGGTATAAACTATATGCAGAAATAATAAGAAAAAAGATAGAAAAGGAATTAGAAGGAAGGGATTTACTGGACGACACACAAATGGATTTCAGAAAAGGGAGAGGGACAGCAGATGCTATTTTTATTCTAAGCAAGGCGATAGAAAATGAATTAGATAAGAAAGGAGGTGAGGTATATGCGTTTTTTGCAGATATGAGAGCAGCTTTCGATAAAGTAAATAGAAAAGAGGTCTGGAAAATGATGAGAAAGCTAGGAATAGGTGGCAGAATAAGGAAGAGGGTAAAAGAGTTGTACAAAGAGACCAGGAGCGAAGTCAAAATAGGAGAGAAAATGAGAGGAGGATTCGAGATATACAAAGCGGTGAGACAAGGGTGCCCATTTAGCCCGACTCTTCAATGTAGCGACGGCGGACACAGAGAAAAACCTAAGTAAAGTGCAGGAAGGAGGGATAGTACGAGGAAAAACAAATTCTGATCGATCTCATGTGCGGACGACGTAGTGATGGTGGCAAACAACGCGACAAGGTTGAAGCAGATGCTAAGGAAAAAGAATAGTAGAGAGGAAAGGTCTAGCACTAAACACGGAAAAGTCGCAGATAATGGTATTCAAAAATGGGCGAAGAAGAAAAAAGGAAGAAAGTTTTTTCTAAGAAGAGAAGGAAATAGAGGTAGTGGAAAACTCTGATTAGTTAGGTTACATGTTAAAAGAAAACGGGAAAGAAGAGGCACACAATAAGAAACTAAAGGAAAAGGCAAGCACGTAATGAGTTCGATGTGGGGACTAGGGAAGGAGCTCTTCAGAGACAATTAGGAACTAAGAATGAGGCTATTTGACACAATGCTGAAAAGTGTAATGGGGCAGAGGTGTGGGGATGGAAAGGGAAAGAGGAACTGGAGAAGATTCAGAGAAGATATATGAAATGGATAATGAAACTGGACAGAACCACGTCGGAGTATGTACTACACCTAGAGACTAAGAGATACATGCTAGAAACAAGGACAAGGAGAAGAGCAATAAAATACGAGGCGAAACTAAGTAAAGCAAAAGAAGGTTTCCTGTGAAGAGAATGCTGGAAATTACTAGAAAAAGAGGAGGACAAAAAGATAGGAAAAAGAAAAAAGTGAAGTCACAAAGAAGAGAAGCTAAATAAAAGAGGACGGGCACTATCTAAATACCACAGAAGAATGAGAGCAGGTTTGGTCGGAGCTGGAAGGGACAGAGAAGGACATACAATGGCAGAATTGGGAAAGCAAAATGAGAGAGTCAAGACAAGCAAGAGATATACAAGAATTCATAAAACCACAAGGAAGGACTCCAGAATATCTGAGGAGAGTAGGTAACACAGGGAAAAAAGGGCTTGACGGCAAGAAAGCGCAATCGAATAGAAATGGTATCAATAGAAAAGAGGAGAAGATAAAACAAATAGGGGAAGATAGAAGGAACCAGACAAAGTAACTAAATAAAGTGAGGGACATTTAGTAAAAAAACAAAAAGCACCAGATTCAGCCAAGAGAGAGAGAGAGAGAGAGAGAGAGAGAGAGAGAGAGAGAGAGAAGAGAAGCCCTGGAAAAGAAAATGCAAGATGTGAGAGAGGATGTGGAAATTTTAAAGGGGAAGATGAGAAGCACGCAGAAGGAGATAGATAAGATGAAGGATGACCGCGTAAGTAAGAGTAATAGAGTGGAGGTGATAAAGAAGAGGCAGGAATTGAGAAAAGGGAGAAGAGGGTTTAAAAGAGGAGGAGAAAGAATTTTGAGTAAAAAGGACTGACGCGGCCAGCTACAGCCACAGGATGGGGGACAACAGATGCAAGGGGATGGGTATGGGTATGGGAGAAAGGATTAATCATTCACTTAAACAACTGGACAGAGGAAGATTCAATTAAAGAGTGGCTAGATGACATAATGGAGGGAGTAGAGTGGGAAATGGAAGATACGAGGACGGAAGATGTAAACATTATTTTTAAGAAGAAAGAAGATATGAAAGCTATATGGGAGAGAAGAGCAGAAATTCAAGAAGGAAGGCAAGATCAGGTTGGAGCAGTGGCTGTCGTTCGACGAGAGAAGGGCCAAAGCACTGATTATGAGGGAGAAAAGGAGAAGGGATGAGGAGGAGGACGAGGAGGGCGAGGTATCACATAAGAAGGAATGGGTAGCCGAAATCGAGGAAGAGACGTATACATATGACGAGAAGAAGGAGAGAATAATGAAGAAAGGAAAAGGGATAAAAAGAGGTGATGAGGGACAATACAAGATCTGGAGGTCGGGAGAATCAGAGAAAGAGGACGAAGAGTAAGAAACGAGGGTGGAGAGAAAAAAAAAGAGAGAAGAGAGAATGTAAATAGCACACACACATAGAGAGATAGCAGTAGAGCACTCACATACACACATTTACACATGTACATACTTACAATTAGCCAGACGCGCAAACACGTAAAATCACATACACACACACCCAGGCACGAAAACAGGAGTAGCAGGAGTGATCACACACGCACACACAGTCAAACAGAAACATAACCTACAAAGCAACATGACATGACACGACACAATAGGGTAGGGGGAGAGAACAGAAAAATGTAAATAAAGAAAGCACTAAAATTGTAAACACAAACCAAGTGATACAATAAAGAATTATTATTATTATATAAAAACTAGGGGGGTTCCCTGCTCGCTCCGTTCGCCCACCCCCAATACAATTAATTTGACATTTATCTAAATAACAAAATAGTTATTGAATTAATTCATCTATCTTTTCCACACCACCTATGGGGTAAATAAAAAGGCACGATTTTTTCTCTGTTTACAATAATGTTATGTTTTATTTAACTTGATTTAAAATAAAAAATTTAGATTAATTATCTCATAGAAATTTGAATATGCTTGAATTATGTATTCTATTCGTAAATATTTAATACTTTTACACTTTTCTTCAAAATTATATAAGCACATAAAAATTGCAAAAAAACTCTGTATCGCCACACAGTGTACCAAAATCCGATTTTTGTGGCCAAAATTCGCCCGACAAGCCAAATTGCAATCATTCTTAATGAAAAAAATTGCAAAATACTTGTACGATGATTTCCGTCCGTGTAGAACTGCTTAGATTTAATAAAAGAGTACATAACCTAAAAGAAAAATAGGAAAACGCGTAAGACTGAATAATGTAATAATCGAAATATTCTATAATCGAAATGTACTAAAATCTCTAAAACTGTAAGAACAAAAAAAATAGAATATATACTTGCTGATTTTGGATCTCTACACTCTAAACTGATAAAATATAAATTTTAGATCCTTATTTTATAAACCACCATCACTCAATCGGCATTTTAGAAACTTGAAGGGGTAACGGTCGTTGCAGGCAAGTCACTTGTGACACTTCCGTGTCCTGTGGACTCCGCGTTATGTCTGCTTAACTCGCCTCGTGTGTGGATGCTGATGGTTAGTCCACAAGTAATGTACTCTTACCTGCACGTCGTGACTGCGAAGCTGATCTGAATTTATTTGTTCTGATTGAGGTTTAGTTATTATTATCAATTTGGTACACAAGGATTTTATTTATATTGATTGTTATATTTTTATTGGCCCAGAGCACTTCACAGACGTTCAGTTTACAGAGTTGACGGAGTTTCGATATATTTAGCTTAGGATGTTATCGTTTTACAGTAGTATTTAGTAAGTTTAGTCTTATTTATTTATTAATTGTAAAGTACCTATGATTTATCTTAACAACTTACTATTATTATAATCCTGCGTACTTTAGATGGTTCTAATCACCCTTTGTGGCAATTTAAAATAAGGATAGTCAACTGCTCTTGCTAACGCCGGAGATTCCACTGGACGGTCCTTAGCTTGTACTTCTGTCTGTGGCACTGATCTGTATTCAAAGGGCTCTCCTGTGTATGCTATGCCAAGGGACGGATTTAGCACGCTTCCAAGGTGTTGGACGGATTTAGCGCGCTCCAAACACTAACACTAGCAAATACCGCCGCTTCACCTTAAAATCAGTTGTAGCCGCCAGTGAGTAAGTCACTATGCAAAAAGGCCCTGCGTGGATTGGCTCCGGGGTTTTTAAAGCCTTGGTACCGATTCACGCAGTTATGAAATTGAGATGAGAAAGATCGCGGTAGTCCAATCAGCATTCGCCACAAAGGATCGATGCGTATGCCTTGCAGTCGTCTTTCACGCGCACAAGGAGTGCTGACACAGAGGTCAGAGCACTCACTCCGATTTTCGGCGCTTGGTTGTGCAATGTCGCAATCGGATGCACCTGCGATCCGTATGCACTCTCTACGTGCTCACACGGTTGCCGGTTCGCAGGATGTACAAATATATAATTTAAGAGTATAAACGTGGGACATTACAGGTACACTGTGCGCCGTCGCGCGATCATGCGAAAGAATAAGATGCAGTGAAATGGGATATCAGGTAGTTAATTAAGAACACACAGGATATATAGAAAACGAGGTACTCTTTATTCCCTTCAGCAATCATTTCTTCTACATTTTTCTCCCTAGTTCTTTTTGCACCCCCGTAGGATGTCTGCCAAGATCTTCTTGCATGCGGCTCGCTCCGAGCATTGATGCGACCGCAATTGGGGCTGAAGTGCCCAAATTTATCACAGTTATAAGCATTTGGTGGTAGACATCATTGCACTTTCGGATGTCTGTGTTCTTCTAGACTCACTTTCCTCCTGTATTATAAAATGTATATGATCGTAATTCTGATTTAAAAAAGTCTAAAAAAATTTTCAAACCATAGAATAACATTCAATTTATAGTCTTTGTGCAATCTTGTATTTCTAGATTTTAACAAGTCTTTTGCAATACTTTCGTGTTCTTTAAGTTGGTTATTTAAATTTACATTAATATTAAAAAAATTTACATTAGAAACATTAAGATCCGGATTACTCTCTGGATTCAATACTTTCAAATTTGAATTACTTACAGTTTTTGCTCTTTCAGACATGTTTGTTAAAGAAATCATTCAAATGTCTTTCGATTTTGTCTCATCCAATTGTTTTTTAAAAACGTTCTTGGTTTTATTGCCATAATCTACCAAACTATCGTACTTCTTACGAGTGAGGTTCAATAGCTCATTTATTTCTTTCAATTTTTTATCCGGGTCTTTTTTGGATTTTCTTTCGGCCTCTTTCAACTTTCTTTCGTAGCTTTCAGTCATCACTTTTAATCTGTCCTCAAATTCTATGGAATTTAAGAGGTCATTATTCTGATCAAAAGTATTATCTATCTGGGTACTATTTAGATAGTCTCTTTTAACAGAAATTTTATGGGGTTTTGATGTCGGGATATTGATAATTTTTGGGGTACCTTTTATAAGATCTTTTACTTCTTTTGATTCAATGATGTTTTTAGAAAATACGTTTTCTTTCGGACTTTCTTTTATAAATAATTTTCCATCCGATTAAGATACGAATTTCGAGCTTTCTTCTAAACTTGCTGACTGATAATTCAAGGAATAATAACGTCTTTTCCTGCTGCATGCTATTTGGTCAATTCTTCTTCCAGCAGTTCCAGCTCCCCTTTTGAAGCTTCTGATTTATCTGTAATTTATTTCAGAATTTTTATAAGCTTATTGTTTGATTCTCTTGGCCGAACACAAGTCAATTAAATAAAGCTAATTAGTGCCATAGTATCTAAACACAAGAAAACCATGAGACTCCCTTAGTCTTATACAGCTAATAACCCTTTTAACCTAACACAAGTTCATTGAGTAATAGCGAAAGAAAGTATGCTGTGAGTTTAATAAAAATATAACAACAATAGTAACAATACCAATATTTCTTTCGAATCCACTTTCAGAGGTAGAGCAGATTTTGTTGTTGTCTAGGTACATCTTCACTTTCTCATTCGGAAAATAATCCATGAATCCCAAAATCTCTTCTTGAGTTTTCAAGAATAGGATTTGGTCGATCAATCTAAAATGAGCAAAATGTTTATTAGTTTACTTGAATTATTCTCAAATTTGTTTTTTGTTCAATTCGTCTTTCGAATTCCATTCTTTCTTCGAATATTCATCTTTCAATAATTTGCTTACCGTTAAAAACTAATCTTTCAATTTTTCTTTCCGTTCAAAAACAAACTTTTGATTTTTATTTCCTATTAGGAATTATTTTTTATTTTGTTTGAATTCAAATTTATTACATAACCAATTCTGGGTATGCTGACAGCACTGGTATAGCCGTATGTATAAATCGCGCAATGCACACATATATGAATGCACGCGTTTAAAGCGCTTGTCTTTTTTCGATTGATTTCGTCCGATTTGAACAAGTACAATCGTCCCCCTCGCTTCTCTAGGTCCATCTATACTCGCCGTGCGTACACACACACATGCACATACTCGCTCTCACGGTATCCCCTTCTTTCATGTACTAGCAGCGCGCGGCTTCTCGCTTTGGCTCACCTGATATAGCCTGTGCACAACGACTCTGTCTCGTTTGTTTTTGTTCTCTTTCTCTCTCTCTCTCTCTCTCTCTCTCTCTCTCTCTCTCTCTCTCTCTCTTCTCTCTCTCTCTCTCTCTCTCTCTCTCTCTCTCTCTCTCTCTCTCTCTCTCCCGAGCGCTACTGAATCTTCAAGCACGCGGTCGCTCAGGCCTGCTCCGGCCGGCGTATGTTTTTAAAAAAAAGAGTTGTTTGTTCACTTAACGCATGAATTTTTTCCTATCAGCGCCATTTTCTTTCGTTAGATTATTCCGATCTTTTGTTTTCTTTCTACATGACACGTGAATTTTATTATATGTGATATAATATGTTCAATTACTTTCTTTTAGTCTTGCAACAATTTTTAAAACGCGTTTCACTTTTAATTTGGTCGTTCAAGCACTAATTTTAATTGAACTTTCGATATTGTTTGTAGGAAAACCGTCGCGTACAAACAAGACTTTCGCGTGAAACATTTTAAATTTGTTTTTCTCTCTAGTGGTTTTTAGACACACACTCCCGAATAAACGCAATTCTTTCGATCATTCACTCGCGTATAATTCGGCTTTTGAACGGTTTTCCACTTACTTGTTGTTTCATTCGAAATAAGCACACTCATCTCCTCATTCTCTGCAGATCAATCCTGCGATGTGGAGGCGACCTGGGGCTTCATAACCTTTTAAAGATGTTGAGAGGTGTAGACAATTTCCAATAGGAACAAATACTGATGTTTTTACTCAGTAATACTTTATTATAATCATACAAATATCGGACAATGGTCTTTCTTTCTTAGTGTTTCTACAAACTATCAAACACAACACGATAAAAATATCCAGTCGCTTAGATGTCTTGACAAGAAGTGAGCGTCGCACACGTCCGGACGCATATCTCGCGCAGCAGCCGGAAGAGGGTAGGAGAAATCGTTTTCTCTAGAAACTGTGTGTATGTGAGGGCGCTACTTTCAACACTTTTCACAACTTCACGCGATCATTTAATTCATGTGTCATTAATGGACGGTGTATAAACTTTTCAAACGTAGATTGACAAAAATACAAAATTATTTCGTGTGCGAATAGTAAAGAGACTATATTTCTATAACTAAGTTTTGTACGGTTATTTCGTACATTTTTCCCTGACGATAAAAATGACGGCATTAAAGGACGTCATATTTTCATGTTTTTCTAATATAAAGTGATGTGGTAAAAACCCAACGTAGGACAAACTATCCGCAAGGCTCTCTGTGCACAATGCACAAGTTGTCTACCAGAATTTATTATGGGAACACAACACCTTTAAATCCTGAAAAAAAGAATTATGAGTAAAAATGACATATCTAGAGTAAATCATTAAAATTTTTTAAGTGATATTTAGTATAAATACCTTTAACCTTACCCTGCTAAAACCTTAATTATCCCTGCTGGCCCATTGTGGCACTCAATGCAATGTTTTGTGACTTTTTCACTGTCCGTACGACTTTAAGTGTACAAATGGTTCTTTTGGGCTCAGATTCAAGGTGGATACTTTGTACACCTGTAGTTTTGGTATGAATGCAGGGATTTTGATTTAAATGCTTTAATTAAGGTTTTAGCAGGGTAAGGTTAAAGGTATTTATACTAAATATCACTTAAAAAATTTTAATGATTTACTCTAGATATGTCATTTTTACTCATAATTCTTTTTTTCAGGATTTAAAGGTGTTGTGTCCCCTTAATAATCAGCGCAAGATAGACGCGAACTAGTCAGTGAAGAGAATGTCCCAGAGGGGAAACTGCTGAATACAGTAACGCGAAGTTGTGACTGGATATTAAATAATTCGTGAATTTCTATACAATTAATAAGCGTGCATATAAAATTGTGGGTAAATGTCGGTGGAAGTTCAGGAAAAATAATTACTCAGAATTTTGTATTGTATGGAAATGCAGAGGAAGATCTTTTATTTCAAATGATGCCTAACTAATTCTCTAATAAAAAATAAAGTAATAATTCGGAAATCATTTGCGAAGTTGTGCGAACCGTCAGTTATGCCTTGAAAAATATTCAAGTTTTCCTATAATAATCAAAAGAAGTTACAAAAATTAATCGCAGCTAAATACGATGTCAGAGGCGAAATTTTTTTTAAATGCGCATTATTTCACGATATTATATCGCGAAGTGAACCCGTATCACCGCGCATGAATTTTCTCAACACTAGAGTTTATCCAAGATAATTATCCTAACTCGCGCCAGACTAATTGAGTTGTTTTTAATCGAGACACAATATGTTACACAAAACACACACACACACGCACACATACAGAGGTAGCATGTGCTCTCTACGCGGAACTTAGCTCTTTCTTTTTCGCACGCAGTCCTCTTGCGCTCGATTCCGTCTGGGCCTCTCTCGAATCTAATCTAAACAATTTTTTGTTTTTTACGCGTTTTAATCTATTTTTAGTCAATAAGTGTTTTTTTTATTTAATTCGAACTTTTAGAAAATTTATCATAAATTTTTGACTTGAGAAAAGTCCAATTTTTCAAAAATGTCTGTTTAAATTTTTTTTAAAAGTCACTAATCGACTAAGAATGGTTTAAGTCGCGTAAAAAACGAAAAATTTTTTAGATGAGATTTTGGCATGAGATCTCACGTGAGATTTTGCTTCCTTCCTAAGGAAGCTTTGTAATAGTAATTTTTGGAGTTTATGTAAAAACATGTAGGAAATATGTTTTGAGGCATTTTAAGTCGAAAAATAGTATTTTTAGAAAATGTCCGTATGGATGTGTGTGTGTGTTCGTTCGTATCGCCTCTAGCTCAGCTTCTACTCAGTGGATTTCAATCCACCAAGTCTCATTTTCTTTGTTTTTACGAATACTCAGCGGGATAACAGTCCGTTTTTATATTTTTTTGACCCGTTTTTTTTATATCGGGGTTCGCGGCTACTACCTCAGACATACTGCTATCTTGCGTCAGTATTCGCAAGCGGCGGCAGCAACGCCGGCGGTGCGGTGCGTATACGGCAGCCCTCCGGTACTCGAAGCCATCGAAGGTATGATCTTCGAATATACCGAGGATATACCGAGGGTATACCGGAGGTATACCAGGGGTATACCAGGGGCCGTATTCTATAGGGAGTTAGTGAGAGTGAGAATGAGACTGGCTTGGTGAGAAGGATAGTACTGTGACAGCCGCCTATTGAACCGCGAAAGAAAGATAGGGAGAGAGAGATTTATGTATATGTAATTGATTCAAAATAATTTTATCCACCAAACAAAAAAAAAAATTGATAGAACTATATATGAAGTAAAAACAATTCTGATATTAAGCAATACATAATGTTGAAGGAAGCTACGTGCCAAAGAATTGGCAGCGGTTTTCAATAGGGTTCTACTCAGGCTCGTACCTTGTATACTCGATGTACTTATAATTTAACAATATATGATTTAAATAATTTGTGATAAGGAGGTTTCAAAATACTAACCTGGCATCGTCCACCGCCACCTTTTTCTTTCCACCATTTATTTTTTAGAGACGTTAAAACTCCTTTTTCTTGTAATTTTAGTACCGCGCTACTTAGATCATTTCTGTATGAAGCATCTAAGATAAACATTATAAACATGTCAAACAATTTTGATACAAGAATTATAAGCTACATAATATTGAAATTCGTTATTATAGAAACGATGCCTTCTGTAAACATCTTTGTATTTCGTAAAAATATTATGTACAAATTAATTTTTCAACATTAATTGTAACCTTTGCATTGTATCAACACATAGATTCATCTCAGAAACGTAATTTTTTAATGATTAGTTTCTATAAATATTAACAATAAACATAAGCTAAGAAAAGTACGTACGTGTAAACATACATATCTTTTAATTGATACAGAACAAATATAATTTCTTTTGTGGAATACATCCCTGTGGAAAATAATAGGATGGATATCCAGCTGCATATTTCACCTAGATTTCCAGCTGGATAACCCACCTAAATATTCACATGGATTATGACAAGATTCAGATGGATTTTTCAGTCGAAAATCCAGCTCCAAATAATCGTAAAAACACTTACTATAAAATCTCATAATATAACATACATGGTAAACGTATTCCTAATATAATGTTGCATCGAATTGCGTTAACTGATGTGTAAAATTTATCTTTCATGTACCAATAGGCCTGTGCGTGGCAGGGCGACTAGGGAGAGCAGAGTGGTGGCTGCGAGCCGCTAGCACTTGAGACGCATTCACCTGCCCCGACTGCTCCTGAACGGACGTGTTCTTTGTATTCCTGCTTCACCCGGTGACGATCTTCGACTCAACTTCGCTCTCGAGAGGATTATTTTGTAAAAGTTAGTGAGTCGTTTCTTTTCTTCGGTTTAATCCGTCTTGCGGGTAAAATGTAGTTCCACATTTCGGTTTCGCAAACGGTTCGGGTTATCTCACGAGTGCATCAAATACCTTTAGATCGCTGTCTCTCTCTTTATCTTTGTGTTTTGGTCAAAAAGAAAGGGCTACCTCATTTGTTGTGTAAATTACGGGTTATCTCATCGTGTAGACATAAGGATTTAATTTGTAGCATAGTATCTGGCGCCGGTACCTGGACGAACGAGGTGTAAGGTGTTAGGGCATTTTAGAATAATAAGTCGTTCTGGCGTTTGCAGAATTCGCGTTCGACGAAAGAGTGAGAGTGAGTGCATAGTGAAGTGATTCGAAGTTAAGTGTGTTCGCTGGTTGTTGCTCGAGCCTTGAGACACGCGCGAGTTACGCGGGGTATCTCCTTCTGCACGGATTTTTGTTGGTCATGGTTATCTACGTTTGCGGGTTATCTCATTAATTAGCACAAATTTCTGATTGTAATTGTAACAAGTTCAACTAGAATGTATAGTATCG
This sequence comes from Nasonia oneida, assembly GCA_037356405.1. Taxonomy (NCBI): domain Eukaryota; kingdom Metazoa; phylum Arthropoda; class Insecta; order Hymenoptera; family Pteromalidae; genus Nasonia; species Nasonia oneida. The sequence goes on along the minus strand of JAZHPH010000227.1, from coordinate 22,446 downwards.
TTTAACTACCTACGTGTTTTGAACCTCATGAACCACCCTCTCATCTTTACCGTTTTCGGCGCTATAGCTAGCCGAGCAAAACCGTCCTCAAAAGCCTCGTACCGGAGAACAAAGAGTCGCAAGACTCTGACGCTCGAGGAAAGCGTCTGACGCCACCGGGTTATTTTCTAAGTCCCGGTCGTGGAATCGCGAAGTAACGTAGCTGCAGGAAAACCATAGTAACATACTTTAACTATGTGTTATAAAATTTCTTGTTAAACAACATTTTTAGTATACAGACATTTTGATTTACTATTTTCATGATATACGCAGCACTTTCGAAAAAGAATTACAACAGTACCCACTTTCAATTGCAGATTATGAATTAGTAAGCAATTTGGCGTCGGAATAAATTTAAAAATTCTACTGAAAATAATTCTTTGGGATTATTGTTACTCTAGTTTGTACATGAACCTCTACTTATATACTCTTTTTATATCACCCCTCTCTCTCTCTCTCTCTCTCTCTCTCTCTCTCTCTCTCTCTCTCTCTCTCGCATTCTATGCATCGTAGTACGGTTCTGCGGACTCTTATTCCTGACTCGTCTCGCAGCTCGCGTTGCAGACGTGTGCGTCTGTGACACCACCCCCCTTTGAGACGAGTCGTCCTCGGCTCGTGAACTTTCTTACCGATCGGTGGTGCTGTTTCTTACGCCTCTAATGTGTAGCATAGACACTGGGCTGCAGTCACTGCACTAGCCGCACAAATTAGAAGCCTGTTAACGTTTGATCAACATATGGACCAGAGGCGAGTTGAGACTGACCGAGGGCCTGATCGGAGGAGTTATGAGGGTAAAGTAGATGTCTGTGAGTCCGAACACTTAGTAGATCTGTTTAGCCGGGTTCTAAACCGGCGATCTACCGCACAAAGGGATGTCAAGTGTAACGGACGGAAAAGAGACGAGTCGGAAAGCGAAAAAGAGTAAACGCGGGTTTGAATCGCGGATCCCAAGATTAACAAGCAGGAGCTTCAACCGCTGAGCTAACGTCTACGATGCAAGCGCATGCTATGCATCGTAGTACGGCTCTGCGGACTGTTGTCGCTGACTCGTCTTGCAGCTCGCGTTGCAAACGTGTGCGTCTGTGACATACCAATTTGCGTTATTTGTGTCCACCCCTGCTATCGTTTCTTTTGCATTCTCGTACATTCTTGAAAATGCGTCAGGAACTTGATGAAACGCGCCTTTTCTGTGTATAATTTCGACGTCATATGCTGATAGTAACATCGCCCATCTAGCTAAACGTCTTTTTGAATTTTTAAGTCCCTTTAACCACGTCAAACTATGGTGATCTGTTATTACCGTTACTTTCGTGCCTTCGATATACCCCTGAAATTTGTCTAGACACTTTGACATTCCAATGCGGTAGTTGGATAGTTACGTTCCGCATCCATGATGGTCCGCTATTACTATTTCTTCCCCGTCTAACACTTGAGTTAAAGCTAAGCCTAGACCGCTGCAACTTGCGTCGCACTGTATAGTGAATTGTTGTGCTAAATCCGGTCTCATCAAAATTGGAGGTGCCATTAGAAATTGTTTAATATCTTCGAACGATTTTTGTTGACTTTCCCCCCAATGGGGACATGAACTTGACTTTATCAATAAACTAGAAATCGGAGTTATAAGTGCTGCGTAATGCGGGATAAACCGTCTGTACCATGAAGTCATTCCTATAAAACAGTGCACTTGTTTTAAATTTCCCGGTGCAGGGTAATTGCGAATGGGTGCGATTTTGTCCTCATCGATCTTGTAGCCCTCGTGATTAACAATCAACCCAAATATATTAAATATATTAAATAGTTTAATTCACTTTTTAAACAATTTAGGAAAAATATAAACAAAAAATTGGATTTTTCATTTCTTGACAATTTAAGGTGTATCCGTCCCCTTAAACTAACGATAATTAAGTCGTTAATGTGTATAAATACATGAGGTTGCATTTCGGGTCTTATTATTTTATCGATAAGCCGGCAAAATACGTTTGGCGATGCGCTCAAACCGTAAGGTAACCGTTTAAATTGATATAAACCTTTACCTATTACTGCAAATGCTGTTATTTAGCGGCTATTTATCTCTAGAGAGACTTATAGGAATGCTGTTATTTCGCGGCTATTTCTCTCTAGAGGGACTTATGTTTGGAATCGGGTAATCTCAAATCAAGGCAGAATCGATATGTACCGTTCGGTTTTTACACCATAATGACCGGCGATGACCAATCGCTGTTCGACGGTTCGATTATGTCTTGATCGAGCATTTTGTCTACTTCTTTAAATAACGCATTTTTTACTGTATTTGAGTAAGGATCGCAGCGTTGTTTTATAGCTGAATGCCCGTTAACCTCTATTTTGTGTTTTAAGACGTTAGTCGTTCCTAATTTTTCGGGGATTTTCGGGAGCTCTCGCTCGAGAAATTCTTTTTATAATCGTTTTTGTTCGGTCGTTATATTATGTAAACCGCAAAAGTATTCGGCACACCGCGAGATTCTTTCAAATTCTCTTTCAAAAGTAAATCTTTCAAAAGGTCACAAGGCAAACCACCAATTTAAGTTTTCAAAGTCTATTGTTATAACGAAAATTTACAGTGCGTTTACTCCTAGGATGAAGTCTAAATCCATGTTTTTTAACACGCGTACTTCTATAATTTCCTCTACGCTTAGTAATTTTATAGGCGCTTGTATCGATTTATTTATGCGTTGTATTTTCCCTAAAGGTGACTTTACCGTGCCCTTGATGTTTGTGTTTATCGCAAGATTATTTTCAATTGCCAATTTTCGTATGTTTGTATTTGCGAATGACTTTGACGCGCCGGAGTCTACAAGTGCGTGTATCTCGTTTTCCAGGATATTAACTTTTGCAAATAATAGTTCTAAGCTATTTTTCTTCGGAACCGCGTACAGATATTCCTCTGATTCGAAATTTTCTTCAAATAAGTCTATCCGCGAGATTGGCATGAATTTGTTATCTGTGCAATCTTCTTTTCTTATTTGCTCGAAAGTCACTTCTGACGCGTAGTCGTCAAAAATATCTCTCGTTACCAGATTCGCGAGCGTTCCGTCGCTACTAGTCTTGTCATCTCGGTGTGTCATGCAATTTAAATTTTCGATAAACCAGTCATTTTTCGCTAATTCAGATAAACCCGGCTTATTCTCGTCGTTTCTAGCTTTGTACGATTAGCCTGTATCTGTTTCGCCTGATTATATCGATACACTTGTACTAGATATGCCTGTGCAGGTTGGAGTTTGCGAGACGCTTCGTTAACGTGATACCGACTATCCCGCACTTAGAGCAAAAAGGATCTTTCGGATTGCCGCAGTTTGGGCATGACTGCAAGGTTACTCCTGTTTGACCACATCTATTGCAAAATATTCTTTTTGGTTCTGTACACTCTCTCGAAAAGTGCCCTGTTTGACTACAGTTATAACATCTATTTGTCATGTACGGTTCTTGGTCAAAATTTTCTCCGCTATTCATAAGTCGATTATATGCGGTTTTGTTTGAACTCGCACGTGAGTTAGTATTGTTAACTCGGGGATTTTTATTATGCGATTCATTGTAATTGTGGCTCGCTAGTATTTCGGATTCCTTCTAAATTTTCAAAGTCGCGATCTAACCAGCTATCATTCTGTTCGAATGATCCTTAGTTTGTTACCGTTTCCCGAATAACGCGCTGCGCGCGTATATCTTTCCATGCTAGGCCTGGGAAAAGAGTCTCTTCTGCGTTAGGAGGTATTCTATATTTTCGCGCTATTCTAAGTCCTTTTTCTTTTTGTCCCGCTACGTCTTCTAATTATTCGAATGTATTAATCATTTCTTAATCTATTCGTAACTGCAATCTTAGCAACATATTTTTTAGTGCCAAATCGACTTTATGTTGTTCATCGAAAGGGGGTCTTAATCTGTGAAATATTGAGTCTAAACACGTTAAATAATCCGCAACTGCTTCGCATTCACCTTGCGTGCGACGGTGTACGTCATTTAGTAGTGCGTGTTGAAAATCCGCGTCTGAAAATCTCTTTCGCCATTGGGTTTCAAATGTTTGAAAATTTATGAATAAATCTGCTTTATTTCTAAACCATGTCAGAGCTATGCTCGATAGGAAAAAAGGTAGTGCGCCTAAAAGGTCCGCATCTGAAATATTCATGTAATATCTTCCCTCCCAAACACGCATTAAAAATTCTTTGCTATCCTCATCTCGCCTTCCCGAAAAGGTGAGATTACGTTTGCGCAAAAATTCATATGCGCTTAACGGCAAGTATAATGATCGTGTCTGTCATAATTCTCTCTCGAATCTACTCGGTGGTGGCAGCGGTGCTCTTTCATCCGGACAGTAATCGTCATAGTCGAGGTTGTTGTAGCTGTGTGGTGCTGGAATAATACGCCTATTATCGTGGTTCGAGATGCTAGTGTTTCAATCTTGTCTAGAGAGTTGATCTGATGCCCTGTCTGATCTTGAGCTTTGCTCAGTAAAACTATCACAAAGGAGCACTCTATCCGTTCGTGGGATCGCTCCCGACGGGCGTTGCGTGTTATTGAAAAAATATACGCTACTTATATTCGTGCTTAGCGTCTCTCTTGGTGTCGGTAATCCGAGAGTAGCCGGCCTTGATTGTCGCATTCCCGGGTTTACTATAGGGCTCGAGCTCGCCGGAGTAACGCGAGTATTTCGTACGCTCTCTGTTTCGCTGTCGACCGCGGTCGCCTCTTGAGCATCCCCAGTATTGCGTACTGTTTCTCCCATAATCTCATGTTCGACGTATAAGTCATCCGCCAATCTAGCACGCATTTCTTGCAGTGTTACTACTGCTCTATGTCTCCTATTTATTAACCTCATCCTCCGATAATTTCATTACATGTTTGGTTATCGAAGCTTCACTCATCATTTTTTCGATTTGTCGATTGTCAGTTTTTTTGTTAAACCTGTGCCTGCAACGTGCACTAGATACGCTTTTTTTGTACGTTCTACGTTACAGCGAAAATAAATGGAGTCTTGTGCCGTTTTCGATATGCCTTTCTTTTACGTTCACACCGTGAAAAAAAGTTTTTATGCCGATACACAATTTCACCTTGCGATATGCCAATTCCGATACCGAATGATTTTATGCACGCCTTACTTGTACCCTGGTGTATTAATTTCCCCTAGTTGTAATGTTTTCGAGAAGAATAAGCGTCAAGTGAAATTCGTCGCAGCTTATGTATAGTACGCACGCGTTTATATGATTATACTAGCTACACTGTAGCTCTTTAGCCGCATATACTCAAGAGCCCATACACAATTCCGGGGATTCTCAAAATTCCAAATATATCGAGCTCTGCGTTAGCATGCTCCGTGTCACTAGTATATTATTATTTATGTCTTAGTCTGTGTTAACATGCCATGCCCGTTTCACTTTGTTTATTGGTGGACAACTAAAATTTTCTTTTTATGTATTAGAACGTCATACAAACACCATAAGTACAATGAAACGGACATGGCAAGTTAAATAGTAATTATCTTGAGAGTTGCTCCTTGCTTCATTACGATTAAATATGATAAACTTGACTTTGTTTGATTGATCCCAGTTCTTTTCTATCTGTAATTTCGTTGCAGAAAATATATCAAACTCGCCTAACCTTTTACTTTTTCAAAAGTTAATTACCTTATAGTTTATTTACTTATATTATTTTGTATTGACATATGACTAACAGCTATTAATTTTATATCTCACTGAAAAAGTCTGCTGACAAAATATTCAACAGTTAACAATCTAAAGCTGTTTGAAATTTTCGCCCGGCCGATTTCTTTTCGTCTGATTTCTCCGATTTTTGTCTTCCATCTCCTATATATATATATATATATATATATATATATATATATATATATTTAGATATTTATTTACCAGGAATAAAATAAAGAATAAATACATACTCCGCATCCCTGCAAAGATAAACTAAGTTATCTGACCTCAGGCCTGGTATTGAATTACAAACTAATAAAGATATAAATACAAAAAACACTTAAAAACTAAAACTTATGCTATATTTACGCATAACTCGTAGTGGCCTCCTCACTACTTTATACATTATATGTATACATAAATCATTCCAAGATTAACAATTTTACCAATAGATAAACATTTCAGATATCAACAGTTGGATTTTATCCATTCTTTAATTATCGCCTGTTGGCTCGATTTGCTAATTTTTAACACTTTTAGGTTGTTCGGCAAAACATTAAACGTTGAGATCGCTTTAATATAACAGTTCTTATGACTAATTCTCTTCTTATTTATCGGTACTATAATACTTTTATTTCTAGTAATACTATATTTTGCGTGACAAATTTATTCTTATTTATTATTTTTAGAATTTTTTTCTGTATTTTTTGTATTAAATCTCTATTATTCTTATAAGCTCCACCCGAAGCAATGATAACATAGCTCATAATACTATGGAAGAACGCATAGTATATTAACATTAGAGTCTCAGTCGACATTGATTTCGCAATTTTGTAAAAAATGTACACTAGATATTTAGTTTTCTTAACCATATATAACATATGCATGTCCCATTTTAGATTGTAATCTATAACTATGCCCAGATACTTGTAGTTCTCGACTCTCGTTAATTTTTTATCTTGTATTTTTACATCTAATTGGTTAGGGACACTGCCGACGTAGCTACCGAAAGTCATACAAACCGACTTATCAACATTTAATGATAGCATATTTACCGCAAGCCATTTATGTATTTGTAACAAATGATTATTCATGTTATCTTGGGCTTTCTCCCAGCAATCTCCTGTAGCAATTATAGCAGTATCATCGGCATACGACAGGATAGCCTTAATAGGTATCTCCTGGAGCAAATCATTTATGTACAAGATAAACAACAGTGGACCAAGTATCGTACCTTGTGGAACCCCGGTGTTTATTAATAGGTTATCACTCACACAGCCATCAATTTTTACATTTTGATATCTGTTACTAAGGTAGCTAGAGTATCAAAGCTTGCCCCCTAATTCCCATGCAGTATAATTTATCCAGTAGGATACCATGGTCCACCGTGTCGAATGCCTTAGCCAGGTCAAGAAATGTGACTAAGGTAGGAATACTCTTATCAATATTGTTGTACAACAAGTTCATTAAATAGTTTAGTGCATTTTTGGTATCCTTTTTTTTAACAAGGCCAAATTGGTGTTCAGATATTATGCTAGTTTTAGTCACAAAATCATAAAGTCTACTATGTATTATTTTTTCAAAAATTTTTGCTACGTTTGAGATTAATGAGATAGGCCGATAGTTTGTGATTTTACTTTTTTCACCTGATTTGTAGACTGGAACAATTTCAGCCTTCTTGAGTGCATTAGGCCATATACCTGTTTCAATGCTTAAGTTTATAATATAAGTGATTGCTTCAGCTATATAGTTACTAATTAATTTCAAGGTTTTGGAGTTGATATTGTCAACTCCACCACTTCTAATTTTTAATTGATTACATTGATTACAGATATTACCTCACTCGTGTTCGTTGGATTAACGAAAATTGTAATAGGGTTCATCGCCGGTAGTTTGAGTTCCACATTATCCGGTTTCTCAATTCGTACACTTAACTCTCGACCTGTTTCACAGAAAAAACTGTTCATATATCACTAATTTTTACATGATTTATGGTTTCTCTGGATTTCTTGTTTCCGATTTTACTATTGATGAGTTCCCATAGCTTTTTTGGATTATTAATATTGCTTTGAACCTGTTTTTGATCGTATTTAATTTTAGCATCTTTAATAACTTTGTCTAGTATTTTAGCATATTTTTTACTGTTGTTTAAGTTGGTCATTATTTATATCCAGTTGCCATAAATCATACAAAAACTCTTTAGTTCCACATGATTTTATTATTGCACTTGTGATCCAGCTCTTTCTTCCACCTTGTTTCTTTTTTCTTTTTTTAGTAGTTGCTAGGTCTATGCAATCCTTGATCTCATTTACGAGCACATCCGTCGCCAAGTTTGGATCCTGAATCGACAATATTTGACTCCATTTTTTATTCCTAGCAATGATTATTAATTTTTTATAATTTACAAATGTTTCCGGTTGTTTTGTTTTTTCCTTGATTTTGTTTAATGCAATAAATATCGGGTAATGATCTGTTATTGAAAGTTTTATTTTAAATTATTTGTCTTGATAAAAATATTGTCAACACAGGAACCCTTAGCGATTCCAACTGGCGGCTTGGTAATACGAACAAAGCCAGAGATGTACCCTTTCTCAAGGATATTACATAGGAACTCCTGACTGAAATTATCATATTCTAGTAAGTCAATATTAAAATCACCTATTACTAGGTGATTTTTAACACTTTTGTTCGCAATTAAAAATTGATTTATCTCTAGGATAAATTCAGATTTTGGAATCCCATGTGACCTATAAACCGCTGACACCTCAAGATTACTTTTGTTACTTAGCCTAATACTCGTATTTACAATCTTAATCCTACCCGTCTCAATCACATCTGTGCTTTGTTTTAAAATAACATTTACAAAGACTATGACGCCATCATTTTTGTTTATCGAACTATGGTTATAATAACACTTATATTCATAGTCAGATCCTTTTAATAATTCATATATTTTATAATTAATCTGTTGAAAAGTTTCAGTGCAGACAACAATAGATGGCTTAGTAGCCAAACTTTCAATTAGTACTTTTATTTTATCAAAGTTGGCATTCATGCTCCTGACATTTATATGCATGATCGTATCATTTTTACTACTACTGATTTTGTTAAAAATATCAACACTACTACATGTTTTTTCCTTTTGAAAAGAATCATTTTGAATCATATCTAAGTAATCAAAAGTAGCCATTATAACCTATCTATTGTTATCTTTGTTTCTCTTATCTTTGCGAGCCGCCGGTGGAGTAGTGTACTGATCCAATTGTTGCTTCTGTTTTTGGAGTGCTTGTTGGTTTCTTCTGACAGCCCTCACGTTCTGAGGTTTTTCTGATTTCTGTTGTTGTGGAGTATTTGGTTTTTCATTTGGTTGCATCTTGCTTGGTTCTTCTAGATCCTTGTTATCCTTGTTATCATCCGCCGGTACCTGCTGTTTTGTAGATTTCCTACTATTGTATATTGAGTCTAGTGATGGTAATGTAGGGCTCATCGGATAGTCTGTTGAGTCAATGAACTTTCCGATTTTCTTTTTCAGGATAGAGCAGAGGTTAGAGTCATATGCAGTGTGCTTTATTTCAAGTTTCGTGGAATACTTGGCATTACTAAATGCACAGTTTGTGCACTTAACGGTTTCACTAGTACAATCACTTGTATTATGACTTTCAGCACATTTCAAGCATACGATTTCATTGTGCCACTTCTTTTCACTGTGTTCAAACCTGACACACTTATTGCACGGGCCAATGTTTATTAAATCGTAGACTTTACAGTTCTGATAGCCTACATAAACTCTATTTTTATTGTCTCTTATATATTTATATATTTCAGCAGGCACTTCCATCAACACAGTGCATTGTTTACTGAATTTGCTAGTGTACATGCAGCACTTTACCTTTTCTTGTAAAGTCATTGAAATTTCTAGTGTTGATATCTTTTTCTATTTCTTCCAAATCCATATTAGTGTAATTGTCTATACCTATAATTTTTATCTTCGGATTATGAAGTATATGCCTTTTTACATTGCACAGACGTTCCAGTTTTTCTTTAAGTACACTTTCAGTTAGTGCGACACTATCTTCACTCGTACAACTAATGATAACTTCATCTTTTTTATTTATAAATATTTTCTTGGCTTGTATACACTTTTGTGCTGTTAAACAATCCATTACAGATTTACCTATTTCTTTAATGTCAACTACACTGTTTTCACTTTTCTGAACTGTTATTTTAGGTACTTTTTTTCAGCGGTTTTTGTTGTTGTTGTCTTACTGCATCTCTGTACGTGAATGTCTTGAGAGTATCCTGATTCAAGTTTCTTTGTAATTTTTCTTTTAGTAGATCGTTTTTCTCAGTTAATTCAGCAACCAGAGTTCTCAGTAGTTTAACCTCTATTTTCACAAACTCCATCTCAGTGTCACTTATACTTGATTCTGAACTGATTAGATCAGAAGTCTTAGACTCAGTCTCATCCAGTAATTCTCTTCTTATCTCTTCAGTGGTCTTGGATTTTATCTGTGCAATTAATATTCTTGCTGGTTCAGTCAGGCTTTTCTCGTCGATTTTGGAGGTAATGTTATTCTCTGTGTGCTCGGGGCAGATTATAAGGTGTTTCCCCAGGTGTCTGTAATTGTCCGATGTCTCGTTGAGGCAGTTGATGTGGAAAGCCACATCACAGATGATACACACAACTGTTTCCACTTTTTGTTCAGTATGACATGCAAAAAATGCAGGACGCTTCTCAGGAGGCTTGCGTCCTGGCGCCATGTTGGAACCGTTATGTTATTTTACTGGACGATGCCTATATATATATATATATATATATATATATATATATATATATATATATAGTTACACTATTACACACTCTTCGTGTGTCGCGTAAATAGACGAAGAAGTAGCTGTACGTACCCGCAAGTTTAGTTTGCAGTACAATGCATCACTCAATTTCTGTGCAGAATCTTGCGTTATACCTTCAGCTATAGAGTGTAACCACTTTCGTAGCACATATGCATGATTGAGAGCACAATCGCGACTGGAGTTTATACCTTGAATGCCATGATTTAAACACATGAAGTTACCTTAATAATTTATTTTCAATTCGTCAAAATTCGGGGCATACATTTCTTCAATGTTCACAACTTCTCGACACATTACAGTCTCCAGGAATCTCCAATTGTCATGACCGCGTGTAAAAATACGTATAGCCACTTTGGCTATTTGTTGTAAATGATACTGTAGTTGTTCAATGGTGATATCACCTTCATGCCAACGAATTCCATGAAAATGATTAGAGATGTAGTCGTTAGTTCTTTTAAGTCCAGTTGCAAGTTCTTCAAATCTATGGGGTTCCCTAACTATCCAATGTTGGACGATTCTGTGCTCTAAACCAAGTACACCAACTTATTTAGGTGTAAACTTGTTATTACGGTCTCTCAAACCCTGAATATTGATAACGTAATCCATGATACTATAAAAAATGCACACAGTCGATCCAAACTCGCTCACTTCACAAACGTCACTGAGAGTATGACGTTTAGCTTTTTTTGCTCATCTATAGCATAGAGGCGCTGCTGTTGCTTCTTTCCTCATCCCTCTTCTCCTTCTCCACCTTCTCCTCTTACTTTTCCATCGCTTTAACGGTATTATGCATTAAAATCCGTTATTATTTGCCTACTTGAATCTATTTCCAAGACATTGTCGTATTCGGCGTAAATTATACAATTGATTGTAGATTCAAGTGCTCTTTCAAATTTTACCTCTACACGAACACTGCCGTGCTTGATTATATTCCAATGAGAAACTGAATTTGCTGATAAATCAGGCGTTAGATCAAAAGCAAATAATATATACCCTTCATCGTAGTCCGATCGTGAGATAATTAATGCTTCGTTTAGAAAATGAATTCCAGTCCCAGAATATAGTGTATGAAACGAGTAGATAAATAATTGACTTTCACCCGTAAATCGAGGCTGCAATGGTTTGCTGGGAATCTGGACACCACCCACATAAAGAGAAATATAGTTTATATTAAAATGTTGGAAATTAAATGGATTAAACTTTCTATTTCCATTGAATGCCTTGTTATCCACAAATCCAATGATTATTCTTTTGGGTATTTGACCGAGAATAACGTTGTCCAGTGTATCGCCAAGAATACCTCTATGCATTGTAAATGCCTTCACCTCCACATGAGCTAGTATAACACCTGGACTTATTTTAACTCGACGCACAATCAGTGAAGCTTCCTTAATGCGTATAGTAAATTTATCATCATCTGTAAAATCCATCAAACAAAAAGCATCCTTACTCCTAACCAATCGTGATCGCAGTTCAACACCATTTAACAGAAATTTATTTTGATTAAAAACATCGCAATGCAAATGACCGAGTAAATCGACAGTTTTACCATTCTGGGTAAAATACTGACGGTTACACTGACCAATATTTGCATTTACATCAGTACGCTTGGTATTGGGAGGCGCTGCCCATTTTCCAGGGGTATCCGCATACCAGAGTCCACTCGTGAGATAATTCCATACTATTCTTTGAATAATTTAACAGTGTTTCGATGTAAGCTCGGTAAGGATAAGCATTGTTTGGTGGTGAAACCAATTTTTGATTAAAGAAAACGTCTATTTGGTTAAATAGCGAATGTAACGTGTTATTTATTGCTGCTACCTTCGGATACTCTGTAGCTTTAGCTGTTTCTGTTATTTCAACATTTGGCTCTATCTGCATAGGAATGCTTAGCATTGTGTGTGCAAGATCGAGATAATCACTACCAGCTGGAACGACGAATTCCAACGGTCCATCGTCTGTTAGCGAAGAAACTGGTTTATAATGTATAAATTGAGAGCTTTCCACCGAAGTCTGTGTAGGTGGTAATGTAAAAAAATCTAATTCTGATTTCATGCATTCGCATGAGTTTGAGTGTAGAAAAGCCATATTAAATAATATCTATGTAGATCCAAAAATATCGCTCACACTGTGTTGTTTTCTCTTCTTCCGTGGCTTATTCTTACCCGCTTTCTTTTTCGTAGATTTGCGAACACTGACACGGCTCTTCTTCTTCTTCTTCTTTACACGGCCACTTTTACTGCTGATGCGTACAGCTGAACTGTTCTTGGACGATTGACGCTTCCACTTTTTAGCGCGTATCTTATATCCTGATCCTTTCATTTTAGCGGCAATTTTATCAGCGGCTTTATGCTTAAGATTTTTACCGGACTCACGCATGCGCATATTTACAGCTTGTTTAAAATTGCTTCCGTGATTTCCCACATCATCTAGTACATGTATTCCTGCTCTGATAGCTTCTTTTCCAACGGCTTTAGCACCAGTCGTAATGTAAGGTAAAACTCTTCGAAATAATCCACTCAAAAAGCTGCCGATTCCACCATGACCTCGCTGATAAGTTGAACCTGACGTACTCCTCCTCCACCATCACCACCACCGATTTGATCGGCATAGTATTCTGCGTAGACTTTTTATGTAAATTGTAATAACCACTTTTTTTCTTTGCCTGTTCAATACGTAAGTGAGATTCAGGTATATTGTTTGTTGTTGTATATAATTTTGAAAATCTGATCCGACAAACTCTTTGCCTCGATCAGTTTGTATAAGAATTGGGCATTGCCCATCGGCTCTTTTTAAGATTTTGTCGAAAGCAGCTACAACACTTTTTGTACTTTTGTTACGTAAAGGCTCGACCCAAGCATATTTACTGAGAACATCTATGACTACAAGTAAATATGCAAAATTATTAATAGGTTTGTGTAGTGTGTATGCATCTTGATTACTTAACTCACTCATTAACCTCGCTTTTCTTCTTCTTATTTTTACCATTGATTCGTAACAGATTACGTGCACCAGCGTATCCAGTCTCGTGTCTAGTGTCAAAGTATTGATTTTCATAAGACATGTTAAATTTTATAAGCCAGCCACTTGTTGTCTGCTTTTTGCGGTATGGATTTTTTCTTATTCAAACGTGCACTATAGCGTTGTGCGGCCGCGAGTTAAGTACCTTGTTCCAAAGTCTGAACGCTCTCGGAATTATTTCTCTTGTTTGAAGGAATTTTGTTTAATGAACGTTTCAAACTTTCACTAATTTTTATCACCTCTGCATTACTTATTAATTTAGTTGGAGTGTCAGTTGTTGCTATAAAATTAGCTAATTGAAATCTTCCTACAGGTTCTTCAACAGGTCTACTCCGTACCACGTCTTCTAGTAAATCTATAATATTTGAGTGTGGTATAGCTTTATCATCAATGCTAACTGTACCTGAATTATCCCATTTAATACGATGCGATGCTGATTTCCAATGTTGAAGCAATAAACGTGCTTTTCTCAGATAACCCTTGGAAATGCTTGCAAGTATCGCTGCATCGGACAATGGACTCGATATATCTTCATTTTCATGCTCTACATCAAGTATATTTGCATCTGATAAAGGTTCCTGGCGTTCCAAATTTTTAAAATGAAGATATCTTCTTAAAATTTGTAAATATTTTTGACATTTTTCACGTTCATCGGTGTTACTTTTTGGAAAAAGTATATCGTGCATCTCAGCATCGAGACGACTTAAATTATCACCCTTTGTCTGTATCGTTGGCTCTAAAGCATTACTCGACTCTTCTAATACATGTTGTTATTGATGTTGTTGTTGTTGTTGATGCTGTTGCTTCGTTACTCTCTCGTATGTTTCCTCTGGTACAATGACCATTTTACGAGCGTGCTCCATATTTTAATTTCCAGAGAATCCAAATATTTTTAACACAAGTGCACCTATAATTGGTGCAAGTAACATTGGTAAAAAGGCACCACCGTTTTGAATAAGGACGCGTTTCTTTTTTTTTCACTCTTTTTCACTGTTATTAATACTGGATTTATTTAATAATTTTCTCAAGACACTTTTATGTTTTTTTAACATTGACTTATGTGAGTTTTTTATTTTAACGACTCCGCGCAATACATTTAACACGCACTCGCATATGCTTTTAATGAGTTTTTTATCAGCTACACGTAACAGTGCTAAGCGCTGTTGACTATCTGCATGACAAAGAGCATTCAATACTGCAACATACTTTTTTGTAAAATGCTTTGGTAGGCATCCACACCTTGTATCTTCTTCTTCTTCTTCTTCTTCTTCTTCAGTAGCAGCAGCAGCACCATCACCACCTCCATGCTGTCTTCTACGCTGTCTACGACTATCGGTTCTCGCAGACGCTCCTCTCCCTGCCATTGTTTCAATCAAACTGAAGCTTTAATCATAGAATCCTCTACTTTTATCGGAATTTCTTATTCTTCTTCGGTACATATGCGTAACTCAATTTATCATCGGGAAAAACAGAGGTACGGAAACAAAATTCATCCTCGGTCGACTGTTTCAAATCCAACAAAAGATAGCCATGAGAAGTTGACGTACTATCGAGATACGCTTCTTGTAAAAATTTTGGGTCTTCGGGATAGACTTGACGCGCTAGATATTGTATTTGCGAACGATCACGTGGATTTTTAAAAATAACGAGGTAATTTGCATTTAATGAGATATTGCGTCGACCAGCTCATTTGTGAAAAAGATTTTGTGTAATAAAAATCACACTTAAATTCTTATGATGACTTCCCTTTGTAAATAAATCGAGAATAATGTTATTCGAAGATTCTCTCATTAAATCATCGATAATTAATGATTTTTTCTATTCATTGTCTTGAGAATAATCTGAAGGCTGAGGTAATCCCTCGTGAAATTCTACAATTTTTTTTCTACTCTCCCTACTTATGCCTCCTGCAACAAAGTCTGTCTCATACGTAGATTGCCACTCGGCATAATAGAGTAATATCCGATCAAAAGTTACACTGCACATGAGTGGAAGATGTCGAAGAAACCTTTTGACAAAAACTGTTTTACCACATCCCGTGAGTCCGCTAACGATACACGTAAACGGATGTTTGAATCGCATATCCATTTCGCCGAGTACTCACACACACACACGAGAGATTTTCCTTAAAATAAGCTTATGGCACGCGGACGCTTCGGCAGCGGCGCGGCGCGGCACACGTAAAAATAAGCTAATTTTACGTGTGCTGAATCACAAGTTGTTATTACCGCTGTTTAAGCTGATATTCGTGTCCAACAAGCTAAATAACACCGCGAGTAAGCTGAATTATGCGTTAAAATGAGCTAAATTTCAATAAGAAGTGTTCTCTTCGATGACAGAAGCTATACTGAGGATATAAAAATGTGTTAGGGATCTTTTAAATGGAAAAATAAGGAAATTATATACAAATTTGTGTTTATTTTTATTTACAATAAATACATCCAAAAAGTTAATTATTCTTATATCCAAAAGCTAGAGACTTACGTGACGTAAGGTATCGTCGTTTTTTCAATACAACACAACATGTTTTCGATTCTTCACGCGTTACAACTTCATGCATTTTAGTTCTTCTGATAGCTTTGAATTTTAAGCGTATTTTACTACATTCATCATTCATTTTTTCAGATTCGTGATCTTCGTTTGCAAAGGCATCGTTAATCAAATTCTTAATGCTATCAAAATTAATTTTTACACCGTTTGAGAAGTTTAATGAGCTACCTTTTACTTTACAACATTCAATTTTATCATCTTTATTGGGTGTTACAGCTGTGTAAGCGTAAAACTTTGGTCCTCCCGAAACAAAATTACTTATATACGTATTCTCACCATAACCACAAAGTTCATCTGTCATATCACCTAGTTTAGAGCCAATAAAAGGTTTATACTCATCCATCGTCATGCGAAACAAATATACAAGAATCTGTGTCATAATAAAGAACACGATCACCCAACCTTCTCAAGTAATTATATAGTTCTAAACGTGCTTGAGCAGTGGTGTAAGCCGCAATCACGACACTCGTATGCGGGGCAGGAGTGACAGCCTCAACCTTGTATTGCCAATTCACGTAAAGTATCTCATCATTAATTGCTAGTATATCATTAACATCTCTTTCCGAACAAGTAAGAAGTTTTAAAAGAGATTCACGTGATTTTACAACTTCAGTTTGTTTCAAATTACTCCGTTGTCCAAACTTACCCCAAAACGAATTTAAGCAGAGCTTAGCAACAGCTCGTAACCCTGAATTTTTTTCGATATTATTTTTATCCAAAGTTATACCCTCATCGAGTCTATACTGTTCAATGTATTGTAATTTAGTTGCTTCACCAGTACACCACGAGGGCCATCCGCTAGCCTCTTGCTTGATTTTTAAGAAAGTATTTACGTATTCAGCAAAAAGACCTCCGCTACCATCAATTTGATTATATTGTGTCATCTCATATTGCCAAATAATATAAATTTTCGTAATACTGTAACCGAGTTCAACAGCTTTACGCAACTCATCAGCAACCCAGGTGCCCGTGAATTCACGCATTTTTGGATCTTCGTGATTGCAGTCACACTGCTGCATTTCTTCGCAGCATGAGTGGCAAAGAGCAAAAAGAAGACGTCCGTGCATTTTAATTGGTAAGAGTGGAATGTGCAGGTCGCGCGGTGGTAAGATACTACATTTAACTAATCTTTCAATATTGTTGAGATTATTGTTACTCCCCTGCGTTAATTCGTTGCAGTCTACACCAATTAAAATTCGCGGATGTCCCACGGGAAATCGACCTCTTTTACACACGTACGGATAAAGAGAGCATATATCTATATATTGAATTTTTTCGTTATTTCCGATCGTGTACTCAGTAACTATATTCTCCGTTCTACCTACAAAAAAAGCATCGCGCGGATTCAACGTTATACGACTCATAAGAGGATGCTGTGTTACATATTCGTAGATTTCGCGATTCTCTGCTTTTATCCGATCAAAAGTACATTCCCATATCTCTCGAACTTCGTAACCCAGGGCTTTTATTTTTTGAATTTTCCGAAAAGTATTCTCGTACGACTCATCCATAGTTCTGCCGTATGACATTATTTTATCTCGTCGTTTATTAAAGAAAATAGGGCAACCGTGTGTATAACAGCCTTGATATTCAAAGACAATACCTTTATTTGCATTGTCATTTTCCGGAGGTAAATAGCCATCTACAGGATACCCTTCTGGAAGCATAAATTCACGTGCTCTACCCGCGTGTATGATTTCCCGACCAATCTCACGTTCACACTGTAACAGCCACTGTATTGACTTTTGCGAATGATTATCAGCGCGTCGATATCCACCTACTGGAATGATACCGATAGTTTTTTCGCGTAAGAAATTTTTTCTATACACAATGGAGCATGCAGAAGCTATGGTCGTTGCCTCTATAAACGGACAAGTATTCCCGCACTTAATGAAAATTTTCCGAAAAACCATGCATGCAAGTCTTCAAATGTCTACATCCATACGGCAATAATCGAGTATTTCACGTTGAAAATCAAACTCATAAGTATTTCGGTTCTCCTCATACCATACAATAAACTTTTCCCTCTCAGACGTCGACATGGCATTAGACGCATAGAACGATGCTTCGGGTAAAGCCCCAACATAATTTTGATTATCTAAAGTATTGAATAGATGAGGAAAATATCCTTTTTTGCTAGCTGGCGGTAGAGAAAAGGTTTGTGGTAAAGCACTTAATTTCATGTGAAAATAGTTTAAGCTATCAATAAATTTTGTTCGCCCGCATTGAAGCATAATTATATTTTCTCCATTCAATATTACGTTCGGTACTATTGAGGTATTTTCAACGATTTCTCTCAAAATAAATTGCGCATCAAACCCACGAGAGTTATGAGCAATACAAATTATTTGACCGAAGGTAGTTTTCTCGCGTACTGTCAAACCTATTAATTGTTTAACTGGATCATCGCGAAATATATGCTCTCTTACACCACACATATGGCATAGTATATTTATGTTTTCATCATCCATGCAATCATCGCAAACCTGTTGTACAACACATAGATTTGGAATTTGTATTTTTATCTCTGTATGTTCACGGTAAGCAGAATCTTGACGCGTCTCAAAGTCATAAAAAATAAATAAGTTTTTCTTTGGGGATTTACGATTAATCTGTGCGTTAACATTACGTCCAATGGGTTGAATATAACAGAGCTGATTTACATCATGTTTTTCGCGACATAAGTTGCACCAATTGATTCCACACTCGTGCTTTGACTTGTAGATATTAATTCGTTTGCTACACATATTACAAACTTTTACTACATCGCATATTTTTTTATTATTTTTTTTTTTTTTTGTATGACCCATCTATTTTGCGACGGTCGAAACATATTTGTCCGTAAAATTCTCGGTTACATTCTGCACACTTTATAATATCTATATTAGAATTACACGTTGGCGCACAAAAACACCTGTCACATTTGGCTGTGCATCTATGCTCATCTACGTATCTATAGCTTTTATTACAATGTTCGCAGAAAAAACGATTGCGTGCAGCACCGGTTAAATTTAATATTGTATCGAAATGACGCCTTCGCGCATCGTACAAAAGATTTATAACGTCAAAAGAATTTGAATTTAACAGAGGTCTTCCATTGTAAAAGGGCGGTTCTCCACTTCCAAAAGATAAACTATCGTATATTACAATAGCGATATTTTTTGCAATATAATACCGCTGATACGTCTCTATTTCTCGTATACCGCACCCGTTTGCAGGAATTACGACGTTTGCATTAATAGTAAGGAGATTTGCGCGCTCTTTTTGCATACCACGTCTGCTATCTCTGACAATATTCCAAGTATCAATGGTTTCGTTTGAAAAGAATTTTTTATACATCATAAAAGCCTCCCCGACAATTAAAGCTCTTGGCAAGCATAAATTATCGTTATTTCTTATAGATACAACCGATCTCTGAGCTAAGCTATCAACACTCATTCTCTTTCTACTTCCACCTCGGCCACCATTAGGTATATTAACAAGTGTTAATGTTAGAATAAAGCTTTCATCTATTTGAAAATCCTCATTACTCTGAGCTAATCCGCTTATTAAATTCCATAAATCATTGTAAAAAAAATTATTTACTAATCGTAAAGATAACCCACCCGGGCCTCGTGCAAAATTTAAACTTCTAATGGAGACGCCAATCATGTCGTTTTCATTACATAATGAAATTATATAAGAATAAATATCGCGAATAACTAACTCCAACCAAACTATCGGATGTATAGATCCATCCTTCGGTGGAGATCTTATTTTCAGCACAATACGTCTACCTTCTATTTTATACTTAGATATATAATGCGAATTTTGTTGGAAAATATCAAAACGATTACCAGGAGGCTGGATATCCTCATCCTCTCTTTCCTCATCGACTCCTTGATAATTCATATTATCGTCTGTTTCGCTTCTCTCCTTATCCTCCTCGCTGATCTCCTCCTCTGCCTCCTCATTCTCCTCACTGGGCTGATTATCCTCTTGTTCGTAGTCAGACAAATCATCATTATTGCTGCTTGAATTTTCAATTCTTCTTCTTTGTCCTCTACCAACTTGAATAGAAAAATCACTTTCATCGGCCTCGTAATCCTGCGATTCTACAGAAGTATTGGTGTTCGAAGATGATGTAGATAAGGGAAAAATGGTTGTAGAAGAAGAACAAGATGAATCGTCAGAGTGATTATGTTCTGAAAAAATTTATTGAATACAAAATATTTGAATACCCTATTTTACACTTTCTTATTTTTAAATTATTCTTCTGGTGGTCCTGAAAAACTCTGTCCCAGACGATTAAACACTTCAGGTAAATTTTCAGTGTCTAACAGTATGGAATTTTTATCTTTACAAGCATTGAAAAACCAACGTATTTCTTGTGCTCTTCGAACATACATGATACGCATGATATCTTGTTTCAAAGCCCTGGGGTACTTTGCAAATCCTTCGAGACCACGTCGAATAACTTAAATAATATTTAAAAATAAGAATTTATTTCAAGAAAAATGTATATTTAAATACAGCACAATACTCACGTTCATTAATTTGACGATCTCTTGGATTTCCCTGGTTAAAAAAATGCTCGGTGACCAATCCTCCAGCGCTTCTTCTTGTGTACCGCATTTCTTCGGGTTCTACTGGTCGGGCCAAAAAGTCGAGGATTTCTTGACGTCTTTTAACACATGGATGCTCCGCATACTCAATAATATTCTCGCTTTCATCAGCTGCTCGTTCCATCAAGCGCTGTAGAATATTATTAGTAGCAGCTGTTGGCTCTATACATGTGGCAAGAAGGTGGTCAACATTAACCATACGCTAAGAATCCCTATTGGCAGGTACATCTTCAGCCTCTACCGCTCTAGCATCGTGCTCATTCTGCGCTCTCTCTACTGCTTCATCTTCCTCCTCCTCCTCTTTCTCCATCGCCTCATTCACCTGAAGACGCACCGCTGCAGGCGCCGCAGCCACCGCTGCTGCTGCTGCTTCTCTCCTTACGGCTTCACTCTCCTCCGCCCGCAACTCCTCTCCGTGTGCATCGGCAACGCTCACACCCACCATTTCAGCCGGTACAAACTGTACATCGGCTACAGCATTCAGCGCTTGCGCTGCATCCTCCTCTTCCGTCTCACTTGCCTCTCTTTCTTCCTCCTCGACCTCATCCTCCTCCTCCTTCTCCTCCTCCTCACCTTCATCCGATGACGTAGGTTCAACATATTCACTTGATGTGTATTCTGTAATATTATCACCATCTTCATCAGAGGTTATGTCGGCTAACAAATTTTCTAACGCTGAAATGTAAAACAATTTTATATTAAAAATACAGAGCTTACTTTTTATAATAAACGTTATATGTATTCGAAGGTAGTGATGCATACAAGACATAAATATTGAAATCTCTTTGATGTCGAATGAATTAAAACAAAATATTAACCGATATTTGATTACACATTTTTTTAATAAAAAAAGCAAGAAGTATAGTGAGAAAAACAGTTGTTTAAAAAAGTATTCTCACTGTCATAGAATATAGCGGATGTATATTCTTTGATTTTATAATTATACGTTATATTACTGTAATGATAAAGAAATACGCATCGCATGCTATGTAATATGACAGATATAGGAAGCTAATATCCCTAGCGCTGAAGCAGACGACTTGAAAACACTAGGCGTCATACGTAGCAGTCGACGCGTTCTACGGCAAGAGCAGACGACACTGCGTTACGAATGTGTGTATGCGCGCGCGCGAGTGAATGAAACAGAACTTGTAGCAGCAGTAGCAGACGACGCTATCAGCTGTGGCACCGTTTACCTCGTTGCCAAGTACAAGTGCTGTTTGATTTTTATTAATGACAACGCGATATAGTGCAGAAAATAAAATTGCAATCAATAAAAATGTACTCACAATTATTCTCCTCGAATGCTGTCATTAACCGCGTCAACACAGGTAAATGCGCAAAATTCTGTTGCATACAAAATTCTGCTGCGCATCGCACAGCTAAGTTGCATTTTTTAAAAATGCGTCTATGAAGCTGTGCAATTTTCCGTGGCCTACAGCATCGTAAAAGACGTGAAAACTCGCGGCATAATTGGCACGCTACCATGCGTTTCACGCGTAGACACCAGCTTCTTGTACACCTGCGTCTAACAACACTATTTGCTTGAAGATTGCCCGCGATGCGAAGCACTATACTGCATAAAGACTCCTCGGCTACGTTATACATGCTTGCGAGCTCTTGATTTAATGTAACTACTCTCATGACTACATGAGTAGATACTAAAAATATCAAGTTCACGCTTAGAGCAGTCGAGAGTCAAAGATCATGCTCTCTCTCTCTCTCTC
>JAZHPH010000226.1:177869-195546 GCA_037356405.1 Nasonia oneida | reverse complement strand
GCGACGGCGCTCGCTCGCTCGCAGCATGGCTGCTCTCTCTCTCTCTCTCCGCAGCGGTACGTGCCGCCACCTATCCGTGGGGTACCTACAACCATGAAGATGACCGCACAGCTATATACAAATGGATATTGCTTTCTCATTGATTTTCTGCATGCTCGCTCACATGTAGTTTTTAGTGTCTAGGTGTAGAAATAATTCGAGGGCGGTGTCTAGGTGTACGACGTGGCCGATGTTGAGGTCAAAATGGTGCGCTTCCTAATTTTTTATGTCTAGGTAAATACATCATTTGAGGGCGTCGTCTAGGTGTACGGGGTGGCCGATGACAAGGTCTAGGTGATGCGCTTCGTGATTTTTTGTGTCTAGGTGTAGAACAAATTCGAGGGCGGTGTCCAGGTGTACGGAGTGGCCAATGACGAGGTCTAGGTGGTGTACTTCGTGGTTTTTTGTGTCTAGGTAAATAAATCATACGCGGACGGATGTTTCATTTTGTTTATTGGTGAACAACTAAAATTTTATTTTTATGTATTATAAGTGCGTCAAAAAAATACCATAAATACAATGAAACGGTCATGGCAAGTTACCTAGTAAGTATCTTGAGAGAAATATAATAAACTTGACTTTGGTTGATTTTTATCTTTCAATTCGTTGCGGAATATATCAAACTCGCCGAACCTTTTACTTTTTTAAAATTTTTTTTTAGAGTTTACCAGTCCAGGCCATTGTAATGAACGGAACATTCATTGAAATTAAATATTTATCATCACGTTATGTAAATAACTTTTACTACTTCCCCCGAGACCATCGATAAAATAATATTTATTTCCTATACATATTGTAGCATTAATTATCAGATCTTAATTTTTTTTTTATCGGTAGACAAAGAATTAATTAATGTTTCTAAATTTTCACCATCTTTACATACTTGTAATTCGTTATTTTATTTTTCATCATCGTAATTATTTTCAATACTAGATATATGGAAATCATTTAATCACAACCCATGTAATACTAAAATACTTTCTATGTTTTTCAAAGGTCTTTGTTCTGCTTGAATTTTTGGTAATTTCGGGTCCATAAAGTGACATTTATATTTATCGTATAATTCTAGCGAATTAATAGGTCTTTGAAATACAAGAATGTATGTAAATAATTCACACATGGATTTTGGAAACTTGAATACTGCAGCTTTTGCCAAACATTTATTCCATTTTTCATCAGTACTAATAACATCTCTTGATATACAAGTATTTACATATTTATCATAAATAATTTTATCTACAGTACGTATATCCGCAAATGATTTTGCACCATTTTTTTTCTTTTCAAAAACATAATGGTACGGAATTTCGTGATATAAATATTGCGTTACATTTTTATCTTCTTTATTTAATTTAAACCAAGATGTCAATATAGTATGGACATTTTTATAAATCATTTTGTGTTCACATCCTTCTTAATAATAAACATATTGTTCATCTTCTTCATGAACAGCTTATCTTTTAATTGCATAAGATTGCTCATGTAGTAAAAATTCCCATATGCGATATATAGCTTCAGGTGCACATACATATCTGATGGAGAGATGTTGTGATATTTCACCAGATTTATATGTATCGTTATTTTCGTTTACATTGTCTTCATTACCTGAATTATGTACATTTGCAAATTTAACAAGAGCTGTATCGGGACTTTTATGAACATATTTGAACAAATATTTTATAGCTTTAATCGTACCACATATTTCTACATTAATATTACATTCTAAAAGTAATAATAAATATGGATTATACGGTACGACAAAACTATTATCTGCAATCCTGTTTTATTATTTTTTCTTCGTCGGTAATAAGGGTAAGCATCAGGATTATAGTGAGGTGTTTGACATAAGATTTAGGAAAATTTTAATACAACGTGTTTTATCTTTATTCATACAAACACAATTTATATTTTGTGATCCACAGGGGCCGTGTATCATATTATTTTTTACTATATTGTATAATCTTGGATATTCATATTCATTTGGCACTTATGATAGAATCAATTTGATCAGTATCTCGAAATTTATCATTGGTATGCAATCATAATAACATATAAATATATGGTAATCCTCTTTTTTGAAATTCTATTACGTAAACATAACCTTAAAACATAAAATATTAATTTTTAGTAGTTCGGTTTTTAAAATTTTAACTTTTTCATGAAAGACTCTTGAGATTAAATCAGGACGATCTATAGTGCTTTCATACGGTAATAAATTCTCTTGAATTTCTTTCCAATTTGGATTACATGTCATTGTTATAAAAATATCTGGTTTTCCGTCAACTTGTAGTTATGTCATTGAATCTAAATAATTTTGTTGTATTGATTTAGGACTACCTATATAAGATGATGGTAATATTACCATTTTTCCAATTCAAGAATTATCAATATGTGCCCGATTGGAAACGTAATTCATTAATCCTTTATACATTTCAGTTCTTAATTGTGCTTGGTGAGTATGTCAGTAATATAATCGACATCCTTCGATCCTTGTCCGAACAACAACAATGAATTTTTGTGATAAATTTTACAAATTCAAATAAGCATTAAAATCACCACGTATGCTTAATCTATTTGAATAAAACTGTAGTATAGATACATTATTATTTTTATATTCTTTTTTTGTACATTTTATATAAGGTTGCCTATCTCTTACAAAAATTAACTTAATTATCCACTGACTTTCAAAAATTGTGATCGCGTGTATGATTTAATTTTTTGCAAGAGACATAATATATTTATTATGATTCCTCGACTTCGGTAGGAATATTTGTAACAATAAAATCAAGTTTTATGCTTTTTTTTGGCGATGATCCAAGTGACGCAATTTATTTCTATAAGCAAACATGTATTTAAATAATTAATCACTAAGCTTTGAATATTTAGTCAATGATGGACATTAAGGAACAATTTTTTCCTACGGTGACTTTCTTTATTTTGATGTTTGCTACCTCTGTGATCTTTTTTAGGAATGCTTCAAGCAATATATAAGCTTTGCCACAGGCTTTAAATATGAATATTCATCATTTTAGCACAAATTTATGGATATCTTCATTATATATACAATATATATATATATATATATATATAATTGATAATACACTTTTTAAATAGTAAAACCTTATTCGAATATGCATGTACTAGTAGTTATATCTACTGTTATAAAATATTGGTTGTATTAAATAAATTTATTTACACTTGGCAGTATAGTTAATTCTTATGAAACATTTTTGAAATCGTGCTCTTTAATTAATTGAAATTTTTTAACCCGACAATCTAATTGAACCATTTCAAAAACGTTCTACAAAAATTCATTATCATCGAAGATACATCTTATATTTAACAGTATATTTAATAATGACACATCGAATGATTGCATATCATTTTAAGCAATATGTAAATCGCGAGCGTTCTTTGCTAGTCATATATTATAAGAATATACTTTTATATAAAATCAAATTTCTATTTGTGATCTGCTGTCAGAATTCAGACGCAGATCAGTAAATGATCATTGCTCTCCTCAGTAAACTAAAATCTTATACGCGCACAAGACCAAGAAGAGTCGTGACCGTTTCAATATATATATATATATATATAGGGTGACCCATTTTAATCGCCGCACCCGAATTTCTCGGAACCTAAGCTAGATAGAGAAAAACGGTTCAAAACAAAAGTTGTAGGGGACAAAGGAGGTCACACAATGGCGCTACCGTTTTTGACCTTGAACTTGACCTTTAAGGTTATTTCAAGGTCAAAGTGGTTTTTTCATATAGGAACACCTAGTTTTGACTCCGGATTCGGAAAGATTGGGAAATTTTACGTTCAAAATCATATTGATACATTTTTTTTCAAGGTCATTTCAAGATCAAATCAAGGTCAAACTCCGAAAAGTGCGTTTAAAATCAGTTTTTTCCATGAACCACAGGCTAAGCTGGATCAAATTGATCTTCGGCTTAATAGGGAAACCCACACACCCCAAACCCAAACTTATGCATCCTAGTAAACAAAACTCAAACTTGCACATCCTTACACCATACACTTAAAGTGATTAAAGTGAGTCCCCTTGCCTCTCACTATTCGGGGTGCTTGATTAAAGTGAGTCCCCTTGCCTCTCACTGTTCGGGGGGCTTGACTAAAGTGAGTTCCCTTGCCTCTCACTGTTCGGGGTGCTTGATTAAAGTGAGTCCCCTCGTCTCTCACTGTTCGGGGTGCTTGATTAAAGTGAGTTCCCTTGCCTCTCACTGTTCGGGGTGCTTGACTAAAGTGAGTTCCCTTGCCTCTCACTGTTCGGGGTGCTTGATTAAAGTGAGTCTCCTCGTCTCTCACTGTTCGGGGTGCTTGATTAAAGTGAGTTCCCTTGCCTCTCACTGTTCGGGGTGCTTGATTAAAGTGAGTCCCCTTGCCTCTCACTGTTCGGGGTGCTTGATTAAAGTGAGTCCCCTCGCCTCTCACTGTTCGGGGTGCTTGATTAAAGTGAGTTCCCTTGCCTCCCTTTTTGTTTTGTACAAAAAGCATCGAAGCTATTTTTTTAGAATCGAGCTATTAAAAAAACTTAATATTAAAAATGGGCGGAAAATCTTAAAATCCGTGAGCAGTTCAGATTTAATTAAAAGAACTATTGACGGAACCTATTTTCTTTGTAGATGTGTTTTTAATGATTACATTATCAAAATTAGTATTTCTGAAATTCGAACGTTACTAATTCAAATTATTTACATAAAACAAAAAAATAAAAGGAAGTTTTAGTTTTATTTGCAATCAAAATAAGAAATGATGCTTCATTGAATTGAATACCTTTAATGTTTTAACGATTATTTTAATTTAAAATTTAAAATTAATAAAGTGTGACAAACGAAATATTTATGGCAATTACAGTTAGCTAAATAAAGTTACCGTAATTTTCCTACGTTTCTACTTTTTAGGCGCGACCGTATACGGGAGAGCCTTATAATTATTAATATTTTTGATACCATTTTACTATTTAAATTTAATAGTAATCAATAGCTGACTCTGAAATGGCTGACTATCCGCCCAACGAGATCGTTGATATGATTTTGGTTTTAGGAGAAAGCCAAAATAATTATCGTAGTGCGGCAAGACTTTATGCTGAACGCTATCCTGACAGACGACACCCTGACGATAGAGCTATCAGACGTTTAACTCAAAGAGCTCACACATTAGCGCTCGTCGAGTCGAAAGGGATATTGGTATTCCAAGAAATACTTTTTTCAGAATTATGAAGGTGCTTCAACATCACACATATCATATTACTTTGGTTCAAGAGCTACAGTTTGAGCATTTCCAACATCGTATTGTGTTTTGCCAGAGGCCTTTACAAATGAT
The DNA here is from genome assembly GCA_037356405.1 of Nasonia oneida. NCBI lineage: Eukaryota > Metazoa > Arthropoda > Insecta > Hymenoptera > Pteromalidae > Nasonia > Nasonia oneida. The sequence continues at coordinate 190,164 of JAZHPH010000226.1, read as the reverse complement.
AGAAAATGATCTAGACTTTTTTAACTTTGTTCTTTTTTCTGATGAGGCAAAATTTCAAAGTGATGGGGAACTGAATAGGCATAATTGCCATTATTGGTCTGATGTGAGTCCTCATTGGGTCAGAACTGTAAACCATCAAAGACGTTGGAGTATTATGGTATGATGCGGGATTATCAATGGATATTTGATCGGCCCTTATTTTTTTTTAAGAAAATGTAAATCAACATACCTATTTGACGCTAATAAGAGATGAACTACCTGGATTGATGGAAGATGATTTAGAAACGCGACGAAGAATGTGGTAACAGATGGATTGGTCGAGGAGGTCCGGTTAACTGGCTTGCTTGCTCACCCGATCTTACATCACCAGATTTCTAATTGTGGGGGTATTTAAAAAATACTGTTTTTGAGCAACAACCCACTACAAGAGCAGATATGCAGGATAGGATTCGTCGAGCATGTGCTGCCATTCCGAGACAAACTTTGCAAAACACCGTTCGCCATTTTCAAAGGCGTTTGACTATGTGCCTTGAAGGAAATGGTCGTAATTTCGAACACTTGCTTCGAGGTTAATTAAAAATTTATTTACATTAGTGAGAGGTGAAGGGACTCACTTTAATCAAGCACCCCGAACAGTGAGAGACAAGGGGACTCACTTTAATCAAGCACCCCAAAGGAAACAATCCTTACTACGTCCACGTCGTTGTTTCTGGGTAGCGCAAAAAGTAAGGTTAATAAATTTATAACAGAAGCTTCAACGATCTTAAAGTTTCCGTTAACAAATCATTTTGCCCTTGAGAAAAAATTTTCAGGGTTCAGGACGTGTAGGTTTGGGGTGTGTGGGATTAGCATGCGTGGTGTAGGGATGTGTGGGACTGGGGGATGTGGAGTATGGTTGTGTGGGACCGGGGTGTAACAGTTTAGCATGTGAGGGCATCATGTGTATGGGGTAAGGAAGTGCGAGTTTGAGTTTTGTTTACTAGGATGTGTAAGTTTTTGGTTTGGGGTATGTGGGTTCCCCTATTAAGCCCAAGATCAATTTGAACCAGCTTAGCCTGTGGTTCATGGGAAAACTGATTTTAAACGCACTTTTCGGAGTTTGACCTTGATTTAACCTTGAAATGACCTTGAAAAAATTTTCTCAATATAATTTTGAACGTAAAATTTCCCGCTCTTTCCGAATCCGGGGTCAAAACTAGGTATTCCTATATAAAAAAACCACTTTGACCTTGAAATAACCTTAAAGGTCAAGTTCAAGGTCAAAAACGTTAGCGCCATTGTATGAGCCCCTTTGTCCCCTACAACTTTTGTTTGTACCGTTTTTCTCTATCTAGCTTAGGTTCCGAGAAATTCGGGTGCGGCGATTAAAATGGGTAAAATATATATATATATATATATATATATATATTTGTATTCAATATTTGCGTTATTTTCATCATTTTCATTTTGATGGATCTGTCATTATTTTCTCTGATATTGATATCTGTATCACGTATTTTTACACAGGCAGAATTATAACCTTTATAACGATATAAAAAAAAGTATTTTATATATTGCGCAGTAGTTAAACAAAAAACTGCAAAATAACTTGCAATTGACATAATATCAAAATTAAAAATTTTAATTTATATTGTATATTATATGTAAAACAGCAACTCGTTTTATAACAGCAACTCTTAAACAGCATCTAAATTATCCGCCAGGTTCGTTACGGTATATTTAAATTACCAATGTAATACAATTCAAATAAGCACACATTTAAATTCAAATTCAAATGGATTGAATTTACTTACATAAAATATACAAAATTAACACTTTAAATAAACATAAACACTTACAAATTCACATTTCCATACAATAATTATAATAAATATAAAGATAAAGAAAATTTTGAAATATCCATGTGACTATTTTAAGAATCTGATCTTCTTATTCGAAAACTATAATACATATAGGATTAATGTTCGGTCAAGACATTTGTTCAAAGGTGTTTATACAATTTATCTAATTGGTGTTGCCATAAATAGTATGATTTTTACTTTTATCCAAACAACCTGGCTAAAAATCATCATATAAGAGCTCATATGAGTACTGATATGTCAATCATACGAGTACTCACATGAGTCCTCATATGATAATCATATGATACTTTCGACCGAATTCTCATATGAGAGTCATATGATAGCCATATGACATACCGCGAATTCTCATAAAAATAATCATGCTTTGTATTATATCGCTCTCTAATATTTATCAGATGTCTTTCTTTATACTAGTAATTTATAAGTTGCTTAAAAAATTTATTTTTACATGAATATCACAATGAAAAAACCTCTGCCAATTATTTTGTACGTTGCTTCCTCCAATAAAATGTATAGTTCCAATAAATACAATACTGTTCAAATATACAGTATAATAATGATTTTTAAAATACTTTCAATCTTAATTATTTTACTGAAGGAGCAGCCGTCACAATATCAAATCATATAATTTTCATGAAAAAATTTAAACCTTATTATTTTAAATACTAAAGGGTCCTCATAACATCATAAAATCATGAATGTGCTCAAAATATTCTGAATTAAAGTTAGCGAGTTGTAAGGTTTAACAAAAATAGTAATTTTCAGTTATACAGGGTATAGGATGAGAGACAAAGAATTTCAATCCTAATACCGTTTAAACTAATCGGTTTCATAAGCTGAAAAAAAACCTAGCCGAGTTGATCAAAAGATCGATATTTTCCTAGAATTTCAACTAAAATAGAGCCTTTTTACTCTCGTAATCTTATGACGTAGAAAATCCATATTTTTTAGTTTTCGATTTTTAATTTGAAAATTAGTCGACAAAAAGGCTTAAAATTTCTATAGCAAGTAGATATCGTTGATGTTTATTGTCATGAATTTGTTCGAAAGGTTTAACCATTTATTTTTAGAGATGATTTTATTGAAAAAACATCTTTTTTATTATAAAAATTGAACTGAACGGTCAATCTGGAAAATCTTGTAAGAAAAAGTAGATAGTTTTATGATCTTTCAGATACACTATTGTTGAATATATTGTATAAATCATATCATAAAAAAAGCAATAATATTTTTCAAAAATGGCTATTACAAGGCCGTCAGAATCATAAAAAAATTTTTCCCGAATCCAGAATCAGAAAACTTATAAGGTAAAAACCCAAATAATCAGACACATTTCTTAACCTAATGTGTTCAAATGACATTTTTGGCGAATTATATAACAATTATTGGGATACAATGTAGTCCAGACATTTATCCATCTTTTTAAAAAAAATTTGGTACATAAATTATAAAATCAAACAATAATAAATTAACTTAAATTTTGTATCCTTATAAATGCCCAGTAATTGGACAGCTATACAAATAACCGCGAGAATGCAAGAACGGATACCAATAATTGGACGCTTCAAAAATATTAAAAAAAGTTTAGTTAAGCAACAAATAACGCGTTGAATAGGTGATTAGAGTAGAATAGATTGTACGGGAACCTTTTGAAATTAACAATTTCAATTTATTATTATTTTAAAATTGTATTAAAAGTGAATGTTTTGCGATCACAACAATTGGAACTTATAATTGGACACCGTCTACGTAAATAATTATAAATATAAAACAAATGGCTAGGAAAATAAACAATAATCCACTATTATGCAATTTTTATTATTTTCAATTAATACAAATAAAATTTAACATAGCAAGACATATTTTTCATCGCATTAACGTTTTAAACGAGCCTTATTAAATATAAAGAGATCTGAATACTAGACCAATTACAGGAACTGCTTCGAACGATTAGAATAACAATATTACAAACTTTTTTTTTATTTAAAGCTTGTGAGCTAAAGCTTCCATTTCATGGAGGTTAATAGACTTCCTCGTTTCTTCAAATTGTCGATTCTGATCTTCTAATTTTCTTTTAAGGGTTTCAATATTTTCTTTTACATTTTTAGCTTTAATCAGTGCTTTTAAATTTTTTATTTCAGCCGACAATCCTTTTTTTGTTGTAATAATTTGATCTTCGTTTTCTTCAATGAGTTATTGATATCCATTTCTTTTGCCTTTATTAATTTATTTTTTTTCGCTTTTGTTTGTTGAGCAAAATTTCTTGTTCTTTAAGAGTTTTTTCGTTTTTTTTTTCTCGAAGGATTGAATCATGTCATTAATAAAATATGCAGATGAGCCTTCAAAGTGTTTCTTCTTGTTTTACGTAGGAAGCTTATCCACCGTAAAAACTTTTTTTAATTCATCATTCTCTGAAATAATATATTCTCCATTATAATTTTATTGTATTTTAAATTAAGTATTATACATTCTTAGCTCAATTATGCTAATGTACGTACCTTCAGTACTATGTGTAGGCTATCCAGCATCGTTTATACATGATTATTCGAAACATAAGTGGTTATACGTTTAAGAAGTTGAGGATCATAATATTCACTCAGTGATAACACTTGAACATTGGTAATCCTACAAGGTTTCTTGATCTCACTCTCTTCATTTGTACAGCCGTCGTCAACCGTTTTCATGGAGTGTGCTTCTTATTTGTAAATAAATTTATAATTATGTAAACTGATGGGATTTAATGTGGAAATAGGGGACGATGGATCAGGCTCAATAAATTCACACGGTTTAATTGTGACTGTACAATTTATTGAGTGAGGTGAGACGAGGCGAGGTGCGATAATGCGTGCTGTTCAACGGTTCGGGCGAGATAGAGAACAGGATCTATTCGAATCGGAGCAGTTACTCGATAGAACCTACAATTCGGAATTATTACACCAGTACAGGTTTAAAATCTAGTCCGCGCGAATATTCAAATTACTTAGCTGCTAACGCTATAACAATTATTAATTGATATTTATAAAAGTTACACCATAGATATAAAATTGTAGAAAAACAACTTTTACAAGGTAAAATGTTGGCAACTATAAGTTTGGTCTCCACCCTGACAGAAAATAACCCAATAGTTGATTATGGTTGGTCAACGAACTTGCTAAAACCGTCACATCGGCCAACAGTTTACCGTTGGTAATAACTAGGGCATAAATATACGCTAATAAATGTAGTGAAATCAATTTTATATATGTCAAGCATCAAGTATTAAAGTTTAGCAGATGATATAAGATCAGCTGACTAGTGGTTATTGAAAAAATGGTTACAATTTTCAAAATTATTATTTTATTGCACACTTGCCGTCTTATAGTCTACGATATGTACTGACTTCAAATAACTTATTGATTACTTAACGATCATTCCCCACACAAATATGCATATTTATTGCCTTTTTAATAAAAACAGAAAAATTCAATAAAACACTTTATCCATACGCAAAAGTTTATGGTAAAGAAAGAATCGTAAAGCCAATATGATTCCAAAAATACTTATTATTTTTGTGAATTATTTAATTAGGCTTGAGATTTTTTCTTTGCTATAAACTTTTATGGATATATTGAAAGATTTTCACAATAAAGCAAAGCTCCTTTTGGATTATAATTAAAAAGTGTTGTAATTTTAATATGATTTAACAAATCTACACCTTCATAATAACAATTAAAATGTTTCATCGATAAACTATAAGACGACGGGACGTGTATTAAAAAAATATTTTTAAAAATTGTTACCATTTTTTTAATAACTACTAGTCAGCTGATCTTATCTCACCTGCTGAACTTAATACTTGATGCTTGACATATATGAAATTGATTTCACTACATTCATTAACGTATATTTATGCCCTGGTAGGAATGCTTACCAACGGTAAACTGTTGGCCAAAGTGACGGTTTTAGCAGGTTCGTTGGACAACCATAATCAACTGTTGGGTTATTTTCTGCCAGGGTGGTAGAGACCAAACTTATAGTTGCCAACATTTTACCTTGTAAAAATTACGATTTAAATTTTTGTTCTATAACATTCGAATATGGTGAAACCAAAAGATATGTATGCAGATGTATATATATTTATACGTCCAAAAATAAACAAAGAATAATAAATATTTATTATTATTAAATTATTATTTTTAAATAAACGTATCCGCTATGTTTAGTATTTATAAATAATTTTATTTCAAAATTATTAATTGAAATCAAATTTGTACAAATTATTGTTCGAGAATTGTTGTAATATAATAAGTATCATAACCTTGATGATTACAAAGGTAAGAAGGTGTGTTGAAAGGCTAGTACTTTTATATGGTAAAAGTAATTAATCAGAGAAGTATGAAATCATGAAGATTTATATATGCACTGTTGGAATCAGAAGAAATAATGGCATTTGCTTATTTATTGTAAAAGTACAAAAGCCTAGCAACAAATATAACGTATTGTAATACGACGCGCAACGACTGGTAAGCGCGCGCCACAAACACATATATGTACGTCTCCCTACTTATGGTATGTATGTAAGCATCACGTGACTACGAGAGCTGCTGAATCTATGCTCTCTCTCTCTCTCTCTCTCTCTCTCTCTCTCTCTCTCTCTCTCTCTCTCTCTCTCTCTCTCTCTCTCTCTCTCTCTCTCTCTCTCTCTCTCTCTCTCTCCACCACCAGTATATTGGTGGGACAAAGAGGTTTGAGAGTGCGCGCAGCGAGTGTCACCGGACCAGAAGAAGAGAACAACGGGCAAGAAAGTAATACTATAAAACCGGAAGTGGCCAGGAAATAGTAGATGCCCGCGGACAAGAAATGAAGGACGTTAAGAGGAAGCTTAAGAAGACAATCTGCAAAAACAAGCGACGGTGCCTCAAAGAAATACATGATGAGGTCGAGCAGGACCCTAGGGGTCGACGTTACAAAATAGTAATGAAGAAGATTAAAGAAAGCTATGTATCTCCTCTAAAATGCCCGGAACTATTACACCACACTGTTTCTCAGGCAACTGGAAGAGCCAAGTATCATCGAAAGAGGTGCGATGAAGAGGCTGTTCCACCGATCACGATTAAGGAATTGTTAGCCGCCTGCAGCAGGGTAGGCAACAAGGCCCCAGGGCCGGATGGCATTATCAATATTGCATTGAAGCATGCCATCCATGCTCATCCAGAGATCTTCGTAGACTTGTACAATGCATGTCTGGAAGAGGGAACATTCCCCACAAACTAGAAGAAACAGCGTCTGGTGCTACTGCCAAAAGGAAAAAAGCCACCCCAGGATTCCTCATCATACAGACCGCTCTGCATGTTGGACACCTCGGGTAAGATCCTGGAACGCATAATCTGAGTCAGAATGGATCATTTTATAGAAGGAAAAAGTGGATTAGCGGAACACCAATATGACTTTAGGATGAATCGTTCAACCCTGGACGCAGTTAGCCTAGTGATCGACACTGCGCAAACAGCGATAGAGAGGAAAGAGAGGGGAATATGGAAGGGAGGAAAGAAGAAGTACTGCTCCATAGTTACATTCGATGTCAAAAATGCATCCAATTCGGCCAAATGGAGTGAAATACACGAAGCACTCCGGAAACAGGATGTGCCCTTATATATAAGAAGAATGATGTCCGACTATTTGAAGGACCGAATCCTATTATATGACACGGAGGACGGGACCAAGACCTATAAAGTTACAGGAGGCGTACCCCAAGGGTCAGTGCTTGGCCCACCGACGTGGAACACCATGTACGATGGGGTACTAAGACTACAATTACCTGAAGGAGCAACAGTCGTGGGCTTCGCTGACGACATAGCAGTAGTGCTAGTAGCGAAACATAAAGAAGAGGTGACAGAAGTAGCGGAAGAGGCGACCCGTATAATACACGAATGGCTGACGGAGACGGGTCTGAAACTAGCCAGTCACAAAACGGAAGTTATTCTTATCTCTAGTAGGAAGAAGATAGAGGAAATTAAACTGACGGTAGATGGACATGAGATAGCTTCTCAACCAACAATCAAGTACTTGGGCATCACCATCGACGCAAGACTAACTTTCAAACAATACCTGGAAATAGTCAGCCATAAAGCAGCAAAAGTCGGCGCTGCTCTATCACGATTGATGCCAAATGTAGGAGGCCCAACTCAGAAGAGAAGGTTACTCTTAGCCAGTGTAACCACATCGATTATGCTATATGGAGCTACAATATGGACAGATGTGATGCAGGTAAAACCGTATGCCCGATTGCTAACCACTGTGTACAGACGAAGTGCACTACGAGTGGTGTCCGCTTACCGTACAGTATCGGACAATGCGGCGTACATTATTGCTGGTATACCGCCGATTGACCTATTAGCGATGGAAAGTAAGGAAGTATTCCAAACTAAAAGAAGAACAAGTGACAAAACTAAGAAGGAGATCTGGGATGCAGCAAGAAAGAAGACAATGGCCGAATCGCAAATAAGATTGGATGTTAGTGACAAAGGGCGTCAATGATGACAACTATGTTGACGTCGGAGGATGGTTGGAACGCAGTAAACAACTACGTAAAGACTATCCTCAAGAAGGTTAGAAATGACGAAGAGAAAAAAAGGCAAAGACAAGGCGAAACAGCGGAATAAAAATATAGCTAGACGAAGGTCACTGAGCCGTGTCGGGGTTGAGGCTGTCCAGAGGATGGCCGGGTGATGCTGCACGAAGCAGACGACCGGACGATGCGGAAAGAAACAGACGCCTGGACGACGCAGAAAAAAAATCGTGATGACGACCACATCAATTAGAAGAGGGCGTAAAAGGCGCTCGCCCCCCGCCCCTCCCCCCGCGAATCACTACTCGACGGTCGTACCGCGGGGAACAAGTGCGCAGAAGATGGAACTAGGTGCGCCTTTACCGAGGGTCGATAAAGGTAAAGAGGGCATTCCGTGGTACGGTTGCGTGTTTTTCATCTGACCGTAAAAAGGATGGGTTTAGTCGTTGTGAATCCGACACACGGCTGACATTGCAGATGGGGCTTTTTCGACGACCCCATAAAGAAAGCCACGCTATGGTCTTTCATGATTTTCCCTAACACCTATGTTCCGAGAGAGAGAAAAAACAAACACATGGATACAGACATTTTCTAAAAACACTTGATTTGATTTTCTAACACACCGAAAAGTATTTTCTAGAAGTTTTGACGAAACCAAAATTGTACTATTAGAAAGCTTTCTCTCGGAGGAAGCAAATATTCATTTCATGAAAATTTTTTCTTTTCACGTAAATTANCATTTCTAAAAAATGTTAATTAAATATTATCATCCGTACGTTGTATACGTAGCTAATAAATTTAATTTATATTTTTCACACTGTACTTGTTGCTAACAACATTTATTTAATATTTTTTAGAAATGTCTTTCATGAGGTCTGCGGGGGCATATTTAAGGTATATTTCAAGCCCGGGTAGAGTAAAGAAGACGGTCCGAATCTTTCACAAAGCCGTGGCAAGTGACTAAAAACACTTTTTTATATAATGTCATGAATTTTGGTCAGTGATTTTGTATAGTATATATATATATGATATTTCTCGGCAGAAATAGTGTATAGTGTAAATATTTACAGTAAGTATTTTTTGTTTTTTAATTTACGTAAAAAGAACAACATTTTATCAGACGAATATTTTGTTATTTTTTTGCAGGATTGAACCCAGGCTGGACCCCTTAAAACTTACGGGGAATATTCTATCAAGATTCTAAACAATATTTTGTAACAGCATCTGCAAAGATTCCAGGGAAGCTTTCCTGGAATATTACTAGGACTGCAGTTTAAAGTTTTGTGTAATCTTAATGAAAGCTTCTGTAATATTATATAAAAACGCTTCATGATCTCATGTTTGAATATTTTCTAATAGCTCAATATAGTATTTTATGAAGCATTTAGGAAACATATTTTTGTTATATTACTGAAAGTTACATTTAAGTTACTTTAAGGGGATGTCGCCCAAAAAACAGTTTTGAACAAAAAAGTTTTTTTGGACAAATATATTTTTTTCTTTTTTTTTTAAGGATTTAACCCAAAGACTGGACCCCTTAAGAAAAATGGAGTAATGCGTATTTTATACTATGGAGTATATAGAGATAATTCGATATTTCAATACTATCCCGTACGCATACAATGTCAGCAGTATGTTAATATTAAATTCTGTTTAAAAAATAATCTATGCGCCTCAAATACTTTAGGACACTTTGAAATAAACTAATGTACACAGTTTACTTCAAATGTCAGCTGAACTTACTAATACATTATTTACTACTCGAAATAGTTCAAGTGTTGTATAAGGCTGCAAGTGACAATCGAGCTAAATAACCGATTTGAATGGAAAAAATACGCTTGAAAAAAAAGGAAGATAGAATTTACTCTCTCTTCCACTCTCCTGCAATATCAAATGCGGTCCGAGTGATTATGCCCTTTACAGCTCGGTTCGACAATTGTAGGTAAGCCTCGAAGCTGCTCAGGTTGTCTTTTGCGTCACGCAGGGTCTCTATTATTGTTCGTGGTACAATCGAGGTTTGTTTAAAATCTGAAGTCCGCTCAAGCGTCTTTCGGTCCGCTCGAGCGTCATTCGGTCTGATCGGGCTTCGTTTGTTTCGATCAACCGTCCTTCGGTACGATCGAGCGTCATTCGGTCCGATCGAGCGTCATTTGTTCCGATCGAGCGTTTTTCGGTGCGATCGAACTTTCTTCGGAAGCGTTCGAGCAGTCCGTGGAAACATCGAAGCGGCGCGATCAACACCGAGCGCTTCGGAAGAGTTCTGATCGCTTCCGAAGAGTTCTGATCGATCCCGATCGCTTCTGAAGAGTTCTGATCGACCCCGATCGCTTCCGAAGAGTTCTGATCGACCCTGAACGACCCCTAGTATAAAATACGCATTACTCCAGTCTTCTTAATAGACAGCGAGAGAGAAAAAAACACACAAATCCATACAGACATTTTCTAAAAACACTTGATTTGATTTTCTAACACACCGAAAAGTATTTTCTAGAAGTTTTGACGAAACCAAAATTGTACTATTAGAAAGCTTTCTCTCGGAGGAAGCAAATATTCATTTAATGAAAAATTTTTCTTTTCACGTAAATTAAAAAACAAAAAATATTTACTGAAAATATTTACAATATAAACTATTTCTACCGAAAAATATATATATACCATACAAAATCAATGACCAAAATTCATTATATTTTACTAAAAATCCAAAGTACGTAAATATTCCAAAACATTATATATTTTATAAGACAAAAAAAAATATGGCAAAAGAGTAAAAGTGTAAAGAAAATATTACAATTAGTAGATTAAATATATTTTTACATAAAGATCACGAAAGACATAAATTACAGTACATATAAAGACACTGCTATTGCGATGGGTTTATTAGAACATGATTCTCAAATTAGAGATATTTTTGAAGAAGCAAGCACTGGCATGTTACTAATTCAGTTAAGACAGTTTTTTGTATGGTTTTTACTTTCAGAAAATATTTGAGGTGATGATATATCGTCGGTCCCTACGAATAGTAGTACGGTTCAGATTTGCTACAAAGACTAGTACGGTTCAGATTTGCCGCGAAGACTAGTACATTTCAGATCTTTCCCACATGAAAAAATCTAATGTTTTAGAGATAAACAAATAGTTATTTTGGTCAAAAACTAACAGTACATTTTGAGTAAGTTAATTGTACTAAATTCGTATTATTTCTGTGTAGGGGGAAGTATGCAAATTGGAGGTCGGAGTTGATCGCGCCGTTTCGGAAGAGTTCTGATCGACCCTGAACGACCCCTCGTATAAAATACGTATTACTCCAGTCCTCTTAATAGACAGCGCGTTTCGCAATAGTATCGATCTGACTTGAACGCTCAATAATAACACCGGCACACAAAGAAAAAAAGTGGGGAGTACTTTTAACTAGACCCATATATCCTTATGTATTTTGACGCGCTGAATCCGAATCCGAATTCGGTATCCGTTTTGCCCGTACACCCCCAAAATTTTGAGTAAATAGCGAAAAACCGTGAAAAACCGTGAAAAACCTTGAAAATCCGTAAAAGATCACTGAAAATCGCATTTATAAACGTTGGTAAATGTTAAAAAGTTTTCTTATGAGTGTATTATACCTGATTTCAGTGTATTTTGACGCGCTGAATCCGAACCCGTTGTTTGTTTTGCCCGTACACCCCCAAAATTTTGAGTAAATAGCGAAAACCCATGAAAAACCGTGAAAAACCTTGAAAACCCGTAAAAGATCACTGAAAATCGCATTTATCTACGTTGGAAAATGTTAAAAAGTTTTCTTATGAGTGTATTATACCTGGTTTCAGTGTATTTTGACGCGCTGAATCCGAATTCGGTGTCCGTTTTTCCCGTACGCCCCCAGAATTTTGGG
>JAZHPH010000226.1:151758-168286 GCA_037356405.1 Nasonia oneida | reverse complement strand
GCTGCTGCTGCTGAGTTTGAATTGAATAACTTCGAGACAAGAGCCCCGATAATAGGTGCGAGTAGAAGCGGCAAAAAAGCACCACCGTGCTGTACGAGAACTCGTTTCTTCTTCTGCCAATCGCTGACAGATTTCTTATTATTGCAAATAGTCAATTTTCTCAGCACGTTTTTGTGCTTTTTGAGTCGTCGTTTATGCGAGTCTTTGATTTTGATCACACCTTGCAAGATATTCAAAGCGCACTCGCATATGCAACGCACGAGTCTCTTGTCGGCTGTGCGTAAAAGAGCAGTACGTTGTTGGCCGTCCGTGTGACAAAGAGCGTTCAGTACAGCTACTCGTTTTCTGTTGAAATGCTTGGTGTCGAGCGTAGCCACGACGGGTATACAACAGCCAGCCTGTTTCTTCTTCGATGTTGTTGGCGCCATAGCTTCTCGCCTACTGTCTATGCCGAGAGCTCTGCACACCTATTTTGTATTTTCACTTTTTACCGAATTTCGGCACGTAGGCGTACTGAATATCGTCGCTTGGGAATATACACGTGCGAACCCTATACTCGTCCACAGCCGCTTGAGTTAGATCGAGAAAAAGATACGAGTGAGGTCCGCGCGTAGCGTCTATGTAAGCCTCCTGCAGAAACCTCGGATCTTCCGGATAAATTTGTCGCGCGAGATGCCGAATCTGAGCTCTGTCGCGAGGATTTTTAAATATAACGAGATACTTTGAATTTAAACTTATGACGCGCTGAGACTTTCCCTGGTGAAAAATATTCTGCGTCACCAGAAAGACCGACAAATTCAAATGATGAGACGAACGCGAGAACAAATCCAGAACTATATCGTTCGATGATTCTCGCATCAAGTCGTCGAAAATCAGTAATTTTTTCTTTTCCGTATCCATGGAGTAATCGCTTCGCTGTGGAAGTCCCTCTCGAAACTCGATAGGTACAGCAGCACTCCCGCCAACTTTGAATTCACTGCGGTACGTCTCTTGCCACTCGGTATAGTAGAGCAGAACCCTGTCGAAGCGAGCATCGCACATCTCCGGCAGATGCTCGAGAAATTTTTTCAGAAACCAACTTTTTCCAGCTCCTGTCGGTCCTGCTATGCACGCCGTAAAAGGATGCTTCCGTATACGCGTATACTCACGCGGGCCGCTTATAAGCGTATATTAGCGGCCACGGGTATCATCCGCGGACGAGCCGTCTATACGCGTGCATGTACGGCTCGCCTATAAGCGTGCGATGATGAGTGGGTAAAGGAGAGAGAGAAGGATGTTATAATTACAAGAAAAAGTTTAAAATACTTTTTTTTTATTATAAATATATTAAACATAACGCAGAACAATTTATATTACTTAAAAACTAATACAAAAACGAGATTCTTAAATTTACTTTTATTTATTCACAAACAACTTACATACTATACTTAACTTTTATACGGGAGCGATAACCCGGGAGTAACATACCTACGCTTTTTTAGAACTATGCTACACGATTTGACCTCTGCTCGCGTGACGACAGTGTGATCTGAAAATCTTTTAATAGAATTAAACTTAAGATTAATGCATTCATTATCTTCATCAGGCTTAAAATAATTTTCAATCATACTCTTAATGCTAGAATAATTTATTCTCAAAGAATTCGAGAAATTTAGCGAGATTCCCTTGACATTACATTTTTCGGATACCTCGCCAGTTCTCGAATTCACGGTTCTGTAGCCGTAAAATTTCGGACCACCCGAGAGGAAGCTCGTAATATAAGTCCCTTCGTCGAGCTCGTTGGTCATATCGCCGAGCAACGAGCCCAACGGGGGTCTGTATTCTTGTGCGTTTTCGTTACATACAAATATACACGAATCAGTGTCGCAGTACAGCGTTCGCTTGCCGAGCTTCTCCAAATACGAAAATAGTTTCAAGCGGGCCAGAGTTGTCGTGTAGGCTGCTATAACTACGTTCGTATATGGAGTAGACTCCACAGCATCGTCGATGTACTGCCAGCTCGCGTACATCACCTCCTCGTTGACCAGCAGGAGACTCAAAACCTCTTTATCCTCGGCCGTTAGAAGTTTAAGGAGGTCTTCGCGCTCCTTGATGATCACCGTCTGTTTTAAATTATCGCGCTGTCCGAACTTGCCCCAGAAAGAGTTCAGACAGAGCTTCGCAACAGTGCGCAGGCCAGGGTTTGTCGCGATTTTTTCCAACTCGAGCGATATCCCCTCATTCTCGCGATACTCGCGAATGTAACGCGCTTTCGATTCCGCGTCGACGCACCAAGCTGGAAACCCCGATGCTTCCTGCTTTAATCGCAAGAAAGTGTCGATGTAGCCAGCGAAAAGTCCTCCTTCACCTGTGAGCGGATCGGTCATACGGAGTACTCGGTCATACTATACTGCCATATGACGAATATTTCAGTTATAGTATAGCCGAGTTCGATGGCTTTTCGCAGCTCATCCGCCACCCAGGTTCCGCTGAACTCTCGCTGACTCGCATCCGGGTGGCAACAATCGCTCTGCCGCATCTCTTCGCAGCATGTACGACACAGTGCGAAGAGAAGCTTGCCGTGCATTTTTATCGGCAAAAGAGGCTGATACAATTTTCTTGGCGGTAAAACCTTACATTTTACCAGCCCATCTATGGCCGAAAAATTGTTGAGATTGCCACCCGTCAGCTCATCAGATTCCTCGCCGACGTAAACCTTTGGATGACCGAGCGGAAATCTGCCTCGTTTACAAACGTAAGGATACAGCGAGCATATATCTGTATACAGAATACGCCCGCCTGGCTTAGCATCGTAAACTGCGACGAAATTTTCGGCCCGTCCGCCGAAGAACGCGTCACGAGGATTAAGCGTTATTTTGCTGATGATCGGATGCTCCGACACGTACTTGGCGATTTCGGGGTTTTCACGCTTGACTCTGTCAAACTCGCACTCCCAAATTTCGCGCGTCTCGTAACCGAGCTGCTGGATCTGCGCGATTTTAGCGCGTGTACTCTCGAGCAACGCGTCGAAAGTACGACCCCAGGCATTCGGCTTGTTGCGATTGTTTTTGAAACATTCAGGGCAGCCATGCGTATAGCAGCCCGCGATTTCGCGACCGATCTCTCGTTCGCACTGCAGCAGCCACTCGACGGCTTTTTGGGAGTGCTTGTCGGCGCGCCGGTATCCGCCCCTGGGGACTATTCCTATAGTCTGTGGCTTTAAGAAATTTTTTCTATAGAGATGAGAGCACGCGGACGCGATTGTAGTAGCCACTACAAACGGGTCCGTGTCTCCGACCTCGAGAAAAATTTTTCTGAAAGCCACACACGCGCGACGCAGAATCGTCACATCCATGCGACAGTAGTCGACGATTTCCTTGCTGAAATCGAATACTACGTTCGCTGCACGCATCTCGTTGTGCCACAGCAAGAACTGCTCGCGCTCGCTCGATGACATAGTGTCTGGCGAATAATAGTGCGCATCCGGTATGGCGCCACGGTATTCGGCGTTAGCCGATGTGTTAAAAAGGTGCGGAAAACAGCCTTTTTTCGTAGTCTCACCTAAACCAAATGTAGCAGGCAACGCGGCCAACTTCATTTGAAAATAGCTGAGACTATCGATGAACTTTGTGCGTCCATACCGTATGCACAGTATTTTCTGACCATTCAGTATGATGCTTGGCGCGCAATTTATTTTACGTTCGACAAGCTGTCGTAAATCGAATTGCGCATCGTACCCTCGTGCGTTGTGCGCGATGCATATTATATTTTCAAAGTCCGTTTTGTCGCGTACTACAAGCTGTAGCAGCTGACCAACGGGATCTTCGGTAAATACATGCTCGCGCACACCGCACGAGGGACACCATTCTGAAATGTCGTCAGAACTTATGCACTCCGTGCAGACTTGCTGTGCAACGCAGACATTCGGGACGTGCATCTTTATGCTTTCATCGCTTCGATACGATGCTTCTTGCATCGTTTCCAGATCGTAGAAAACATAAAGATATTTTTTCGTTGAAGCATCTTTTTTTTTTCGGCTGTATAAAACAGTGCTGATTATAACCGTGTGTCGACTTGCAATGTCGACACCAATTTTTGCCGCACTCGTGCTTACCGCGCTGCCGGTTCACGCTTTTGCAGCAGGTAAGGCAAATCTGCAACACATCGCACAATCGCTTGTGCCTCGCTTTGTATGATCCCGCAACCGTATGGTTGCGAAAACATACATCGCCGAAAAAACTGCGATTGCACGATGCGCATTTTTGCAAAGCCTCGTTCTCGCTACAGGGTGGCGAGACGAAGCAGCGCGAACACAACTGCCTACAGTTGTGATCCTCGATATTACGTTTGTGCAGGCATCGCAGCGTCCGTCAAAAAATGGTGCTTCTCTAAAGCTGTATCACGAGCAGTAAAATAATGCTGGAATTGACGAAGCTCTCGTACACCGCAACCTTCGCGAGGTACGAGGACACCGGCACCCTGACACAATTTTACAGCTCGTTCATGCTGTAGTTGCCTACGACCGTCGCGGATGACGTTCCACTCGGCTCGCATCGCCGGGGTATCGTTCGTCTGAAGCGCGATTTTCGCCTCGCCTACAACGAGCGCTCTCGGCAGACAGAGATTGTCACGATTGCCGATCTGAATGATGGACCGTTGAGAAACGCTATCGACGGTCAAGTTTTTCCGTTGAGAGCCACCTGCACCTACAGGCATCTCTACGACGGTCAAACAAACGGTAAATGACTCGTCGACTCGAAAATTTGCGTTGCTCTGAACGAGTCCAGACACCACAGACCATAAATCATCGCCAGTCAGCGCGCTCGCGAGACGATACGAGAGCCCTGCTGACCCGTTTGCGAAATATTCGCTAAAGATTGAAACACCGACGCAATTGCTCTCGCTTTTGATTAGAGTTAGCAAATACTCATAAATGTCGCGTATTGCTAACTCAACCCAGCTGAGCATGTTGGTCTCACGCGGCGGTGTTTTAATCCGTAGCGTCAGACGGCGAGCGTCTGTACGGAATTTCCGTACGCGATGCACCGTATTCGCGATAATTTCGAAGCGACGATAACGCTCATCGTAGAACCCGACCTCCTGCAGCATCGACAATGTAGGGCTCAGCGCTGTTGAAGAGTCCGATGATATTTCCGGCGATGATGGGCCCTCTTCCTCGCTGCTGCTGCTGCTTACATTATCGTCGTCGACTGCAAAAAAGCGAGCCTTCATTCTTCCACACGACCGTTGTAGCATTGAATGATGTCGCTAAACAACTCGGCCATCTCGAACGCAGTCATAGAAAATAACTCGTCTGCTGATTTTTCAAGCAAGTTGTTTAACCAACGTACTTCCTGCGCACGACCGTTATTCACAATTCGTAACGCAGCAGCTTGAAAAATCATAGCCGCGTCATTTTCTGGATCTGTATCCGGATAGGGCTCCATGCCTTCGTTCAGACGACGTCTGATAACTTAAAAAATTATTATTGTTAGACGATGAACTGCCATACGACAAGCTAGCCGAAGTTTGCTCCAGCCTCCTCGATTTATCACCGACAAGGAACGTTATTATTTGGGTGAAAGGTGCACAGAAAAAGGAGTGGCTGCAGCTATATTTCCCGGACGTCCGTAATATAGAAGATCTTGGCTGTCCACCCTTAAAGACACCAGGATTTCGAACTCCGCTGGTGTGTTCACATCACCTTCCTGACTGGAAGGAGAATTGTGCAGTTCAAAACGTTTACGCAATAAACAAGTGGCTCCGTGCAGTACGACAAGATTTTATCTTCCCACTGCATTTCTTTGAGGATTATTATTCCTCATCTGATTCGGAAACAACAACGACAACATTGGAAGAATAATTTATCATGTGAGTATAATATATTCTTATAATACATAAACAAATATAATAAGCTTATACATATTGTTTCATTATTTTTACAGAATGGAGTCGCTGAACGCTGTGGCAAAAGCTCCACCATTCCTGCCTACGAAAAAAATTAAGGATTTGGAGATCAACAAGAAGTACAAAATATCCAAACATAAGAAAGTTCAGACAAAATTTGGCGCGAAGATGGTGTTAGAGTTGGGTGGAAGTTTCGACGTTGTCCTACCCACCAAAGTAAATGCGTTCCTCATCGAGAACACCGACGAGGAGAAGTTGAAGAATGAAATTGATACTAGAGATGTTTATCTAGTACATTATGGACACAACATTATTGAATTCATGTAATAATTTATCTCCACTGCGTATAGTATTAAGGATTTTTTTCTCAATAATTAGAGTAAACACTTATGTTTAATATTTATGTTAAATTCTTTTTTAAAGGGGATTATCGCTATTGAAAAACCCAAGGCACCTTGGATTGGCAGAGGAGAGGGAGGGGTTCTCTACAAAGTGTCTAGAAAAATCAGAGGCACTTTGGAGAGAGAGCCCCCCACTTTTCCTCTTTCTATCCAAAATACAATTGGCACCATGGAGAGTAAACAATTTTGACCTTGACCTCTTACCGGCTCGGGTGGGGGGTCAAGGTCAGCGTTGTTTACTTTCTTCATGGTGCCAGAGTATTACTTTCGTCCTGTTGGAAAATCCTCCAAAAATCTCTCTTAAGAAAGAGGCTGTGAAGTACTTTCTACGTCCGGCGGTGATAAGCCAATGCAGCTCGCGCCTGAAAGGAGTGATGTGCTCATCCCTTCTAACACTATAGATGTAACGAAATGTCCGTGTTTACAAGTCTCTAAAGTTTTACGTTAAGCTCTTGTGTCAGGTCACAGTAAACTAGTGAGCAGTAATCAATGATAGGAAATAGAAGGGCCTTCTTAAAGAAAAATAAATTCACATTGGAGTATGAGCACGCTTACATAAGAGTGTAATGTGCTCTTTACACGTTAGTTTGGAGATCAGCATGACTCGTAATTGACCCGGGCTCCCCCTATGTTAATGTAGGTGTTAGCCTTAGATTATAAGATGTTGATGTAGTAGGGAGAGCCTAGGACAATTGCCTTGGTTTTAAGGACATGAAGTTTAAGATGGTTATTTGCAGCCCAGCCCATTATCCTATCGGTATTAGCACTCATCTTCGCAGAACAAGAATCGAGCTCCTCAAAGTGGCATTGACTGTAAATTTACAAGTCATCTGCATAGATCAGATAAGATACACCGGAATCTAAGCAAAAACTAATTTCTAAAAAAATTGACTTTTAAAAAAGTAAAAGTTTAGGCAAGATTAATATATTCCTCAATTAAATATCAGATAAAAAAGAACTGAGATCGATCAAACCACGTCAAGTTTATTATATTTAATCATAATAAAGCAAAAAATTGTTTTGTTTATTCAAGGGCTTACTTAACTTAAAAATTTTGGTTTACCAGAAAACAAAATGAAACGGGCATAGCAAGTTACGTAGTAAGTATTTTGAGAGTTGTTCCTAATTGATCATTATATAACTAAACTTCAAGTTAAGTAAGGTCTTTATTGACCAAAAAAATGTTGTTGCTTTAGTAAGATTAAATATAATAAACTTGACTTGGTTTGATTGATCTCAGTTCTTTTTTATTTCTAACTTTGTTGCGGAATATATTTAACTCGCCTGAGTTTTTCCTTTTTCAAAAGTAAATTTATTTTAGAGATTTCAGTCCTTTCTAGTAAATTTTTTTGAGTATTTCATATTTGTCCAAAAATAAATAATAAGCATCCTTAGTACCTTTTGACCATGGCTTTTTTGTAATATTTTTATCACTAACATTAAAACACTGATTGTTCTATCGATAAATATGAGTATGGTGGTTATGATTGATAATGTATGTTAGAAAAATATGGAAAACAAATTTCAAATGATTTTACTTTAATTTTGTCATTTTTACTCATAATTCTTTTTTTCTGGATTTAAAACTGTTGTGTCCCCTCAAGTGGCTGGACGGTGGATTTTTCGTCGTTATCGCCAATAAGAGCCTCTTTTCTTCCCGCAAGGTAAGAGGCAAGCTAGTGAATTACTTGCTTAGAAAAGCCGAAGGAAGATTTCTAAGGAGCTTGGCGTGACACATTATGTCAAACGCTTTGCTAAAGCCGAAAAGGAGAAGAAGAGTAATCATCTTATGGTTAATGCCAAGCCTGACATCATTAGTTATCCTAACGTTAGCCGCTGTGTGCAGCGGTGGCCATATCAAAAATTGAAATATTCTAAATATTTGCTTTTTCTGACAACTGAGATGGCTTATAACTTAAAATGGAAACATTTTAGGTAAAAACACATCAATACCTTTTTTTTTGAAAATTTCCTGCGGAATATAAAAAAAAAGTTTATTTTAAGCTATATAGCTTGTTTCATACTGCTGTATTAGAATGTAAGCTCTACGAGCCCAGTGCTCATCTTTGGGCGAGGTTTTGGGTTTTCAGTGGTAAAAGTGTTTCTTATGACAAGAGTCTCGAGCATGCCAAGTTTGGTAATGGGATCGACCTTGCAGTAGAAGTTATATGATTTCAAACAATATAAGCTGTAGTGTTGTATGTTATTTGTGTGTTACTTTTCAGTACGCAAAAATTGCTTTCTCTAAAACTGAGCACTGGGCATTAGGGTATCCCAAAAAAACACATACTTTCGATTAGCAAAAATCTTGATGCAGTTTCATATTTCGGCATAGCAAAAAGTTAGCCTGCATTTTTTTCAGAATGTTTAAATTATTTTTTCGCACCGCTCAAGCCTCACAAAGGTTTTAAATGTAAAACCTATTCAAAAAAACGGTCTAATGCTTCGAATTTTTTTTAAGCATGATGTAATGTAGTGAGGTCAATTATTTTTTGTGTACGTGTTGCCTATCAATTCAGTATATCATAGAACTGAATTTCATTAAAATAGGCTTGTTCAAAGCTGAGATATTCAACGTTAAATACAGCCATTTTTGCTATATTTAGAGCCTCATACAGCCCACAAATATTAAGTTACGGAACTAAGATTTTCACTTTACTGAAGTTTAACTCTTTGTCAACAATTGACCAAGGCGTCGTTCACCTAGTAATATTTTATAGGCTTTTTTTTCATTCCAAAAATATTTTCGTTTGACCGTCAATTCGAGCTAGTACCTTGCCTGGCGCAATAAAGAGCTGAAATGGATCCGTAGGCAAAAAATTTAGGGCTTGGGTCGGGGAGGTCCCTCAGGTCAAAATTTTCACAATCATGCTTTCCAGTATTTCTATGGTATTTTTAGTTATAAATTTTTCTATATATTTTTGACAAATATTAGTTAAATAAAAAATATCATTGTTTACAAATATTCTTTAAAATCAGTTTTTTGATAAAAAAATATAGTTGCGGAAATAAATAAAAAATTATTGTACCTATAAAAACTATAATAGTAAGAGTAAAAATATTTTTGTTATTTAGTTTAAAATAAATAAAATTCGAGAACTAAAAATCTTAGTTTGTCTTTTCCACTAGGGTAAAGTTTGGAAAAAGAGTGACTGGCCATACATTTTTTATAGGGTAGAGCCGTAAACGCATCTCAAGGGTCGGATTAGCTGAAGGTGATTATCGCTGTCACCTCAAAACACTTGCTTAGCTGAGGGCTCAAGTGCACAAACTTTCATCAACTTTTGAGCAGCTTGAGCGCCGCCTAAAAATAATTCTAAAAAAAATGCAGGCTATCTTTTTGGTATGCCGGAATATGAGACTGCATCCAGATTTTTGCTACACGATAATTCGTGTTTTTTGGGACACCCTACTGAGCATGTATAGCTTATATTCTAATATAGCAATATGAAACAAGCTATATAGATCATAATAAACTTTAATTGATAAACGTTTGATGTGTAAACGTTAATGGATTTTTACCTTAAATGCTTCTATTTTGAGTGTCAGTCATTTTAGTCGTCAGAAAAAGCAAATATTTAGAAAATTGCAATTTTTTATATGGCCATCACTTGGAACTGGGGGTACTGAAAGGTCTAAAAATTTTTTCACATTATTTTGGGGGTATACTATACTAGTATACTAATTTTGGCCAGGATCTAAAAAATTTCCCACGGGTTGACATGGAATATATACCATATATACACCGAAAAGACCTGAAAGTATTTATCACTGCCATGTTTACGCTTCTTGCTCTCCAAGCACTAAAGAACTTTACCACCAAATCTAGGCTGGTATGGGACTGTTTTCAGATCCTAAACAGACTAGCATTCAAGGCCAGGGTCAAACTACTATGGATCCTGGGGCACTACGGTGTCAAGGGAAACATGGTAGCAGATGACCTGGCAAAGTCAGGCGCGAAGAGTAGCCTAATAGGGCCAGAGTCGGCTGTCGGAAGAAACGCCGCCAGGACAGCCAGAAAGTTTAAATATAGCTTGAGAGTTATCTCCAGGTGGTTAGATCAGCTAGAAACACCAAGCAGCACGAGTAGATAATATGTTTAGAGGAAAAGAAGTTCCTTAGTTTAAATTTATCCCTCGGTAGTAATGGAAAACAAGGTCAGTTTCTATCAATCTTCCCGAGGCACCTTAGTTTTTGAAGGATGAGGAAAAAAACTATTAAAGATTTTTTCTTTTAATATCCTCTGACGTTTCGGAAAAAAATGTCGCCCTCTTTAAGGAAACTGTCAAGAATATGTTTTTTTAGAAAATAATATTACAAACTCATCGACAAGCATTAGATCACACATTTAATCACGGCGTCGATGTGTGTATATTTTGTCGCTCCCTACGAAGGCTAGCACAGTTCAAATTTTTAAACAAAAACTTGCATAACTCACGATTTGCCGTGATGAGTAGCACAGTCCAGAAATGCCGCCAAGAGTAGCTTGCAACTCGCAACTTTATATTACTTAAAATGTGAGTATTTTACGTTTTTATTGGGTTATTTGGTTGGTTAAGTTCAAGAAAACCTTGGACATAGACAAATCTCAAAGTTTTAAAAGGTTTCAGAAATTTCCAAAAAAAGTAAAAAATTTTTAAAAATGTTTGTTAAAAATTATTGTATTTGGAAAAACAATTTCAAATTCGGTAAAAAGTTGTAAATTGTGAATATTTAAAAATGTTCATTAGGGACAGTTCCGCAAAAATCGGGAAATTTCTATTGAAATAGGTTGTTTAAAATTGGAGTTGTGCTAGTCTAGCCGTCAAATGAGTTGTGCTACTTATGACGGGAAATTTGAACAGTGCTACTTTTCGTAGAGAGCGACGATATGGTGGTCGCAAATTATCACGCTGACGGCGGGGAAAGTGGCGATAGAAGGAGTTTCTCGCTCAGTTGTTCAATTGCTTATTCGCGCAAGCGACGAAATCAAGAGACTTATATAGAGAGTCGAAAGTTTGTTGACATTTTTTTTCCTCTTGAGGCTCTGACGTCAGAGCTCAGTCCTCGCACGGCTACTTACATTTTCTCTCGATTTTAGTTGGTATATTAAATGTGTATATACAGATTTATGTGAGTTTTGAGATGCTGTGTGACTTCTCTCTTATTTATACCGTTGTCTTGTAATTATATGTGTAGCATCTTATGTTACGTCGAAAAATTTTTGTCCGATGCTACTTATGCATTAGACGTGTACATAACTTCGTTCTGCGTCTGCGCGCGCACAGAATGTGTATGTGTGTGTGTGTGTGTGTGTGTGTGTGTGTACCGACGGAGTCTGGCGTGATGGCAGCACCTCACGTTCTTTCGCGCGGCTCGTCCGTTAGTCACCGACTATCCTTCTAAGCGTGCCGAGCTCCCTCGCGACTCTGACTCCTAGAGACTGCCAGGCATCTTTGCCTATATCGAATCTAATCTGTCTCCACTAGACTGCCAGGCATCCTTGCCTACACCGCATCTAATCTCATCGAAAATGTGTGTGTGCTTCGCATTATAATTTCAGTGTGTCAATTGTCGAACCACATGTTTGTCGTGCGTGCCGCGCCATTGTCCTTAGCGACGTCACGCTGCGATTTTGTTCAACTTTGTATTTCTCTTTAGTAAATTAAGTCGTTCTTTGTTCATCTTAATTTAAGTGCGTTCAGTGTAGTTTGTTAACTTAATAAAAGGGTTTTTATGCCGAAAGGCTTTTCTAAAATAGTGTAATGTCAGTTAATCGAACCGCTCATTCCTTTCCTATAAAAATCCGGAATAAAGTCAACTTATTTTACCTAGGCTTTTATGTGCCTCCCACAAAAAAGCCAAGATCGTTCATCTCAGAAATTAAACGCTTGTTTAAATTTTGTTCGCTGTCTTTGTGTTTCTCGATGCGCACACACACATTCCTTTTCTTTTGTCCTACATACGAAGCAGAGCAGTCATTGCACTTCAATTTATGAACGACATTGTTTTCAAAATTTCTTTCTTTTTTGCCCTGCCTTTAAGGGGATGTGGGAGCTGAAAACACTGTTTTTTTTGTTGGATATAACTTTTTGAATAAAGCTTGCAATGAAAAACCAAGACCAGAGCGCCATAGTGTTGAGTTTAGTGAATCATTCTACCAAAAAAAAAAATACTAATCGGACTTTTGGTTTTTGTAAAAGTTGTGAAATATGAGCGGATGTTTACGCGTGTTTATGCGATTACAGCGCCACCCTCAAACACCAATTTTACTTCTTTTTCTTCTTTTTTTAATTTAAAATTTCATCAATATAATGAGCAGAGCGCCATAGGTTTCAGATAAGTGAATTATTCCACCGAAAGAAAATGTCAATACGGCTTTTAGTTTTTTTTGGCATATGAAATACTAAATACCCCGTGGCGGATTTGCAAAGCTATAGCTCCCACCTCCCCTTAAGCGGAAATGGCACCGATTTTATAGCACGGTTCAAAATTAAAGTAAATAAAAAAAAAAGATAATTTTCTAGTTAACATACTGCGTACATGTGTATTTTCGAAAACAATGAATAAAGATGTTAATAGACATAAAATAATGCCTTTTTTATTTTGTAAAAACTGTTATTGTAGTAGGACAATATGCGTCGATATCGTCAGACTCTCAAACACAGGACCGAGCCGACGCTTCTACCATGATCATTATATAATAGCGACATAAATGGTAAAACAGATGGTGGTGGTTTAGGGTTACATCCCAGACACCGTCATCGTAGAAGTTGTCGACATCATCAAAGCAGCAATAATGACAGCTCTACAAATCGCAACAACAACAACAGCATGAACAGTTCTTAAAGTCTTCATAATCAGATGCTTCTACATACGCGTCAATAACAGATTAAATAAAACACAGATACAATTATTAAGGCGCAAATAGGTCGACAAACAAAAATATAATTGGTCGCGGTATTTCCTGACAGGACAGTGTATAAAACGTATATACGCCCCTTGATTGAGTAATTATATACCACTTCTTAATGTATACGCTTGATATCATTTGTGGAAGTTAATTAATTAGAAGTACGATTTTAGTTAACTAAATAGATTAGATTTATGAATGTCATATTATTCATTTTATATAGTCTTATGCATGACTTTATAATCAAATTGCAATTTGTTCTTGGTATCAGTATTTGTTGGCGTATAGCTACGGCACTTGCTATACTTTGACAGTTGCGTAGAGTGTTGTGCGCACGCGCGTCCCTTCTGTACATGGGCCTGCGAACGCGTATCAGCGTACGGTGCCATTTCGTAGCGGCAGCTCCTAGAGAGCACACCCGTGTATACTCTTAGACCCGTTCTTATTTATAAAGCTTCGGTACTAGAGTAATACTGTGTACATCTTTATTTATCTACCTCACCACCTTTCACTTTCACTATTATCATTAAATATGTTTGAATACAAAATAACTAATAAATTGATATGAGATTCATGATTTTATAATTGCTACTGGCTCATCTGATAATTTGATCAACATCTATGCTACGTAAAATTTGCAATTCGAATATAAAGTGATACGCAAGGTACACACATTAATCTAAAGAGTGCGGTTTTTATTTTTTAGAAAACTATGATATAAATAATATGACATAATTTAATCTCAACTCATTAATTAACTAAGATTATAATTCTAATTTATTAGAGCAGAGGGGATTTAACTTCTTTTGTAAGTTGAAGTTAAGAAAAACATTTACTGTTTCTATTAAAACTCACACTAGTCGTGTCAAAAAAGTCAATCAAGTTATATCAAAATTGTGTAACAATAGGATGTTTAAACCCATCTGAAACAGAAATCAAGTATGCGAATTGTTAAGAATATTTCGCCTTTACAATCAGAATTGTTTAAACTAACACGGTTAACAATATATTAGCGAGGCTACGTAATTATGGTACAATAACGATTATACGGTTGCGGCATCGGTGTATCGGGTCGGTATCGATATTACGGAACGGTGACGGATTTTGAGGTTAGGAAATAACGGTTTTGATCGCCCTGTATGCACACAGTTGCGGTCGGAACGATTTTACGGTATTTTGAGGTTATCCCTCGGACTCGTAGAGTCGTGAGCGCAAAAGGAGTCGTAAGATGTTGGCATAAAGATGGTTCCGGAGGTTAGAGGTTAACCTCAAATTCACCAGGAAGTGAGCGCACGACCTGGTCAGTTGTCGGTGAGTGTATTGTTATTTCCTCACCCTGTGTGCTCACAGTGGCAAAGGGAGCAACAATACATTATGATGTAGGTTAAAGGGTTTCGGCGACTCTGGGCATCGTCCGCATATGCTCACGTGGGCGAGACTCGGTGTCGTTCGGATGTTCCGGATTATTTCGCGTGCTCACGGCAATAATCCTGGATTCGGGCTACTAAGTAGTCGTCCCGTGAGCTTACAAGACGATTTCGTCGGCGAGGATCTATCTCCGGCTCTCCCTGCAGTATCGTCTGCTCACGGTACTGCCTGGATCAGAAGCTCGAGTAGTACTGCCCGTTGCGCCGCGCGGTCGGCCTTATAAAGCCGCATGGCGCGTATGTATATAGGTGCGTTCGCGCCGCTCCCGCCACACCTGGCGCATTACGGCTGAGTTGCTTGTCGGCCGCCGCGGTCGGCTCTCGTGCGTACTTGCCTTTTCGCTTGTTGCGCGCTCACGCTCGCCTCGCGTGCAGAGTCTATTGCAGCCGCCTTCACGTGTGTTCATTTGCGAGACTCGTGTCTCGTCACAATTGTTTTATTTTAATAAAATCCACCAAACAAATTTTGAATGTAATCATTTATGTTTGAGTAAAAGTTTAAACATAAATACTTGGATATTTTATGTAATTGCATTAATTGGCTAACTGATTTTTTAACTATAAAAGGAAATGCACTGGAATGCACAATCACATACGGACATCAGCTTTATGGTCAGTCTTGCAAATTCAGATGACAACTCAAATCAAACAAACATATTCTCAGTTAATAGCTCTACTTCAACATTACTTCAGGTAATACAATAATATATTATTATTCTCTTATTATTATTCCTGGGATGTATTTATGAAATTTCTTTAATAAGATTTTGTTAAAGTATATTTAAAGTATTTCGACATTGACTAGCGCATTGTAGTCAAGGCTAATGACTGAAAAAGAAATAATGTTTTTTATTTTAAAGTTTTGTAAGATTTTCTCCTAAACAGACGTAATGCTGTTTGAGATACTCCTCTTAACCAAGACCTTTCCAGGGACCCATTTCCTTAAAAACGCCTGGCTTTAAAAAAAATTAAAATTGTATATAGTTAAACTTTAGAGGACATGATGCCTCTGAAATCGTACTATATCCCACAAAGCATGAGAGCTTTTAAGTGAAACTTTAAAAGAAGATTCCAGTGATTCCTTTCTATAAGCTTAAGGGGCGGTCGGAGGAGCAGCGGCCAGGTGGCGATAATCCCAATTGAACAACAAATACAACAGAACCACGTACTTTAGAAAAAAATCGCTCTTCACCACCTTTTCTTTCATCCTCAAGTAATGGTAACTCGTGCAAAACATGGTATCAAGTTCATTCGGTGATTGTATATAAACTCAAGATAGCCGCTTGTTCGGCTGCTCTGTTGCTCTACTGTAATTTCAATACTACGTCGAAAATATGCACTTAATACGATGTTTTGCACGAGTTACTATTACTTTAGGATAAAAGAAAGGGCGGTATAGAGCGATTTTTTTTCTAAAGTACACAGTTCTGTTGTATTTATTGTTCAATCGGGATTTTGTCACCTGACCGCAGCGACACTTGGACGTTGCGGCGACACCGTTCGGCTGCTCCTCCGACAGCCCCTTAAGGGGATGTCGGCGTAAAAGCTTCGTAAATCCGCCACGGGGTATTTCGTATTTCCAAACTTCTAGAAAAACAAAAAGTTCGATAGAATTTTTAAATCCTACAAAAAAACAACAAAATATTCGTCCGATAAAGATTTTTTCTCTTTACGTATATTAAAGAACAAAAAATACTTACTGTAAATATTTACACTATACACTATTTCTGCCGATAAATATCATATATATACTATACAAAATCACTGACCAAAATTCATGACATTTTATTATATAAAAAAGTGTTTTTAGTCACTTGCCACGGCTTTGTGAAAGATTCGGACCGTCTTCTTTACTCTACCCGGGCTTGAAATATACCTTAAATATGCCCCCGCAGACCTCATGAAAGACATTTCTAAAAAAT
>JAZHPH010000226.1:114877-136841 GCA_037356405.1 Nasonia oneida | reverse complement strand
ATAATTAAAGTATAAATATACATGCTATTTTTTGTCATTACGCTTTGTACATATCTTCCTATCTTGTAATAAACCAGAAAATATTAAAATATTCACTTTTTGTGACATCATCTAAACCTCCCACCCTACTGCCACTCCTTACGACTCTCTATAAATATCAACTGTGCATGAGTATGTTCTCATTGCTCGCGTACACTTGACGAGTCATAATCGTTATATAGACAAACAAAATATGGAGAAGAGGAAGAAAGAAGGCTCAGGTCGAGAGGAAGTGAAATATAAACCGGCTTCTGGATTCCAAAAGTATCTACCTCAATATTCTTCCAATACTGGATCATTCCCGAAAAAAGAAGGGTACAGGAGTTATTGTCCTGACAAGGAAGCAAATAAAGATTCCAAATATCAAGGACACAACAACACTGATCGGGGATAGCAACAATAAAGTATTATTCTAAGACTTTTATTTATCAATTAAAATCGGTCCTTTTTAGGACCACAATATTTCTATAAACGTACTACAAACTCACCATACATAAAAAATCTCATTATCCTATGACGTCATAAGAGGTGTACATGACGTCAGTAACAATCCATATTTATCTTAATTGTTTACAAGATAAATGCTTAAGACGTTGGCAATACCTTATCTTTATTACCTGTTTTCATAATAAAAAAAAGCATCATCATGGATTATTATTGCGGTAAAGATAGCTTCTTTGTTTATGTAAACATGATATCTTAATTACACACGTATAAACAAGATATCCTTATCTTAATTAACTGTTTATAAACATGATACCTTATCTTATCTTTATTACTTGTAAAGTACCGTCATTGTTTATTATTGTGGTAAAGATATCTTCTTTGTTTATGTAAACATGATATCTTTATCTTAATTACACGTGTATAAACATGATACCCTTATCTTAATTACCTGTTTAGAAACATGACATCTTATCTTTATTACTTGTTTACATTATAAGATAAGGATGCGCTAGTGATGACGTCATTTGTTATGTCTCCCCATACCGGCTTACTTACTACTCATATACAAGAAGATAACATTGGTTAGTATATCTATATAAGTGAGGAACAGCGAGCTGTTATCTAAGCTGTATATCTGTTCCCTGTTCCTTTTCGACTGTGACCGGTAACGGCCTTATTCCGAATTCAAGCTTACGAGCTAACTTCAGAGCGTTAGGTCGAAAAAAATGCGCTACTGTTCATGAAGACTAGAGACCATCATGAGCAGCAGGGGGCGCTCTCAGCCACAGTAACTTTTATACATAGATCTATATCTATGTTCCGGACATAACCGAGGGCTACTAGGGATAAGAGCAGTGCGACGTATTTATTTTTATTAATATATATTTTACCTAGTATTAATTAGTTTAGCGAACGTTTCTATGCTATTCGATTCTCACATCGACAAGGCGATTCGTGGCGACAGCCCAGTACGGTTAGGAGTGGTTTTATAATCATTCCTAGACTGCCAGGACCTCAGTAGGGAGTTTTACTCAACGGATTTTGAAGGTCACTTTCAGTGCAGAAAAGCTAAAGGGCTGATCTGTGACTGCCAGGCCAGAGAGTTGAGTGGTGGGAGGCGTTCGCATGACATGGGTACATGACTGCGCTTATAGCTATAGATATAGAGGAGCGCGCACTGTTTCGAGCCCTTTCGGTAGTCCTCGGAAAAGCGCCTTTGTTTTAGCGTGCCCGGGTTTTCGGCGGCTCGAGTGCTCGGGTCTGCAGGGGAGCCAATCTGCGACGCGTCGTCACTTCGCTCTAACTCCTCATCCAGTTAGCTCGAATCCTAAATCCATTCACGTTCTATTCCTCATTTTTAATTAAGTTCTTTTTAAGTTTGCGTTTTAGTTATTATTTTTTGCGTAGTCCAGTTTCTCGTTTTTGTATTAGATTTATAGTTTATTTCAATATATTTTATAATTTCAAATTATTTGTTTGAGTCTTATTTATTGACCTTTTTACTTGACTTTATTAACTTCATTCCTGAACAATCTATATGTACAATTTTCGTAAGGCCAACAAGGATAACATAACCTCTAATGTCAATGTTTACATGTCATTTATTGGATCTGATAAAATCTAATATCTAAAAGATATAGTGAAATTTATAGTATAAAAATACTATAAATATATACTATAAAGTTATAGTATAAAGTTATAGTATAAAAATATATACTATAAAAATAATACTATAAATATATACTATAAATATATCCTATAAAGTTATAGTGAAATATATACTATAAAAACAGTTTTTCATAATAAATTTATATTTTTATATAGTGTGTGCATAATGGATTTTTCAAGACAGCATCACAGAAAAGTTGATTCAAGAAATTATATCGGCAGAAAAAAAAGACCTAAATTTTGTTCTGCTAATAAAAAAATAAAAAGTTCTTCTGCTCGTAAACTGTTGTCTATAGATTATCCTGAGGTTGATTTCGAAGGTTATAGAATCTATGATATGAGACTTTTGTTTAAATTCTTAGGAGAACAATTTGATGTGTAAGTGTGGTGGAAATATAAAATTTTATGAAATAAAATGTCATGGATTAGGTGACAATTATTCTATTACGTGTGATAAGTGTTTACATGAGAAGAATTTTCACAACTGTAAAAAAATTGGAAAAAAATCAAATATTTTTGAAATCAATAGACGCAGTGTCCTAGCTATGAGACTGGTTGGTGGTGGCCTAGAAAGTCTGAGAACTTTTTGTGGAATAATGGACTTTCCTCGTCCATTCAAAATGCAACTTTTACTAAAATACGTAATGTGCTTTTTGAAGTTACATCAAGAGTTGCGGATAAGTTTATGTCTGAAGCTGTAGACGAAGAACTTCGACTTACACGTACTAATTCAGAAAATGAGATATGTGAACCTGAAACTGTTAATCGAGAAGCTATTAGTCAACTGAGTATTGAAGAATTAGATGAAAATATGTTAGATGATGAATCAGATACGAATACTCCAGATGAAATCGTAACTTGTAAACGAGAAATAGGTGTTCAAGGTGATGGTACGTGGCAGCGTCGAGGTCATAGATCCAACAATGGAGTTTTTACAATCTTGGGTCAAGAAAGTGGAAAGATTATTGATTTAGAAGTTCTTTCTTCTTACTGTTTGCAATGCAACCAGTATGAAAAAGTTCACGGATCAGAAGGTACTAAAGAATGGGAAATTTGGTACAGCGCACACTTAACATCATGTACAAAAAACCATTGGGGTTCTTCTGGGTCAATGGAGTCTTCAGCGATTGTGGATATTTTTAGTCGATCAATAGAAAAATATAATGTAAAATATGTGTCGTACTTAGGAGATGGAGATCCGTTAACATTTTCAAACATTATAAATTCTAAACTTTATGGAACTCATGTGACAATAAGTAAGAAAGAGTGTTGTGGTCATGTTCAAAAACGCTTTGGAACTCAGCTCAGAAACTTGAAGAAAAATAAAAAACTTGGAGGAAAAGGAAAACTGACCGATAAAATTATAGATACAAACTTACTATGGCAATGCTATTAGAGCACACCTGGATTCAATAGAAGACATGACTAGAGCAATTTAGGCAATTTTTATCACAAAGCCTCAACTGATCAAAATCCTCAGCACATGCACTGTCCTCCTGGATCCGACTCTTGGTCTAAATACCAAAAAGCAGTAGCTGAAGGTAAACAAGATGCGTATGTTCATCCACGAACACTACCAGAAGAAATTTTCAACGAGATCAAGGTTGTATTTGAAAAATTGTCGGAGCCAGAGCTTCTAAGAAAATGTTTGGGTGGAAAAACTCAGAATGCTAATGAGTCCTTTAATAATGTTTTGTGGAATATTGCTCCTAAAACGGATTATGTTGGACTTGAGACTCTACAAATATCTGCCTTCTTAGCTTGTATAATGTTTTCAAGTGGCTGGAAAGGATTACTGTATCTTATATCAGAGTTGAATATCAAGCCTTGCAAAAATGCATTATTCGCTGCAGTAACAAAAGATCAAGCACGTATCAAAGATGCTGAAAAACAAGCAGAGTGTAATATAAAAGAGGCAAGAAAATTGAGAAGACTGTTACGCATTTCAACTGTTGATGATGGTGCATATATCAGTGGCGGACACTAAAATGTTATTTCTAATCAAATTGATATGTATGAATGTATCTAAATTATATTCAAAATATTCTAGTATTGTAGATGTAATCATTATTTTTTTTTTTTTTTTTTTGTTACAGTATACACAGTAGTATAACCTATAGAAAGTGTTACAGAACTGCACTTACATTATTAAATACAGATATATTATAAGACATTTTTATATAAGTATTTATAATGATATGTAAAACATATTGCAATTTGTAAATACACGTACTTTTGTTTTACAGGTTTATGATCTACTAAAGTTAAAGTATAGTGCTAGAACTCCAAATAAATGTAAAAAAGTATTAGAACAACATATATTGTAATATATTTAATACAGAATTATGATACAAATTTCAGAGAAATAATAAAAACACGTTTTTGTATTATTTTAAATATTATTCTAATAATGCTTGTTTCAATACCCTGTATTTTTCTTTGAGTACCGCAGGATTCAGACTAAACGGATCAATGAATTGTACCAAACCAAGGCTTGTTCTGTTCATTAGACATCTCTCTACGGAGTGAGTGTGGTATTTTGTAAAATACTGACAGCGTATAAAGTTATAGCTCTTTAAAGTTAAAAATTTCAGTAAAATATAAAAAATATACAAAAATTTGGGCATTTATTTACAAATTGATTGGTAGCCACTGTGCTTAGCATACAGAGAAAAGAAAAAATATCAAGGTAATACGGCAAGCTTTTTTTTAGTATTCGAGTCTCTTTGATTTTGAGATTTCTCTGCCCTTACCCGACTACAAGAGCAATGTAGTCGTGATAAGGGTGCTGCGTAGTGTGCCCACGGGACTATCAGCGGGGAAGGAATATTCCCCTACAGTCCGCACACTTGGCTCGCTAGGAGCCGTGCAGCTCGGCGAATACTGAAGGTGTACTAGGATGCCTTCGTGTGGTTGGCCGGATGGAGGGCTCCCCTAGTGTATTACAGGATTCTGCTGGCCTGTGTTATTAGAGGTTACCCCGAGTATGGAGAGGAGTGGTAGAGATTAACAAGGTAGATTCATTTGATTTCATTTATTATAGTAACCTTCTCTTAGTCTGATACAAAATAGGAGCGGCTGACATCCTCAGGTATACTTCGTGCGTGCATCAAACACATACTAAATGCAAAGGTAGTCGGGCGTGCTTGGCTAAGTCATATAGTAAGCCAGGTACGATCTGGAGTAACAACCAGTGAGACGACTACAGAAGAAGTGATCTCGTTGCTGCTCGCGGAGCTCCTTTTATACCTGGGTCAGCCCCTCTACGCAATGCTTTATGCGAGGTCGCCATCTGTGTCAATGCTGCACTACTTAATAGCCGCTCGTTTGGTAACCGATCGCTATCAGTAACTTATCGGTTGTTGCTGACTTGCCAATTGTCGCTATCTTATCCCGGAGCCGTCTCAATACTAGTCCTTCTTCCTAAAGGTAGTTCATTCAAAAAATTAATATTTTTAAAAATTGCTGTGATTTTGTAAATATATCCTAATTAGTGTCCTCTATAACGTGGTAAAATTTTTTACCCCCCAAGCGGTATGATTTTTTAAGATATTGGGTCTTGAAGTTGTGTATTTTAACATAGGAAGCATAGGCTAAGTCTAAATTTAGTGTACATTTTGTTTAATTACGAAGAAAATAAATCTCACATCTTTTCGAAAAACTAGGCCATAATGTAAAATTATAATACGAATCAAGGAAATACAAATTTGATAGGGCAAGTGGTGCTTTTTAAAAAGTTACAGCAATCGAAAGTTTCAATTCTATGCTATAAGTATATCTATATATGCGCGCAGTGTTTCTCACTTTTCTAATTGTAAGTTTTGAGGATATTTGATGCTCTAAACACTTTCTATCTATATTTTGATATACGAAACTGAAAATTCTAGAGTTTTTTCACTTGATAACACTGCATAATATTTTAAAAAATTAATTTTCTAATTCAACCTCGAATTAAGCACTACTGGGTCAAGTGAACTACCTTGAGACTTCACCTAGCTAATATAACCCTCCATCCTGCTTTTTTATTTATTTAAAAAAATTTTGAAAATAATTTTAGAAAGTGATATATAATATTATTTATTATGTTAATACATAAAAACTTTGACATGTTCATGTTGTAAAATATTTATAATAAATTAATTATTGCTTTTTTCTAGGAAGCTTTGTAATAGTGATTTTTGGATTTTTGTCTGAAATCATATTAGAAGTGTGTTTTGAAGTATTTAAAGTCGAGAAATAATGTTTTTGAAAAATGTCCGTATGGCTGTATGTTTTTTTTCCTCTCGGAGAAAGAGGTATTAGGTAAAATCTTAGAAAGACCATAGCATGACCTTGTTTATGGGATCGTCGAAACAGCCCCATCCACAATGTCAGCCGTATGTCGGATTCCCACCGACCAAACCCATCCCCTCTACGGCCAGGTGAAAAAACACCCAGCCGTAAAAAGGAACGCCCTCTTTGCCTTCATCGACCCATGGTAAAGGTGCCTAGCTCCATCTTCTATGCCCCTGAATCCCGCGGTACCACCGTCAAGCAATGCTTCGCGGAGGGCGAAAGGCTTTCGCCCGCTTCTGGTTGATGTGGTCGTCATCACTATAGTCATTCTTCATTTTCCGCTTCGCACATACACACGTATGTACTCAGCCTCTTCGTCTTCTTCGTCTTTCCTGACATTCTTGAGAATGTCTGCTGCATAGTTGCTGACTGCACACCATCCATCCTCTGAGGTCAGCCGTCATAATCAACTCAGGAGTTACTCTGATCTGAAGACAACTCTCAAGTTCTTTTCGCTCCTGATGATATCGTGAGCACTCGCTAAAGACGTGCTCAGCATCCTCTGTTGCATCCGAACATATTGGGCAGTTCGGATGGTCGTCTAGTTTGAAACGATGCAAGTGTAACGACCATACCAGATAGTAGGACGGGCTGCGCGAGTTTTACAAATAATTATTTATTCGCGAGAACTAGCCTTCAGCTCAAGAGCCTGTTCTGTTACTAAAGTTACACGCAGACTGTGGACTTGAATGTCCCACGCCCTTAGTCTGCGCGGACGCGTATTTGCGTGCGAACGGTTTTCTATCCTAGACTGCGTTTGACGGACGGGTGAGTGTACGCTGTACTTACGGTCGTTGTAGGCAAGTCACTTGTGACACTTCTGTGTCCTGCGGACTCCGCGTTATGTCCGCTTAACTCGCCTCGTGTGTGGATCCTGATGGTTCGTCCACAAGTAATGTATTTTTACCTGCAGGTCGTGACTGCGAAGCTGATTTGAATTTATTTGCTCTGATTGAGGTTTAGTTATTATTATCAATTTGGTACACAAGGGTTTTATTTGTATTGATTGTTATGTTTTTATTGGCCCAGAGCACTTCACAGACGTTCAGTTTACAGAGTTGACGGAGTTTCGCTATATTTAGCTTAGGATGTTGTCGTTTTACAGTAGTATTTAGTAAGTTTAGTCTTATTTATTTATTAATTGTAAAGTACCTATGATTTATTTATCTTAACAACTTACTATTATTATAATCCTACGCACTTTAGATGGTTCTAATCACCCTTTGTGACAGATGCTGACTGTACGATCTACACGCGTTTACGTGTCAATTTAAAATAAGAAGGGTCAACTGCTCTTGCTAACGACGGAGATTCCACTTGACGGTCCTTAGCTTGTACTTCTCACAGTAAACTACAGTAACTTCGTTAATAATGATTGAATTGTCAACTAGTATAAAAATAGTATTTTAATACACAATAGTTTAATACATCCTTGAATAATTTATTTAATTTCATTTAAAAAAGACTAATTTTTATTATGCCCCACATTAGTCAATTTAATGCGTACGCTCCTGTAGGATTCCAATTTCAATGCTGAGTTTCGCGATTTTTGTCTACTCAGATCTGTACATTTCTATTCCAATTTCTCATTTTTACTTTCCGCAACAGTCGCAGTTAGTACATTATTCTGATCAAACGTTTAGTTATTTGACGTTTTATTGTGACAATGCGCATAAAAGTAAGTATTAATTATTTTTGTTTGCAGTAATTATATTGCTTCTGTTCGGTCGTATTATTATCGTATAATTTATTTACAATTTCTTTATTATATTGTTCGTAGTTTGCTCATTGGAATACGTTGCGCGCTTTTCGGGCCGACGATCGCCATATGAATGAGAGACTTCAGGGTTGTTTCGACCTCCCTTTTTACGACTGGCATTTGGACCGGCTATTTTTGTCAGAGGAGTTCCAGTTCGTATCGACTGAAGGCTTTTCCGTGGAGGTCAAAGTTTTCCAGGACCTCCTTGTTCTATATGTCAGTCGCTTCCTAATACATCGTCAACCGCTGGATCGTGAATTGTTGAGGATGTCCCGAAGTCTTTTGTCTCTGAGTTCGTCCGTCTCGCCGTCTAGTTTAGTTATATCGGCTTTAAATGCTATTGTAAAAATTGTGTGCTTACATTTTCTACATTTACTGTACGATTAATAAAATTAATATTTTACTAATTTTTTTCATGAAATTCTGTACATTAAATTTATGTCATTTTTAGAAAAATTATCCTTCTACCCTATTATTATAATTCTCTTGGATGTCTGGACGTCCAGGATGTCCCATTTGTTCGCGTATATGTTGCGTACACCGTCCTCATTCTACTATAAGTCCGTCTCTTGTGGTCCGTCTGCTATCGTTGCCGCGTCCCAGTACGTCTTTTCTGCGGACACATTCGTTTGTCCGTCTCTCGTACTACATCGATGTTCCTTGGATTGTCAATCTTATACCACTATTTATTGACTCGACGCTGTAGGTCCTGCCTCAGTCTGCTAGAAGAGAGGTCGTAGTTGCTGGATTCGGGTTCTGGTAGACTGCTATCTCCTTGAAATCTTGGATGACTGGTGGTGACATTTGTATTGCCGTCTCTGCTGTTGATCTGTGACAATGAACTTACGTAGTCCTTTGTAGCTAATAAGTATTGCTGCATATCGTGGGACACTACTACTATATTGCGGTATTAAGGTTACGTCATGTCATTACGTGATATCGAGTTTGTAACCACTTCTTTTGGTATTGGCAATGGATAAATTTCGTACTGTGAATACCTCATTTTGTCCGATAACGGAAATTCTAA
The DNA here is from genome assembly GCA_037356405.1 of Nasonia oneida. NCBI lineage: Eukaryota > Metazoa > Arthropoda > Insecta > Hymenoptera > Pteromalidae > Nasonia > Nasonia oneida. Next base: position 127,566 of record JAZHPH010000226.1, on the reverse strand, counting down.
CAGTACTACCAACTTCCCCTGTGAGGTACTTACGCTTGTTTTAGACAGTGCATGTAGCATGTTCACAGTAACTGTATTATGGTCCCACGGTAGCATATGTCCGTTTATTGTCTTCAGAATGTCTTGTAGTTGATCATGAGTGAATAATAATGGGTTTAGGTGTCCTTGGGTGGCCGTTTCTATAATATTCACTAAAGTTTTATAGGAATTTATGCTATTATCCAATGATTGTTCGAAGTGGTAGATGCATTTATTCAAAGTCTCGGTGACTGAGGTATGCTCCGCCAATGCTTATAACTGTGATGTTCTATTTATTATGTTTGAAAATTGTTGGTGTTGCTTATGCAGTATCATTTCGTCTGTCGCAAGTTCTTCATGCATTGATTCGAGATTAGACTTTAATATATGTGTTTGTTTGGTGGCAAGAGCTTATGTTAGCCGTCCTCTGGTACAGAGCGTTGATGTCTTGACTCCTCCTTGCTTTGCTAGGGCGTGAGTATATGGTGATAATCGAGGAAGGACGTCGGCTGCTGGTTTTGCTAAAAATACATCAATATCTAATTTTAATCTCGGCTTGTTGGATTGATTTTTTTTTTCTAGTGCTGGATATTTAAGCGTCGTATAAAACATAGAGCTTTGTCATGCAAAAATGAAAATGAGTTAGGTTAGTAATAATTTTGAGAATGTTTTTCTTTAGGCTCGTTCTCTGTGGAATCGTTTTAAAATTTATTTCGCAAGCTCGTTCACGGCTCCTGATTAAATTAGACTTAAGTAAACCAGAGCCCGAGAACGTATATAGTGCATTACAGAAATATCCGCACTGTGTTGACTTCATGAAATTCTGCTCCGCATAACGAAAAGTTGTCATAATGAGGTCGATTTTCTTCTTAATTTAGATCGTTGCTCGCGTTATTCATTCTGCCAGGGATCAGTAGATTTGATGATGAAAAAAAGTGGCGAGAAACGAAAATGTTTTGTTTTCTCACAGAAGTTCCACCTTCCTCATAAGCCAACAGCAGCGGCACGCTAGCGCACCTTGTTTGGCTTTTTATTGTACCGCGGTTCTGGTTCTTTCCAAATTTCGATTGTAATTAAAGTCGTTCCCGTTTACTACTTCTAAATTTATACACGCGTTTAAAATACGAAATACACATCTTGTAACAGTAATTAAGTTATCTAGTTCGATAAGTAAGCCAAAGCATCTATCTAAACTCTGTGTTTTTTGTAATCAAATTTCAAAACTTGTTTCTATGATTACTATACAATTACGACTCTCTAAATTTACTACTGACGCGTAATTCAAGTTCATCATTGATTTAACGCCTGTATTTTAGCATGACAACCGCTGTATTTTGAATGAAGAACGCATTGTTGTTGTTCTGTTGTCGTCAATTGTATTAATAAACTGTGGCTATTATCACACCATCCGCGATCTCTGTTCATTGAATATCGATGCGCGCGGCTATACCATCTCTTGCGTGAGTATACACAAGTAGTATATGGGCTGGTATGGAGAGACTGGGCGTGGCCTAGGTGACGGTACCAGTCCCGTGGCTGGCGCCAGTTGTTTATGTAAACAGAAGCCCATGTTTATATCAACAGTAGCTGATAAGGTTAATAAACATGATTTACGACCGTTACTGTCATAAACAGTCTGTCATCGATGGGTGACTTTTGTTTATTTATAAATAATTATAAATAATTTTTAAACAAAAGCTATATCACGCATACGATGTCATAAGGTTAACATGATTTACGACCGCTACTGTCATAAACAGTCTGTCATCGATGGGTGGCTTTTGTTTATTTATAAATAATTATAAATAAGTTTTAAACAAAAGCTATATCACGCATACGATGCCAGCCCTCCCCCTTTTACCCAAGCAGACCCGAGCGCGACTCTCTCTCTCTCTCTCTCTCTCTCTCTCTTTCTTTCGCTGTCTACTCCATACCGGCCCCGAGCTCGAACGCACGTGCGCGACTCTCGCTATACCAGCCCGTAGCCCCCTCTCCTTCTACACTATAGTAGCCCCTGAGCTCTGGCGCGGTGGCTCCCGCCGCTGCTGTACCGGACCCGCTTCTCTCTCTCTCTCTCTCTCTCCCCTCTCTACGCCATACTCGCGCGCGTCCGCCAAAGCCGCCGTCTACCTGTCGTATACCTGCTGTTTGGCTTTTATTGCCCTTGCGCCGGCTCTGATCCTTTCTGCGAGGTAATAATATGTAACCTGTATGATTTCCTACTACACGGTGCCGCAAAGCCTACTCTAAATTTCGGCTTTGGGGTTTATTGATGGGGTTTGTACACATTAAAATAGAGAAATTTTTGTTTGATACACTCTTATATTTATTTAATAAAACAGTAAAAATTGAATACATGGTATATTTATGCGCGCGCGTGTATGCGTGCGTGTGTGTGTGTGTGTATGCGTGTGTGCGTAGAACAATAAAGCATATTTACAGCTTAGAAACTAACGATAGGAGATGAATAAAAAGAGTTATATCAGAAACATAACGTCGTACACATCTTTTGCGATTGTGGCTAAGCCAAACGCATAGATTTCTGTTAAAACTACATCTAAAACGTCGACGCTTACAGTGGCGAAATTCAAGTTTGTCTTAACAATTTCGTCGATTTTATATTTATGAAGGGCGTAATATTGTTTGAACGAGTTTACATTTTTCAGAATTTCACGACATACTTCAGCCTCTTCTCTTTTCAAAGCGTCTTTTATATAATCTAAAATTGAGTCCACGCCGCGATTAACTAATCCCGAAAGCTCCTCGAGCTGTTTAAAACGCAAATCGATGCACTCTTTTACCTGTTTTAAGCCAGCGAACGTTTGTTGATGCATAATTACACTAGGCGGACACTCGTACTTTTTCTGCTTCTTGCACGCAGGCTGTGCAGGTGGATGCTGTTGTGTTTCCTCGTCATGACCGCCGACACTGCTGATGAACTGCTGACCGTTGTGGGTTGTCATTTCTGCTGTAGGTGTTGATGTTGCTGTTGGCCTCTCGTCGATGCCGATCGCCCTTGCTCCGAAGCTGTTTGTGAATGTGACATCGTGATTTGGAAGGAGGATCTTGCTAGGATTTCCAAAATCCTGGTAGAACGTGAAGGAGTGATTCAGATATGCATCCATAGCATCCATCTGATCTTTGATCACTTCCCAGCTGTTTGTGTCGAGTGTCACATACTTGGCTGGCGATCCATTGGCACAAATTTTTAACACTGCTCTGTAGTAACCGCCGTAATAGTCCAGGCCTATGGTTGCACGCTTGCAGTTTAATTTGTTGAGCGCGTACGTCGTCGAGTACAACAAGTTGCAGGTGATCGACTTATTTTTCCAAAAGTCGGCACTTGGTGCTGCTGCTGCTGCCGCTGCTGCTGCTGCTGAATCCATTGCAAAGATTTTTTACGCACGAGGTCTACTTGACGAGAGTGTTCTTACGACTGATGGCTGGCGACTGTTCCACGACACCTTTATAAAGCATGGGACGACAAAGAGCGAGCGTCAACGAGTCGCAGATCTTTCTAGAAACGGCCGTTACAGTATTTACATTCCATAGTGAAACGAGACGCGTTTGATATCGATAGAAGTTGTTTTGTTTAATCCAACCGTCACAGCTAGTACGTTTGTATAAACTGCTCAGATAATAAACATCCGGTCTTGGCTGTGCAGATCTGATTACAGTAACCCCGTCCTGTAGAACTCGTGCGTGGGAATGCGTTGACTCGATGATGGCGATGACGCATTGTTTTATTTTGCATTCTTTTCATGAGCCTTCGATAAAACTTAACGGCTAATGCGTCATTCTTGACAAAGTCTGATGAAAAAAAACGTAGATATTTTCGCAGAGAAATGCCACTACACATATGATACAGAAACATAATGCAGTGCTCGCCACATACTTTAGAGTCGACGCTCTGCACTTGTTTTTTATTCCAATCGAATCGCGTGCAGTTTTTTCCGAGTCGATCAAGATGATGCTTTGATACGGGTGCAACTCCGTAGCTGTCAAAGTAAATTCCATATCCAATTGTATCTATAAAGATGGCAACCCAGTGTGATCCTGGCTGATCGGACGTGTCGAGATTCGTTACAATAGCTGTCGGTGTGGATAGCAATTTCGGAACGTGATTAGCAGCGTAAACTCCTACTGAATCGGCTTTTAATCCTCTAATAGCTGAGATTATTTGACGCGTATTCATGTTGATGGTGCATCTACGTACTCTTCTTCTACCGCACCGTCTTTTTTCTCGTCAGCTTCTTTTTTAATTCCGTCCACAACGTCGCTAGCACGAAATCTTTCGGGATAGTGATATCTCTCCATCTGCAACCGATCGTAATCTAATATAGCTTGGTACATTACTTGGCTATTTATGTCGTACGGGTCGCTTCGATGAGGACTGGCAACGATTGAGTGTATCCACCTTCTGATTCGATAGGCTCGACGCAGTGCGCAAACATTTTTCTTGTTCTCGAATTTCTTGATACCATGGCTGGTGCACAGCAAGACGTTAGGGAATTGCACAGATAGTTCGTCAAACGAAGGCGCGCTAAAATCTTCTAAATTTATGATTCTTCGAGCCACTACTTTTTCCAAATACTTGGCTTTTGCCTGGCCACGCACGTATATACGGCGCGCGTCTTTCACCAAGTTGCACAGATTACGACGCAGATTCTTGAAGGAGATATCTCCATCGTGCCACTCTAAACCGTGTACATCGAGAGTACAGTAATTATTTGTCTGTTGCATATCCACGGGTAATTCGGTAAAACTGCACGGTGCGCGAATGATCCAATGACCAACTATACGACTCTGGAGCGATAAAACTCCGACTTCTTTGGGAATAAATTTTTTATTTATATCCCGAAGGCCTTGAATATCGATCACGTAGTCCGTCATGATGATGCTGTTGCTGCTCGAGTACATTAGGTGCTGGCTGTTTCAAGAGGGAGACTAACTGCATACTGTCAGCGCGCTCGCCTTATGAAGCGCGAATCAAAATTTTTTTTAGGCGCTCTGATCGAGTGTGCGTGCGCATCAACCGCTAAAATCCGTTACGATTTGGCGGTTACAGTCGATTTCCAGAACGTTGTCGTACTCTGCGTAAACGATACAGTTGATAGCAGTGAGAAGAGCCGTCTCAAATCTCACTTCTATGCGTATGCTACCCGAGCGCACGAGATTCCAATGTGTGGCACAGTGTGCCGATAAATCAGGAGTGAGATCGAAGGCCGTCAAAAAATTGCCTTTGTAATAGTTGTAGCGATTGATGCCAAAACCTTCGTTGAGAAAATGCACGCCTGTACCCGTGTAAAGTGTTTGAAAAGCGTCAATGTAGAGTTTGTCGATACCCGTAAAATGTGGTTGCAAAGGTTTGCTTGGAATTTGTACGCCATCGACGTAGAGAGAAATATAATTTATAGAGAAGTGTTGAAAATTAAAAGGATTCAACGCGCGGTTTCCGTTGAATGCTTTGTTTTCCACAAAGCCCAAGATTATTCTCTTCGGCAGCTGTCCGTGTATAACGTTGTCGATCGAATCCCCCAATATTCCCGAGTGAAGAGTAAACGACTTAACTTCGACTATCGTTATGGGATATTTAGCCGTGGTTTTCGATAACGCTTGCGCATGAGCCAGTAAAACTCCAGGACTGATTTTTACTCTGCGAACTATGAGTGTAGCTTCTTTGATGCTGAGTTTGAATTTTCCATCGGCTGTCGCGTCCATCAGACAAAAAGCATCCTTACTCCTCACTAGACGTACGCGCATTTCTACGCCATTAATCAGCATTTTATCCTGATTAAAGAGGTCGTGATGTAGATGTCCAATCATGTCAAAGTATCGTCGATTCTGTGTAAAATATTTGCGATTTTCCAGCCCTTTGTTCACGGTAATAGGTGCCGTGGCAGTGCTCACCGCATTAGCTGGCGAATCGAAACCACCGCTCGTGTCGTCGTACCACAGACTCGCTGTAAGATGTGACTCTTTAGCACCCGGAGCGTAGTTGAGAAGCGATGTACGCTCTGTAAGGATAGGCGTTATTAGGCGGCGAAACAATTTTCTGATTGAAAAAAACGTCAATCTGATTGAACATTGAATGCATGAAATTGTTGATCGGTCCGACTTTAAGGTCTTCGGTCGTTGCGGTAGCCTCGTCAGCGGGTACGATTTTAGCCTGAACATTAAGCATAGTGTGAGCCAGATCAAAGTAATGCTCGCTACCTGCCGGCACGACAAATTCCAATGGTGCGTCGACATCGTCGCTAAGAGACGACACAGGCTTAGAATGCAGAAAGCTGCTGCTTTCAATTGACGTTTGGGTGGCTGGAAGCGTGAAAAGATCCAGCTCGCTGGACATGCATTCCGTCGAGTGAGAATGTAAAAATGCCATTTTTACCCCAAACTAAATACGCCTAGGACCAAAAATATCCGTAACACTTCTCAAACTCTGCTGCTGCTGCTGTGTACTTCTCTTTTTAGGCCTCTTCTTCGTTTTTCTCGTGACTCTCTTCTTCCGTCTTGCCGTATGTTGTTTGCGTTTTTTGCTAGAGCCGATTGTATTCGATGTACGCGTCTTTCTCAACTGACGCCTTCGATGCATTGTGCGTGATTTATAACCAGAGCCTTTCATCATTTCTGCTATCTTTTCACCGGCTTTTCTCTTCAATTTTTGTCCAGACTCTTTAGTACGATATTTGAACGCCTCCTTGAAATTCGAGCCGTTGTTTGCAACGTCGTCCAACACGTTGATGCCTGTGCGCACAGCCTCTTTGCCCACAGCTCTGGCACCGGAAGCGATGTACGGAAGAATTTTGCGAAATAAACCTCCGAGCCACGCACCTACACCTCGTCCGCGCTGATACGTCGAACCGGAATAGACGTGTCTCACTCCTCCACCGCCTACTTGCTCGTCGTAGTAGCGTATGTAGTGACTCATCGTGACATAGTATTGCTCTCTCTCTCTCTCTCTCTCTCTCTCTCTCTCTCTCTCTCTCTCTCTAGCGATTACGTTTAAAGTGAAGCGTAACCGTCAGCGTTCCATATTCGAATGGTATTCGCACTCCGTGCTGATCCCTTATATCTATGACAATCGAGCGAAAACTGTGATGTAAAAGCGGAATATAATGAGCAGGTGCAAAATGTCTCACGATATTACTGCCGAATTTGTACTTTGCACTATCCACGGAAACTATACGCAGTAGAGCAGCTTGAGTGTCGCCTACAGTGTGTGGCTCGCATACATCCGTGTACACGTAGAGCTGATCGGGAATAGCTCGGGAAAGCGATGCTAGTCTGTTTCCTAGTGCGACTACACTACCCATTGACGATGTGACAAAGGTGCCATTTTTTCGCCTAGTCTCGGAATCTTCGAAACCGAAAATGCGGCAAATTTTTTCGTTAAACGTTGTCTGATGCTGATCATCACAGGCACACTTGCGCTGTAGCATGTAGTAGCCCTTTTGAAAGGGTGCAACTTCGAGACGCAGATGATCGTGAAAGGCAGCTGATTTATTTATTTCGTTGGCTAGTTGCTCGATCTTGTCGTAAATACCGTGCGGAAAAAAATGCGTTTCCTGTTTTGCCTTTTCCGACTGTTTAAACGTGTAAAAGGCATCCGATTCTTGAATGTGTATGACAGTGCTCGGCACGTGAATTTCGACGAGCGCAACGGACCAATTCCCGCTGAGTCTGAGCTCGCGCGAGAGCTGCGTTGTAAAGCAGCTGGTGGCGTTTTCGCTGTAGTACGTCATACTGCTGTTGCTAGGCAGAACTAGGTAAAAATCGTTCTGGTCCATTTTTAAATTGTTTGTACTTCAGAAGCTTTGATCCACGAGTTGAATTTGTCCGGATAGCCAGCCCACTTGACGAGTAGCTGCTTCTTCGAGCCACGACCCTTTGTACGAATTACGCGTTCTATTTTGAATTGCTCAGCAGCGTCCGACATGCGTTTCGTGCCAACGTGAGCGAGCTCCTCGAGATAGAAAAAGCCGTCAATTTCCTCGCCGTTCAAATCTTCCAGGATAAACGTTGGTAACTGCTGTCTGTTGGATATGCGCTTAATCTTGAAAACTTCCTCGCTAAAGTTTTTTTTCGTATCCCTTCTCGAAAGTATTTTTCGTGCGACTAATGCGTACATAAGATCCGGGCTTGTATTTATTCATTACACCTGACGCCATCTTTTCGCGATTCTTGTAAGTTGATTGCAGATGAGCTCTTTTTGCTAAATTTTCGCGCGCTTTCGCAGCATTGTAGATGCTCACGTCGCAGGGGCGCATCTTTGTACCGCTGTGTTGCGTATGATTGTAAGCCTCGATGATTTTCTGCACCACGTCGATGTAACGTTGCGTGTTATTGTGAGAAAAGTATCGCCACATTCGTTCGCGTATAGTACGGTTTAGTCTTTCCACCACAGCCGCTTTGATATCGGGGTTTCGAGCAGTACGGAATTTGATGTCGCGTTTTTTCAAAAATTCCTGAAACGTCGAGCCTACAAACTCCTTACCCTTATCGGATTGTAAGAGTATCGGGACGCGACCGTTGCTGCGCTCGAGTATTCGTCCGAAGGCTGCGGTGACGTTGGCTGTAGTTTTATCGCGTAGAGGCTCCAGCCACGCGTGTTTACTCAATACATCCACCACTACGAGTAGGTAACAGTATCCGTCGTTGTGCTCTTTGATCGTGGTTAATTGAAGCAAATCGCACTCCCATACGTCGTCAATGTTGCTCCCGTTGTAACTTAATCGCGGAAATTTACGCTTAACGGGTCTGTGAAGAGTATAGGCGTCTTGATTACTAAGCCACTCGTATATACGTTCTTTCTCCCGCGTGTCAGCCGCGCTAAATAATTTGCCTTTTCGATTTACACGCACGAGATTCCGCGCACCCGCGTAACCAGCCTCGTGCGAGACATCGTAATATTGCTGCTCGTACGACGACGACGACGACGACGCCATGCTTAAAAGTTTGCGAGACGTAGCCACTTGTTCTTTGCTCGATTTCTCGTCAAAGCAGGCGATGCCGGTGATTCGCTGCTGCTGCTACTAGCGTTGTGTATTTCCATCAACGCGTCGATGCTCTCTTTACTAGGCAGTCGTCGTTTCGCTGTATTATTCGGCTCTGTCAAATTTTTACCAATTTTCACTATTTCCGGGTTTCCAATCAGCTTTATCGGTGTGTCGACTGTCTTGATGAATTTGGCGAAAGGTAAACGACCGATGGGCACTTCCGACTGATCCAGTGTTTTTTCCTGCGTGCGACAACGTCGCTAATCAGTTCTATAATGTTGGAATCTTGTATGGGCCGGCCGTCTATACTGACTCTGCCAGTGCTATCCCACTTGAGACGATCGCCGGCAACGGTTTTCCAGTGTTTCAGCAGAAGCCGCGTTTTTTGAGCGTAACTCTTGGGCACGCTGTCGAGTATAATTTCTTCAGTCATTGGTGCCGATGTCGCCTCTATTTCGACATTTTTCACGCTCATCTGTAAATTTATTCGAATGTAGAATCGTGTGCATCTCGGAATCGAGTCTCGAGAGATTGTCGCCGCACGTTTGAACAGAGTTCTCACACGACTCGTTTACTACTGGCGGTGGTGCGGCTGCTGCTGCTGGCTGAACGTTTTGCATGCGCGAAAACATATCTTCGGACACGATAATCATTTTTCTCGCACGATCCATCTTAGTCTTCCGCTGCTGCTGCTGCTGCTGCTGCTGAGTTTGAATTGAATAACTTCGAGACAAGAGCCCCGATAATAGGTGCGAGTAGAAGCGGCAAAAAAGCACCACCGTGCTGTACGAGAACTCGTTTCTTCTTCTGCCAATCGCTGACAGATTTCTTATTATTGCAAATAGTCAATTTTCTCAGCACGCTTTTGTGCTTTTTGAGTCGTCGTTTATGCGAGTCTTTGATTTTGATCACACCTTGCAAGATATTCAAAGCGCACTCGCATATGCAACGCACGAGTCTCTTGTCGGCTGTGCGTAAAAGAGCAGTACGTTGTTGGCCGTCCGTGTGACAAAGAGCGTTCAGTACAGCTACTCGTTTTCTGTTGAAATGCTTGGTGTCGAGCGTAGCCACGACGGGTATACAACAGCCAGCCTGTTTCTTCTTCGATGTTGTTGGCGCCATAGCTTCTCGCCTACTGTCTATGCCGAGAGCTCTGCACACCTATTTTGTATTTTCACTTTTTACCGAATTTCGGCACGTAGGCGTACTGAATATCGTCGCTTGGGAATATACACGTGCGAACCCTATACTCGTCCACAGCCGCTTGAGTTAGATCGAGAAAAAGATACGAGTGAGGTCCGCGCGTAGCGTCTATGTAAGCCTCCTGCAGAAACCTCGGATCTTCCGGATAAATTTGTCGCGCGAGATGCCGAATCTGAGCTCTGTCGCGAGGATTTTTAAATATAACGAGATACTTTGAATTTAAACTTATGACGCGCTGAGACTTTCCCTGGTGAAAAATATTCTGCGTCACCAGAAAGACCGACAAATTCAAATGATGAGACGAACGCGAGAACAAATCCAGAACTATATCGTTCGATGATTCTCGCATCAAGTCGTCGAAAATCAGTAATTTTTTCTTTTCCGTATCCATGGAGTAATCGCTTCGCTGTGGAAGTCCCTCTCGAAACTCGATAGGTACAGCAGCACTCCCGCCAACTTTGAATTCACTGCGGTACGTCTCTTGCCACTCGGTATAGTAGAGCAGAACCCTGTCGAAGCGAGCATCGCACATCTCCGGCAGATGCTCGAGAAATTTTTTCAGAAACCAACTTTTTCCAGCTCCTGTCGGTCCTGCTATGCACGCCGTAAAAGGATGCTTCCGTATACGCGTATACTCACGCGGGCCGCTTATAAGCGTATATTAGCGGCCACGGGTATCATCCGCGGACGAGCCGTCTATACGCGTGCATGTACGGCTCGCCTATAAGCGTGCGATGATGAGTGGGTAAAGGAGAGAGAGAAGGATGTTATAATTACAAGAAAAAGTTTAAAATACTTTTTTTTTATTATAAATATATTAAACATAACGCAGAACAATTTATATTACTTAAAAACTAATACAAAAACGAGATTCTTAAATTTACTTTTATTTATTCACAAACAACTTACATACTATACTTAACTTTTATACGGGAGCGATAACCCGGGAGTAACATACCTACGCTTTTTTAGAACTATGCTACACGATTTGACCTCTGCTCGCGTGACGACAGTGTGATCTGAAAATCTTTTAATAGAATTAAACTTAAGATTAATGCATTCATTATCTTCATCAGGCTTAAAATAATTTTCAATCATACTCTTAATGCTAGAATAATTTATTCTCAAAGAATTCGAGAAATTTAGCGAGATTCCCTTGACATTACATTTTTCGGATACCTCGCCAGTTCTCGAATTCACGGTTCTGTAGCCGTAAAATTTCGGACCACCCGAGAGGAAGCTCGTAATATAAGTCCCTTCGTCGAGCTCGTTGGTCATATCGCCGAGCAACGAGCCCAACGGGGGTCTGTATTCTTGTGCGTTTTCGTTACATACAAATATACACGAATCAGTGTCGCAGTACAGCGTTCGCTTGCCGAGCTTCTCCAAATACGAAAATAGTTTCAAGCGGGCCAGAGTTGTCGTGTAGGCTGCTATAACTACGTTCGTATATGGAGTAGACTCCACAGCATCGTCGATGTACTGCCAGCTCGCGTACATCACCTCCTCGTTGACCAGCAGGAGACTCAAAACCTCTTTATCCTCGGCCGTTAGAAGTTTAAGGAGGTCTTCGCGCTCCTTGATGATCACCGTCTGTTTTAAATTATCGCGCTGTCCGAACTTGCCCCAGAAAGAGTTCAGACAGAGCTTCGCAACAGTGCGCAGGCCAGGGTTTGTCGCGATTTTTTCCAACTCGAGCGATATCCCCTCATTCTCGCGATACTCGCGAATGTAACGCGCTTTCGATTCCGCGTCGACGCACCAAGCTGGAAACCCCGATGCTTCCTGCTTTAATCGCAAGAAAGTGTCGATGTAGCCAGCGAAAAGTCCTCCTTCACCTGTGAGCGGATCGGTCATACGGAGTACTCGGTCATACTATACTGCCATATGACGAATATTTCAGTTATAGTATAGCCGAGTTCGATGGCTTTTCGCAGCTCATCCGCCACCCAGGTTCCGCTGAACTCTCGCTGACTCGCATCCGGGTGGCAACAATCGCTCTGCCGCATCTCTTCGCAGCATGTACGACACAGTGCGAAGAGAAGCTTGCCGTGCATTTTTATCGGCAAAAGAGGCTGATACAATTTTCTTGGCGGTAAAACCTTACATTTTACCAGCCCATCTATGGCCGAAAAATTGTTGAGATTGCCACCCGTCAGCTCATCAGATTCCTCGCCGACGTAAACCTTTGGATGACCGAGCGGAAATCTGCCTCGTTTACAAACGTAAGGATACAGCGAGCATATATCTGTATACAGAATACGCCCGCCTGGCTTAGCATCGTAAACTGCGACGAAATTTTCGGCCCGTCCGCCGAAGAACGCGTCACGAGGATTAAGCGTTATTTTGCTGATGATCGGATGCTCCGACACGTACTTGGCGATTTCGGGGTTTTCACGCTTGACTCTGTCAAACTCGCACTCCCAAATTTCGCGCGTCTCGTAACCGAGCTGCTGGATCTGCGCGATT
>JAZHPH010000226.1:41933-104929 GCA_037356405.1 Nasonia oneida | reverse complement strand
TTCAATTCGTAATTTTCGCCTTTAAAATCTTTATTTTTCAACATTTTTACCCGTTTATTTTATATTTTTATACACATTTCTTTTCATCAAAAGTAACGTGGCCAGCATATCGAGTTGCATAAAACGTAGTAGTAGTAGGTAAGCCGGTATGGGGAGACATAACAAATGACGTCATCACTGTTGCATCCTTATCTTATCAATGTAAACAAGTCATAAAGATAAGGTGTCATGTATCTAAACAGGTAATTAAGATAAGGGTATCATGTTTATACACGTGTAATTAAGATAAAGATATCATGTTTACATAAACAAAGAAGATATCTTTACCACAATAATAAACAATGACGGTACTTTACAAGTAATAAAGATAAGATAAGGTATCATGTTTATAAACAGTTAATTAAGATAAGGATATCTTGTTTATACGTGTGTAATTAAGATATCATGTTTACATAAACAAAGAAGCTATCTTTACCGCAATAATAATCCATGATGATGCTTTTTTTTATTATGAAAACAGGTAATAAAGATAAGGTATTGCCAACGTCTTAAGCATTTATCTTGTAAACAATTAAGATAAATATGGATTGTTACTGACGTCATGTACACCTCTTATGACGTCATAGGATAATGAGATTTTTTATGTATGGTGAGTTTGTAGTACGTTTATAGAAATATTGTGGTCCTAAAAAGGACCGATTTTAATTGATAAATAAAAGTCTTAGAATAATACTTTATTGTTGCTATCCCCGATCAGTGTTGTTGTGTCCTTGATATTTGGAATCTTTATTTGCTTCCTTGTCAGGACAATAACTCCTGTACCCTTCTTTTTTCGGGAATGATCCAGTATTGGAAGAATATTGAGGTAGATACTTTTGGAATCCAGAAGCCGGTTTATATTTCACTTCCTCTCGACCTGAGCCTTCTTTCTTCCTCTTCTCCATATTTTGTTTGTCTATATAACGATTATGACTCGTCAAGTGTACGCGAGCAATGAGAACATACTCATGCACAGTTGATATTTATAGAGAGTCGTAAGGAGTGGCAGTAGGGTGGGAGGTTTAGATGATGTCACAAAAAGTGAATATTTTAATATTTTCTGGTTTATTACAAGATAGGAAGATATGTACAAAGCGTAATGACAAAAAATAGCATGTATATTTATACTTTAATTATGGCAGTATAAATGTCTTTATATATATCAAACAATTGAAAAGCAGCTATTTCACATAAGATTATATTTAAAATTATTTCCTCAATAGTATCTGTAAACTTGTCGTGAATTATAATTTTAATATTTTCAGTGTATAAAGTATAATATTGTTGAAACATCTCATACGTCTTTAGTATAGAATTAGGGTCTTTCTCAATACCATCGTTTTTAATACAGTCAATTATAAACTTCTTAATATGAGAAACAATTTCATTCACTTTATCAACACACTCTTCAAGTTTACTCATACGTTCGTCAATACACTGTGAGACAATTTTTAACCCGTCAAAAGTGACTTGCTGCATGCATATCGATGGTTGATGATAAGCTGTTTTTTGTTTCTTTGCTCGTTGTGGTTGATGACGTAGATTCTCACCATCAGTAACAGTAGCGGCAGCAGCAGCACCACCACCACCACCACCAGTGTAGTCATTGAAATGGGAAGCACTAACTGTATGCAGTACATCATCGTTTTCTTCGTCAATCAAAAGATTTGGAAAGATGGCTGTTCCGACAGGTCTTTCTTCTATCAATATGGATTTGGTATTGTATGAAGAAGTAAACATCAGATCATGATTCTCCATGTACACCTTCGTTGGTCGAGTGTATTCACTTTGGAATCTGTACGCATCTTGGAAATAGCAATTTATAAGATCAAAGTAATTCTTGAAGACTTTCCAGCCAGATGCATCAAATTTGACGGATTTAAAACATGTTGTAGACGTTGAGAGTTTCGCCACTGATCGATAGCTTCCCTGGTAACTTTTGAAGCCAAGAGTAACGCGTTTCGAGTTTGACTTATTAATGGCGTAAGACGTGGAGAGCAGCATATTTGGCAGAACGTTCTGCACACGAGATGGAGCACTGACACTTGATTGGGCCATGGTACGAAAAACAAGAGGAACAATATACAGAGTTACACTTGGCAAACGATCTCTCAAACTTTCACGAAAGAACTGATGGAGCTCCTCACTCTTCAAGCTCTTTTATACATTTTACCCCCCACTACCTCAAAGTAAAATGATCGAATGCAGTGGGGAGAGATTTTCTGCGCGTGTATGCTCAGAACTTCACAAAGGAAGTATCATATTCGTTAACCGTCAAAGGCTATGGTTACATTTCTCCGAGTTTTTAAGAACAGGATGTTTACTCTACTACTACTACAACCGTCAGTTTTATCAGCTTCTCTTTCCCTTACAGATAAAGATTGAAATGGAATATAAAACTAAACAGTAAATATCACCGGATGTTAGTATTATAACCGTTAATAAATGCCGATGTATATGTACTTAGAACTATACAGCGAGGTGTGATGCAACAGGAAAAAATATATCATAGTACTACAGTATGGAATTAAAGGAATGAGTAAGGCTCTATAAATGAAAACATTTTTTATATTATGAAAGATTACACTTTATTCATATTTTTTACTACATGATAGCTGCCCATTTTCCAGGGGTATCCGCATACCAGAGTCCACTCCTAAGATGTGATTCCATACTACTCTTTGAATAATTTAACAGTGTTTCGATGTAAGCTCGATAAGGATAAGCATTGTTTGGTGGTGAAACCAATTTTTGATTAAAGAAAACGTCTATTTGGTTGAATAGCGAATGTAACGTGTTATTTATTGCTGCTACCTTCGGATACTCTGTAGCTTTAGCTGTTTCTGTTATTTCAACATTTGGCTCTATCTGCATACGAATGCTTAGCATTGTGTGTGCAAGATCACCACCACCACCGATTTGATCGGCATAGTATTCTGCGTAGTAAGCCATTTTTTTCTCAGAGAATGCGCTTGAAATGTAGTGTTACGGACAACGTCCCGTACTCGAATGGTATATGATTCCCATTTTCATCTGTTATATCTATTATTATATTCTGAAATGTGTTATTTAACAAAGGTAGATAAATTCCCGGTGCAAATTGTTTGACCACTCTCGCACCAAATTTATATTTTGAATTATCGAGTGTTACTATGGACAAACTCTTTACCTCGATCAGTTTGTATAAGAATTGGGCGTCGCCCATCAGCTCTTTTTAAGATTTTGTCGAAAGCAGCTACAACATTTTTTGTACTTTTATCACGTAAAGGCTCGACCCAAGCATATTTACTGAGAACATCTATGACTACAAGTAAATACGCAAAATTATCGTTATACGTTTTGAGAGATTGCATGTCACACAAAACCATTTCCCAACAATCATCCACATTAGTGACATTGTACATCAATCTAGGAAATTTTTGTCTAATAGGTTTGTGTAATGTGTATGCATCTTGATTACTTAACCACTCATTAACCTCGCTTTTCCTCTTCTTATTTTTACCATTGATTCGTAACAGATTACGTGCACCAGCGTATCCAGTCTCGTGTCTAGTGTCAAAGTATTGATTTTCATAAGACATGTTAAATTTTATAAGCCAGCCACTTGTTGTCTGCTTTTTGCGGTATGGATTTTTTCTTATTCAAACGTGCACTATAGCGTTGTGCGGCCGCGAGTCTAGTACCTTGTTCCAAAATCTGAACGGTCTCGGAATTATTTCTCTTGGTTGAAGGAATTTTGTTTAATGCACGTTTCAAACTTTCACTAATTTTTATCACCTCTGGATTACTTATTAATTTAGGTGGAGTGTCAGTTGTTGCTATAAAATTAGCTAATTGAAATCTTCCTACAGGTTCTTCAACAGGTCTACTCCGTACCACGTCTTCTAGTAAATCTATAATATTTGAGTGTGGTATAGCTTTATCATCAATGCTAACTGTACCTGAATTATCCCATTTAATACGATGCGATGCTGATTTCCAATGGTGAAGCAATAAATGTGCTTTTCTCACATAACCCTTGGAAATGCTTGCAAGTATCGCTTCATCGGTCAATGGACTCGATATATCTTTATTTTCATGCTCTACATCAAGTATATTTGCATCTGATAAAAGTTCCTGACGTTCCAAATTTTTAAAATGAAGATATCTTTTTAAAATTTGTAAATATTTTTGACATTTTTCACGTTCATCGGTGATACTTTTTGAAAAAAGTATATCGTGCATCTCCGCATCGAGACGACTTAAATTATCACCCTTTGTCTGTATCGTTGGCTCTAAAGCATTACTCGATTCTTCTAATATATGTTGTTGTTGTTGTTGTTGTTGTTGTTCATAGTGTTGCTTCGTTACTCTCTCGTATGTTTCCTCTGGTACAATGACCATTTTACGAGCGTGCTCCATATTTTAATTTCCAGAGACTCCAAATATTTTTGACACAAGTGCACCTATAATTGGTGCAAGTAACATTGGTAAAAAGGCACCACCGTTTTGAATAAGGACGCGTTTCTTTTTTTTCCACTCTTTTTCACTGTTATTACTACTGGATTTATTTAATAATTTTCTCAAGACACATTTATGTTTTTTTAACTTTGTCTTGTGTGAGTTTTTTATTTTAACGACTCCGCGCAATACATTTAACACGCACTCGCATATGCTTTTAATGAGTTTTTTATCAGCTACACGTAACAGTGCTAAGCGCTGTTGACTATCTGAATGACAAAGAGCATTCAATATGCGTAACTCAATTTATCATCGGGAAAAACAGAGGTACGGAAACGAAATTCATCCTCGGTCGACTGTTTCAAATCCAACAAAAGATAGCCATGAGACGTTGACGTACTATCGAGATACGCTTCTTGTAAAAATTTTGGGTCTTCGGGATAGACTTGACGCGCTAGATATTGTATTTGCGAACGATCACGTGGATTTTTAAAAATAACGAGGTAATTTGCATTTAATGAGATATCGCGTTGACCAGCTCCTTTGTGAAAAAGATTTTGTGTAATAAAAATCACACTTAAATTCTTATGATGACTTCCCTTTGTAAATAAATCGAGAATAATGTTATTCTAAGATTCTCTCATTAAATCATCGATAATTAATAATTTTTTCTTTTCTTTGTCTTGGGAATAATCTGAAGGCTGAGGTAATCCCTCGTGAAATTCAACAATTTTTTTTCTACTCTCCCTACTTATGCCTCCTGGAACAAAGTCTGTCTCATACGTAGACTGCCACTCGGCATAATAGAGTAATATCCGATCAAAAGTTACACTGCACATGAGTGGAAGATGTTGAAGAAACCTTTTGACAAAAACTGTTTTACCACATCCCGTGGGTCCGCTAACGATACACGTAAACGGATGTTTGAATCGCATATCCATTTTGCCGAGTACTCACACACACACGAGAGAGATTTTCCTTAAAATAAGCTTATGGCACGCGGACGGTCGGTGGCGGCGGCGGCGGCGCGGCGCGGCACACGTAAATATAAGCTAATTTTACGTGTGCTGAATCACAAGCTGTTATTACCGCTGTTTAAGCTGATATTCGTGTCCAACAAGTTAAATAACAACGCGAGTAAGCTGAATTATGCGTTAAAATGAGCTAAATTTCCCATAAGAAGCGTTCTCTTCGATGACAGAAGCTATACTGAGGATATAAAAATGTGTTAGAGATCTTTTAAATGGAAAAATAAGGAAATTATATAAAAAGTTGTTTATTTTTATTTACAATAAATACATCCAAAAAGTTAATTATTCTTATATCCAAAAGGTAGAGACTTACGTGACGTAAGGTATCGTCGTTTTTTCAATGCAACACAACATGTTTTCGATTCTTCACGCGTTACAACTTCATGAATTTTAGTTCTTCTGATAGCTTTGAATTTTAAGCGTCTATTACTACATTCATCATTCATTTTTTCAGATTCGTGATCTTCGTTTGCAAAGGCATCTTTAATCAAATTCTTAATGCTATCAAAATTAATTTTTACACCGTTTGAGAAGTTTAATGAGATACCTTTTACTTTACAACATTCAATTTTATCATCTTTATTGGGTGTTACAGCTGTGTAAGCGTAAAACTTTGGTCCTCCCGAAACAAAATTACTTATATACGTATTTTCACCATAACCACAAAGTTCATCTGTCATATCACCTAGTTTAGAGCCAATAAAAGGTTTATACTCATCCGAAGCATCGTCATGCGAAACAAATATACAAGAATCTGTGTCATAATAAAGAACACGATCACCCAACCTTCTCAAGTAATTATATAGTTCTAAACGTGCTTGAGCAGTGGTGTAAGCCGCAATCACGACCCTCGTATGCGGGGCAGGAGTGACAGCCTCATCCTTGTATTGCCAATTCACGTACAGTATCATTAATCATCATTAATTGCTAGTATATCATTAACATCTCTTTCCGGACAAGTAAGAAGTTTTAAAAGAGATTCACGTGATTTTACAACTTCAGTTTGTTTCAAATTACTCCGTTGTCCAAACTTACCCCAAAACGAATTTAAGCAGAGCTTAGCAACAGCTCGTAACCTTGAACTTTTTTCGATATTATTTTTATCCATAGTTATACCCTCATCGAGTCTATACTGTTCAATGTATTGTAATTTAGTTGCTTCATCAGTACACCATGAGGGCTATCCGCTAGCCTCTTGCTTGATTTTTAAGAAAGTATTTACGTATTCAGCAAAAAGACCTCCGCTACCATCAATTTGATTATATTGTGTCATCTCATATTGGCAAATAATATAAATTTTCGTAATACTGTAACCGAGTTCAACAGCTTTACGCAACTCATCAGCAACCCAGGTGCCCGTGAATTCACGCATTTTTGGGTCTTCGTGATTGCAGTCACACTGCTGCATTTCTTCGCAGCATGAGCGGCAAAGAGCAAAAAGAAGGCGTCCGTGCATTTTAATTGGTAAGAGTGGAATGTACAGGTCGCGCGGTGGTAAGATACTACATTTAACTAATCCTTCAATATTGTTGAGATTATTGTTATTCCCCTGCGTTAATTCGTTGCAGTCTTCATCAATTAAAATTCGCGGATGTCCCACGGGAAATCGACCTCTTTTACACACGTACGGATAAAGAGAGCATATATCTGTATATTGAATTTTTTCGTTATTTCCGATCGTGTACTCAGTAACTATATTCTCCGTTCTACCTCCAAAAAAAGCATCGCGCGGATTCAACGTTATACGACTCATAAGAGGATGCCGTGTTACATATTCGTAGATTTCGCGATTCTCTGCTTTTATCCGATCAAAAGTACATTCCCATATCTCTCGAACTTCGTAACCCAGGGCTTTTATTTTTTGAATTTTCCGAAAAGTATTCTCGTACGACTCATCCATAGTTCTGCCGTATGACATTATTTTATCTCGTCGTTTATTAAAGCAAATAGGGCAACCGTGTGTGTAACAGCCTTGATATTCAAAGTCATTTTTCGGAGGTAAATAGCCATCTACATGAAACCCTTCTGGAAGCATAAATTCACGTGCTCTACCCGTGTGTATGATTTCCCGACCAATCTCACGTTCACACTGTAACAGCCACTGTATTGACTTTTGCGAATGATTATCAGCGCGTCGATATCCACCTGCTGGAATGATACCGATAGTTTTTTCGCTTAAGAAATTTTTTCTATACACAATGGAGCATGCAGAAGCTATGGTCGTTGCCTCCGTAAACGGACAAGTATTCCCGCACTTAATGAAAATTTTCCGAAAAGCCATGCATGCAAGTCTTAAAATTTCTACATCTATACGGCAATAATCGAGTATTTCACGTTGAAAATCAAACTCATAAGTATTTTCGTTCTCCTCATACCATACAATAAACTTTTCCCTCTCAGACGTCGACATGGCATTAGGCGCATAGAACGATGCTTCCGGTAAAGCCCCAACATAATTTTGATTATCTAAAGTATTGAATAGATGAGGAAAATATCCTTTTTTGCTAGCTGGCGGTAGAGAAAAGGTTTATGGTAAAGCACTTAATTTCATGTGAAAATAGTTTAAGCTATCAATAAATTTTGTTCGCCCGCATTGAAGCATAATTATATTTCGTCCATTCAATATTACGTTTGGTACTATTGAGGTATTTTCAACGATTTCTCTCAAAATAAATTGCGCATCAAACCCACGAGAGTTATGAGCAATACAAATTATTTGACCGAAGGTAATTTTCTCGCGTACTGTCAAACCTATTAATTGTTTAACTGGATCATCGCGAAATATATGCTCTCTTACACCACACGTATGGCATAGTATATTTATATTTTCATCATCCATGCAATCATCGCAAACCTGTTGTACAACACATAGATTTGGAATGTGTATTTTTCTCTGTATATTCACGGTAAGCAGAATCTTGATGCGTCTCAAAGTCATAAAAAATAAATAAGTTTTTCTTTGGGGATTTACGATTAATCTGTGCGTTAACATTACGTCCAATGGGTTGAATATAACAGAGCTGATTTACATCATGTTTTTCGCGACATAAGTTGCACCAATTCATTCCACACTCGTGCTTTGACTTGTAGATATTAATTCGTTTGCGATAGATATTACAAGCTTTTACTACATCGCATATTTTTTTTTTTTTTTTTTGTATGACCCATCTATTTTGTGACGGTCGAAACATATTTGTCCGTAAAATTCTCGCTTACATTCTACACATTTTATAACATCTATATTAGAATTACACGTTGGCGCACAAAAACACCTGTCACATTTGGCTGTGCATCTACGTATCTATAGCTTTTATTACAATGTTCGCAGAAAAAACGATTGCGTGCAGCACCGGTTAAATTTAATATTGTATCGAAATGACGCCTTCGCGCGCCGTGCAAAAGATTTATAACGTCAAAAGAATTTGAATTTAACAGAGGTCTTCCATCGTAAAAGGGCGGTTCTCCACTTCCAAAAGATAAACTATCGTATATTACAATAGCGATATTTTTTGCAACATAATACCGCTGATACGTCTCTATTTCTCGTATACCGCACCCGTTTGCAGGAATTACGACGTTTGCATTAATAGTAAGGAGATTTGCGCGCTCTTTTTGCATGCCACGTCTGCTATCTCTGACAATATTCCAAGTATCAATGGCTTCGTTTGAAAAGAATTTTTTATACATCATATAAGCCTCCCCGACAATTAAAGCTCTTGGCAAGCATAAATTATTGTTATTCCTTATAGATACAACCGATCTCTGAGATAAGCTATCAACACTCATCCTCTTTCTACTTCCACCTCGGCCACCATTAGGTATATTAACAAGTGTTAATGTTAGAATAAAGCTCTCATCTATTTGAAAATCCTCATTACTCTGAGCTAATCCGCTTATTAAATTCCATAAATCATTGTAAAAAAAAATATTTACTAATCGTAAAGATAACCCACCCGGGCCTCGTGCAAAATTTAAACTTCTAACGGAGACGCCAATCATGTCGTTTTCATTACATAATGAAATTATATAAGAATAAATATCGCGAATAACTAACTCCAACCAAACTATCGGATTTATAGATCCATCCTTCGGTGAAGATCTTATTTTTAGCACAATACGTCTACCTTCTATTTTATACTTAGATATATAATGCGAATTTTGTTGGAAAATATCAAAACGATTACCAGGAGGATGGATATCCTCATCCTCTCTTTCCTCATCGACTCCTTGATAATCCATATTATCGTCTGTTTCGCTTCTCTCCTCATCCTGCTCGCTGATCTCCTCCTCCTCCGCCTCCTCATTCTCCTCACTGGGCTGATTATCCTCTTGCTCGTAGTCAGACAAATCATCATTATTGCTGCTTGAATTTTCAATTCTTCTTCTTTGTCCTCTACCAACTTGAATAGAAAAATCACTTTCATCGGCCTCGTAATCCGGCGATTCTACAGAAGTATTGGTGTTCGAACATGATGTAGATAAGGGAAAAATGGTTGTTGAAGAAGAACAAGATGAATCGTCAGAGTGATTATGTTCTGAAAAAATTTATTGAATACAAAATATTTGAATACCCTATTTTACACTTTCTTATTTTTAAATTATTCTTCTGGTGGTCCTGAAAAACTCTGTCCCAGACGATTAAACACTTCAGGTAAATTTTCAGTGTCTAACAGTATGGAATTTTTATCTTTACAAGCATTGAAAAACCAACGTATTTCTTGTGCTTTTCGAACATACATGATACGCATGATATCTTGTTTCAAAGCCCTGGGGTACTTTGCAAATCCTTCGAGACCACGTCGAATAACTTAAATAATATTTAAAACTAAGAATTTATTTCAAGAAAAATGTATATTTAAATACAGCATAATACTCACGTTCATTAATTTGACGATCTCTTGGATTTCCCTGGTTCAAAAATGCTCGGTGACCAAGCCTCCAGCGCTTCTTCTTGTGTACCGCATTTCTTCGGGTTCTACTGGTCGGGCCAAAAAGTC
Source organism: Nasonia oneida (assembly GCA_037356405.1). Classification (NCBI taxonomy): domain Eukaryota; kingdom Metazoa; phylum Arthropoda; class Insecta; order Hymenoptera; family Pteromalidae; genus Nasonia; species Nasonia oneida. Next base: position 94,422 of record JAZHPH010000226.1, on the reverse strand, counting down.
GAGGATTTGTTGCCGTCTTTTAACACATGGATGCTCCGCTTACTCAATAATATTCTCGCTTTCATCAGCTGCTCGTTCCATCAAGCGCTGTAGAATATTATTAGCAGCAGCTGTTGGCTCTATACATGTGGCAAGAAGGTGGTCAACATTAACCATGCGCTGAGAATCCCTATTGGCAGGTACATCTTCAGCCTCTTCCGCTCTAGCATCGTGCTCATTCTGCGCTCTCTCTACTGCTTCATCCTCCTCCTCCTCCTCCATCGCCTCATTCACCTGAAGACGCACCGCTGCAGGCGCCGCAGCCACCGCTGCTGCTGCTGCTTCTCTCCTTACGGCTTCGCTCTCCTCCGCCCGCAACTCCTCTCCGTGTGCATCGGCAGCGCTCACCCCCACCATTTCAGCCGGTACAAACTGTACATCGGCTACAGCATTCAGCGCTTGCGCTGCAACCTCCTCTTCCGTCTCACTTGCCTCTCTTTCTTCCTCCTCCACCTCCTCCACCTCCTCCTCATCTTCATCCGATGACGTAGGTTCAACATATTCACTTGATGTGTATTCTGTAATATTATCATCATCCTCATGATATTCATGTGATGCATACAACACATGAATATTAAAATCTCTTTGATGTCGAATGAATATTAACCAATATTTGATTACACATTTTTTTTAATAAAATAAGCAAGAAGTATAGTGAGAAAAACAGTTGTTTAAAAAATGTATTCTCACTGTCATAGAATATAGCGGATGTATATTCTTTGATTTTATAATTATACGTTATATTACTGTAATGATAAAGAAATACGCATCGCATACTATGTAATATGATAGATGTAAGAAGCTAATATCCCTAGCGCTGAAGCAGACGACTTGAAAACACTAGGCGTCATACGTAGCAGTCGACGCGTTCTACGGCAAGAGCAGACGACACTGCGCTACGAATGTGTGTATGCGCGCGCGCGCGCGCGCGAGTGAATGAAACAGAGCTTGTAGCAGCAGTAGCAGACGACGCTATCAGCTGTGGCACCGTTTACCTCGTTGCCAAGTACAAGTGCTGTTTGATTTTTATTAATGACAACGCGATATAGTGCAGAAAAATTGCAATCAATAAAAATGTACTCACCATTATTCTCCTCGAATGCTGTCATTAACCGCGTCAACACAGGTAAATGCGCAAAATTCTGTTGCATACAAAATTCTGCTGCGCATCGCACAGCTAATTTGCATTTTTTTAAAATGCGTCTATGAAGCTGTGCAATTTTCCGTGCCCCACAGCATCGTAAAAGACGTGAAAACTCGCGGCATAATTGGCACGCTACCATGCGTTCCACGCGTAGACACCAGCTTCTTGTACACCTGCGTCTAACAACACTATTTGCTTGAAGATTGCCCGCGATGCGAAGCACTACACTATGTAAAGACTCCTCGGCTACGTTATACATGCTTGCGAGCTCTTGATTTAATGCAACTACTCTCATGACTACTGAGCTTCTGAGGTCAACGTAGGGTTTATATAGTATAAAAACGTCTTGCTAGTGGGGGGATGTGTGGACTCGCGCAACAGTATAAAGCACAAAAAATAACATCCTGTGATAAGTTTTGCCTCAGCTTTATCATTCGCAAGTATCAAAATTTCGCCGAATGTCACTTACACGGTCAGAGGATCGACTAATTCATAGGTATTATATTACCTACGCTCTCGCGGGTCCAAGATGCATAACAATCTGAAATAATGATACCGTCGACGATTCTCGCACGATACAAGGCGGCTGAAAGCAATGCTCTATCACATTTAATAGCATTCGACTTCCTGTGCAAGCGATGACCATAGCGATTCTCATACAAGCAGTATCAAATATACGGCTCCGAGAATCCACGTGTTAATTACATTTGAGATTACTCTGAACCGTTGTTTTGTCACACTGATCCATTTTTTCCGCGCATAGGTATCGACTGTAAAGACTCTTGCCGCCGAGTAGATACTAAAAATATCAAGTTCACGCTTAGAGCAGTCGAGAGTCAAAGATCATGCTCTCTCTCTCTCTCTCTCTCTCTCTCTCTCTCTCTCTCTCTCTCTCTCTCCCACACACACAATCGTAAAAAGTATCCCGTATTCGTTTTTTCTCCTTCGTCCCTCCTTCTCCTCCTAGACCCTACAGATGACTGCTTCGACTACAGTCGTCAGTTCCAAGTTGATCGTAGTTCCACTAGGATGTCGGTGAAAAGTATTGTTTTACATCAGTTGGAGGAGAAAAGCTCGCTCCTAAAATCACGGATGGAGCTTACGTCGCGGCTCATACAGCAGCACCGCGACACGTATGCTGAACTGTACGAGGAGCGTGAAGACATAAAACGCACGTTGCACATCATGCAAAGTTCACCTTCCATCGGCCCCGTCAATTTCTACATCCCTAAGCTTGGGGATGTATGTGAAGTGTGTGCGCGGGTGATGAAGCGTATGACCATACGCACACGCTGGACGTACTGCATGGAGTGCAGGGCGCGACGCTGTACGACGTGCAGCAGAAGAGAACTGTGGTGTTGCAGCGTAGGAACGGATAAGAGGGAGGAGGTAGCCGAGAAGTTAGTGCATCAGCAGGAGGTTAGTTAGTTAATAAGGTGAATATCTTATGTTTGTCACAATCGATTAATTATGTGTATCTTTACACAGGTGGTGCATGCCGATGAAGATGCTGCTATACTAGATCTTGTGAAAAGAGAAGAGCAGCAGGAGGAAGCGGAGATGCAGCAGGAGGAAGCGGAGTTGCAGCAGGAGGAAGCGGAGGGTGATGAAGTCGATACGGAGATTGATATAGGCGAAGAATTTTGTCAGTTCGACTCGCCTGCATCTCCCGACAACATAGCTGACAGGGGAAAGCTTGTCATCGTGAAGATAGAGGCGAGTGCTGAAGAAGAGACAATCGACGTCGTATCGTGAAATTTTGTGTTTATGTGCGTGAGTGTATAGTGAACGCGTAAGTTTTATTATTAATTATATTTACCCGTGTATGTGTGTGTGTGCCTAGATTAGTTTAAGAGTAAGGAGTGTGTGCGTAAGAGAGAGGGAGAGAGAGAGCGTGTACGTAAGAGAGAGAGAGAGAGAGAGAGAGCGTGTGCGTAAGAGAGAGAGAGAGAGAGAGAAGTAAAGCTTGTGCGTGAGAGAGAGTGAGAGAGAGAGAGCGTGTGCGTAAGAGAGAAAGATAAGTAAAGCTTGTGCGAGAGAGAGGAGAGATGGAGAGAGAGCGTGTGTGTAGGAGAGAGGGAGAGAGAGGAAGAGCGTGTGCGTAAGAGAGAGAGAAGGAAAGCTTGTGCGTGAGAGAGGAGAGATGGAGAGAGAGCGTGTGTGTAGGAGAGAGGGAAAGAGAGGAAGAGCGTGTGCGTAAGAGAGAGAGAGAGAGAGAAGGAAAGCTTGTGCGTGAGAGATAGAAGAAGAGAGGGAGAAAGGAGAGCTGGAGAGAGAGTGTGTGCGTGAGAGAGAGAGAGAGAGAGAGAGAGAGAGAGAGAGAGAGAGAGAGAGAGAGAGAGAGAGAGAGAGAGAAGGAAAGCTTGTGCGTGAGAGAGAAAGAGATAGGGAGAAAAAGAGAGCGTGTGCGTAAGAAAGAGTGTGTGCGTGTGAGTAAGAGAGAGAGTGAGAGAGAGAGCAGTGTAAGAAGCTAGTGTCCCTCGTGCATTAGCAGACGATACGATTGTGTGGGTGTGTGCTCGCGTAAGTGTACGTATGTGTACACATGTGTGATTGGATTTATATTGTTTATGATAATTCGAATAATAATATTTTTTATAATAAAAACCATTATACATTGTAAGAAATGATTTTTTTATTTACTAACTTGGTGTGTGGAGACAAATGACATCATTACTATTGTATCCTTATCTTATCAATGTAAACAAATAATTTAGTTAAGGTATTGTTTGTTTACATAAATAATTTATTAAAATTACATGTAATAAAGATAATTTTAATTACTTGTTTGTATAAACATGGTACCTTATCTTTATTACTTGTTTACATTGATAAGATAAGGATGCGCCAGTGATGACGTCATTTGTTATGTCTCCCCATACCGGCTTACTTACTACTTATATGTTCCGGTATCTGTATTTGTTCCCTGTTCTTTTTGCCTGTAACGGCCCCAACGGGCCTTATACATAGGTCATTATAACTATATATATATATATAAGGAACAGCGAGCTGTGCCTTATATCTGTATCTGTTCCCTCTTGTGGATATAGGTTGATTTATTTTACTTTTATATTACACACGCACGCACGCACACAGAAAAGAAGCTAACAAATAATAAATGTAGTAGATATATGTATGTATGTGTGCGTTAGCGGGCAATTTTGCTATACATTATTTATATAGGTTGTTTAAACAATTTTTTTTGCAAATCTGATGACAGATTCGTAATCAGCGCACTCGAAAACCTTATATTACATACATTTTACGGCCCATTCATATGTTTTCAAAAAAGTAGTTTAAGGTGGTTAGGTCCCCTTAAGCAATTGCTTCAACAAGCTTTAATGTATTGCTTGAGAAATCACACACGTCATTTGTTTACTCGATTCTGATTAGAGGGAGTTTTGTCGAAAGTTTATTCTTCGGGAGAAATGAGTATACAGAGTCCCACATCAATAGGTTTATAACTTAGTAACTTATATATAATATATATATATTAACTTTGGTTTTTGTCAGTTCAATAATTGCAAAATTTGTATCTAGTTTGCTGCTACTGTGAAAATTAGGCTAAGCAATAAGAGCCTTAGCACTGTATCTTCCATCCCTTTTAGTCACTATTTTTTTTTTTTTTTGTTAATTTGCTTTCTTACGTTTTCCATAGTTTTGCAAAAACTGCATTGTTATTTATTTATTCATTTATTGGAACCAGTAATTTTACAGAGTATTAATATAACTAATATCCGAAAAACCCCAGAGGTAAACATTGTTGTAATTATCTTGAGAGTTGTTCCTTGTTTCATTACGATTAAATATAATAAACTTGACTTTGTTTGATTCATCTCAGTTCCTTTTTTTTCGTTGCGGAATATATCAAACTCGCCTAGCCTTTTACTTTTTAAAAAGTTAATTTTTTCTAGAGATATCAATTCTTTTTAGTAAATTTTTTGAAAATTTCATATTTGTCCTAAAAATAAAATATAAACATCTTTAGCACCTTTCGACCATGGCTTTTTTGTATCATTTTTATCACTAACATAAAATCACTGATAAACACCACCCTCGAATGATTTCTGCACCTAGACACCAAAAACCACGGAGCGCTCCACCTAGACCTCGTCATCGGCCACCCTGTACACCTAGACGCCGTCTCTGTATGATTTTTACACCTAGACACAAAAAACCACGGAGCGCACCACCTAGACCTCGTCATCGGCCACTCTGTACACCTGGGCACCGCCCTGGAATGATTTTTACACCTAGACACCAAAAACCACGGTGCGCTCCACCTAGACCTCGTCATCGGCCACCCTGTACACCTAGACGCCGTCTCTGTATGATTTGTACACCTAGACACAAAAAACCACGGAGCGCACCACCTAGACATCGTCATCGGCCACCCTTTATACCTAGACGCCGTCTCTGTATGATTTTTACACCTAGACACAAAAAACCACGGAGCGCACCACCTAGACATCGTCATCGGCCACCCTTTACACCTAGACGCCGTCTCTGTATGATTTTTACACCTAGACACAAAAAACCACGGAGCGCACCACCTAGACGTCATCAGTTATCCTGTACATCTAGCACTAATAATCCGCGCCACTTGATATGATAGAAGTGTGTGGGAAAGCAATATCCAACTACACTATACATATAGTTTATAAGTGGCCAACTTCACGGTCCTAACGTTTTTCTGTCTGAAGAATCACAAAATCGCACATCGTTCATTATTACATAAATTTTGCTAATATTTTTACTGGAAATCTTAATAAAATATAAGCCACATGATATAAGCTACGATTTTTGCAGCAGGTTAAATGACGAAAAAGCAATAATGAATAATAAATCTATAACTATACTGCATGCGCAGCTAACTTAACGGTCCTAACATTTGTCTGGAGAATAAAGAGATGATTTGAGCATTCGGGTATTACACAACAGTTTTTTTACCAATATTTTTGGTAGAATCATAGTTTAGCACAAAAACATGCTAATGATTCAATAATTTAATTAAAAACAGTAATAATATGCATTTTTTACGATTCTATAAAATCCGAATACCAATATAGAAGTAAATAGTGTCGCGGCGCTACGGCTTCGTCTGCTTTACAAACTCGCCTTCGTGGCGCTACCGCGCCACTTGATTATGTAAATTTTTTCAGAAATGTGTATATTTTCTAATTTAAGATATAGCGACTTTTATGAAAAACGTCAGTATTCGGGGCCTCCGCAGTGATACCCCCATCTACCCTATCTACAAAATGAGAGGTCGAACGCCTCAATAGGATAGATAGGTCCTGAGATAATTAGGAAAAACCGGAAAATTAAGCGTTTTTTCGAAAATTCATAGCTCCGTCATTTCTTGGCTGGAGCGCTAAAATTTTTGGAAATAGTGAAGATTATAATGTTCTTTATACATGGAAAAGTTGGGTGCTGTAAAATTAATAGTTTGCTCTAAATCGCGATTCAAAGTTTGCGGGCGTTTTTTCCCGACAGGCATGTATACTTTACCGTAAGTTCGATTAAAATGAGGATGCTTATGAGTAGGTATAGGTTATTTCTGCTAGTAATGCGGTACCTACGAAACCTATACCAGCGTATAGGGCACGTAAAAATCTGAAGTTTAGACAAAAATTGACCCTTATTACCCCCAGGTACATAGAAAAAAAGCTACATGAAAATTTCAGCCCCTAAAAGGCAAAAAAATCAAGGGGCGCGACAGCGCCGCTTTGGCAAGAAAAAGTACGAAGTACAATTTGTTGACGGCGCGACCCTATATACTTTGAAATTAGGTGTTCTTAACCTTAAAAAATCTCAATTGCATTTAAATTAATATTATTGCGCGTATGCGCAATCTGTTGTTATCTACTTGAATATATTATTCATGTATAAAAGGTTCATCCAAAAATATTAACTTAATATTGCAAGTTGAAAATTTGCTCGACATTGTGTCATTTCGTTCAGAGTTTCCATCCTCTCCTGATATTTTCCGTCTCCTTCGGTCACGTGACTTCCGGTGAGTATATTAGGTATTATACACCAGTGGTTATAGTAGTTAATCTACTTTACCGACATTCGTCTGCTACTCGGCGACACGCGATTATTATATGCATGTAATTTTTTTTTGTTTATCCGGAGAATTGGAGAAATGCTTAATGGACCATGACAGGAGCCGTGCGAGGCTCCCCGTGTGTGAGACTCTCCTGACGCGGGACAATGCCAGGCATACTCACTAAAACTCCACCTCTCATAGGGCCGCGAAAACCCCCCCGGTAACCGCTTTCGCATTACTTCGGGGGGTCGCCTGTCTTAAGCTGTCGCGCGGAGAACTGTCTCCACGTACGCCGTTATCTCGTCCCAGTTCTGCTTACTGTCAAGCATCGTTTCGACTACAGTCTCGGGCGTGAACGCTCCTATCGTCAGCTCCAGTGCTCTGCATTTTTCAGCCCAGTGAGGGCAGTCAAAAAACGTGTGTCTCACGTCGTCCCGTTCGTCACCGCAGTACTTACACCCCGGTGTTGCTACCCTGTTCATCGCGAACAGGTAGATACTAAAGTATCCGTGACCGGAGAAACCCGGTCCCTCAGATAATCTTCCGTAAGACGCATAATATATCGCGGCATACCGAATGATTCTAAGGCAGCAAGTATGTCGGTCCATCTTGCCGAGTTGAACGCGTTTATTACGTCTAACGTTACCAGAATCACGATGTCTCTAGTCGCGTGTCTAACTTCCTCTACTTTCTTTACCGTATCTGTTACCTCTCTAACGGCCCCTATGGCGGATCGCCCTTTTCTAAAGCCATACTGTTTATCGGAAAGGTCTCCTGCTTTGCGTACAGCATTTAGTATTCGCGGTTTAACCAGTGCTTCCCCCGTCTTTCCCATTGTGTCTAAAAGACTCAGTGGCCTATAGGAAGTATCCGTATCCGCTTCTTTTTTCGGTTTTTCAATCAGTACAAGTCTCGCTCTTTTCCACCGCGAGCTAAAAACTCCGTGCACCAGGCACTGGTTGTACATCTCCAAGAGCAGCTCAGGCCATTGCGACGCGACGATCCTGAGCATTTCCGCAGGGATGTCATCAAGTCCCAGTGCCTTGCCACTCTTAAGGGACGAAGTTGCCGCGATGAGTTCGCCCTCTGTAAAAAGAGGTATCTCGTCTGCCGGTATTTCTGCCGCTTCTGTCTAGGGTCTGATGGGATGTGAGGGGAACAGCCCATCGATTACTTTTTCCATCGTTTCATCTTCCATGGGTTCCGTGCGTTTCATTTCGCCCATCTTTCGTGTAACAATCGCGTATCCATCGCCGAATGGATCTTACTCGACGTCGTCGATGATCTTCGTCCAGCAGCGGTGCTTGCTCTCTTTTATCGCGTCTCTGAGAATTTTTCGCGATTCGTCTTTTGGAAAGGTCTCCGGCTTCAGGTCTTTTCTGCTTCCAGGCTCTTTGAGCCCTTCTTCTAGAGTAGAAGTTTTCTTTCCTGAGCTCCGCAATGTCGCACTATGGGATATTTCGACTTTTCCTGTTTCAAAATCAAATAAGTCCGAATCCAGTCGGTCGATCAACATGAAATTTTTGGATGATGATGTTCGAACTATCAGAAATCACAGAAAAATGACCAGAAATGTTGATGTTTATTGCATGATCCAGGATAACTCGTTAAAGTTGACGGTTTTCGCAAAAAAACCACAAAAGTCACTGTAGATCATTGGAATTTTTTTTTTTATTTAATGTTTGTAAACGATATTTTTATGTGTTTTTATTAGAATCGCCATAATTTTGTCTTTTATGACTCCGTAGGATTTGTTCTCATTCTATACAGTTATAAAACTCTGTCATTTTATGTTTTTTACAATGCTGATGGTAAATATATGTTTGATTACATAAACTGTATAATAAATACGTCATACGACCCACATTTAGCGTAAAAAAGGAAACAACCCTGGCGGAAAAAGTCACTGTTTTTTTCTGTTTTTTTCTGTTTTTTTTTCTATTATTATCTGTTGCTTATTGTTTATTTTTGTATAAAGTTGTCATTATCTATCCGGATTTGGAAAATTGGAACAAAAATAAACAGGGAAAAAGAGAAAAAATCAAATAAAAACCAATTACAACAGAGAAAAACAGAAAAAAAACATAAAAAAACAGTAATAATCAATAAAAAGACAAAAACAACATATAGGTTAAACAAACTGAGATTTTCGGACTGACCGCCAGGTGGCGACCGGCTTTTCTCACCCGCAAGCGCTAAGAATTTACGATGGTTGGTATATAAGACAGTTCAAGTTACTACTAATTATATTTGTAATTGAACGGTCTTATATACTAAACATTGTATGCAAGAATCAGTTGAATATAAATACATGTGAGATGAGGCAGTGCAGTCTGTATATTTTTAAAAATTCCATAAATTATTATTTTTCACTTATATTGAACTATTTTTATGTGATTTAATTAGTTTTTAATCGCATTTACCAATTTTTTCTCATTATTTCATGCTTTTTACTGTTTTTTTTCTGTTTTTTTCTGTTTTTTCTGCTTTTTTTTCTGCATTTTTATACATTTTATTGTTTCAAATTTCCAATTTCGGTGAAAAAAAAACAGTTTTATACAAATTTTTTTATAACTTTTTACAAATTTGTACATTTTTTAACAAATTTCAACATAAATATTCAAATTACAACCATAAAAGTACAGAATAAAACAATAAAAAGCAGAAAAAAACAAAAAAAAATAGAAAAAAACAGTGATTTTTTCCGCCAGGGAACTCTTTATTTAATACTTGCTGGAGCAGAGAAAAAATGAGAAAAAAGCTTATCCTTATATATTTTTGCCCGCTGAACACGAATCCACCATTTTTTTGGCCTATGTAGCCCCGGTTCTTTCATAACCTCAAAAAATACTCCAAAAAGAAGTTTTACTCGGATAGGACTCGCCAAAGGAGGCAAAAAATTAGATAAAAAGCTTATTTCTATGTGTTTTATCCCACTAATCACTAATCTAACTTTATTTTAGGTCCTCTTGAACGTTCGATCGTCTCTAACTCTAAATAACACGTTATGAATGCAGATAAACGTCATTTAAAATTGCAGGGGGGTTACAAAACTTTAAACTAGCTTACAACTACGCATGACACCTTGCTTTTCTTAAATTTAATTATTGTTTTGGCTCATATTTTTTGTCTCAGATATCCCCTTAAATAATTATGTTAGTCATTCGGTTGTATTTTCAAGTTTGATCAAATATTGTCATGTTTTGATAAATTTGGTATATGCAAACGAATTAATATTTATGCTATGTATGTATTATTAATAATATAAGAATATAAAAATTTATTTTTTAAATAAATAAATAATAAAATCTATAATATAATAATTAATCTATAATTAGGTTCCTGTGAGGCGAAACAACACATAGAAATGAGTTTGTCCAAAACTTTATAACCACCCCTGCAATTTTCAATCACATTTATCTGCATAAATTACACTTTACCTATTGCATGTCGATTAAATTTTTTTTTTAATAAATCTTATTGCCGATTTATATAAATTTAAGGTGATATTTAAATTTTGAAATTTATATAAATCGGCAATAAGATTTATTAAAAAAAAAATTTAATCGACATGCAATAGGTAAAGTGTAATTTACAAAGTTTTAATATATCAAAATAATAAACACGAGAAACTGCGTTGTTTTGCTTTGTTTAGAACTGTGTACTTTACCGATTCCTGACTTGTTTTCTTCTTCGTCAGAACTACAGTTCTTGAAATTTTACTTATTATTTTGAAAGAATGTTGTTCATAATGTAATTTTAGCGTGTCATGAGCATTAGTATAACTTTGACAGTTGATGTGTGCATAGCAAAGAGATAATAAGATATATCATACGTACATTTACTTGCATCGCGATTTTCATAAGTGGTGTTAACTTTTTTAATTAATTGTACATTTCACGTGTAATCATGACATAAAATAAAGGTAAGTGTAAAGTAAGATTTTAAAACTTATTTAAAGCCATAATTTTTTTCATAAAAGCATCCAAAAATTAGTGTATTTAAAATTTTTAAAAGAGTAACATTTCTCTATAATATTATTTCAACTATTTTATTTATCACAATAATTATAATTTTTTAAGTAACTGTTGTATTTGCAATATAATGAATGCTACTATTAACATATTATAAGAAACTTAAGTAACCGTCTTTGTATATTTGAGTGATATTGTCATAAATTTATTTGTTAAAATTTTACATTTTATTTGTTAGTTTTACAAGAATAGTTATCTTAAAGTTATTTTAAATTAGAGCTTTTTGTGAATTTTACTCCAATTAATCAGAGGTACAATATGGGACGAAAAAGGAAGAATAATAGGAATTCTAACGTAAAAGGAAGGCCAAAAAAGGCGGTCGACTTAGCATTAACAGTGGTCGAAAAAGAAGTACGTTGAAAAATGCATCAGAATCAACTTTGCGTAGACGAGCTCATAATCTGCTCAGTGATCCCAACTATAATGAGACAGTATAGCGCAAAAAATATGATCAACTTGAAAAGTAACGACAGACAGGGTGAACAAAACGAAATAAATGATCGTCGAGAAAGGCATACGCCCAGTTCGGCCTTAGCTTTCTTAATTACAAACGAGTACACAAGACGGCAATATGAAGTAATAATTGCTGATATAAAAGCATTAGGCTGCGATATTTATCCGCGTTATACCATTGTCATGAAAGAAAAGAAAAACTGTTATCCACGTAAATATAAAATAATAAATGATATCGAGGTCTGCGTTAGTTTACAAGAGCTACTCAATATTACTGGTGAGCGATTGTGCAAAGCAATAATACACGACTGGCCTGATGAAACATATCGTAACTTGCAGATGCGTGTATCAATAGGATTTGATAGTTCATCGTGTCATAAAAATCCTCAGCAAAAGTTCGAAAATGTAGAGTATGAAAATAAAAACGCTCAAGTATCACTCTTTGTTACTTGTATTGGAGTGATTCAACTTTTTCACTCAAGAAATAGTAAGTGTAATTGGATAAACCCAACTCCCATGAGTATAAGATTTTTTAGACCCGTGAGACTTTGTTATGAGAAAGAAACCCCTGAAAATACAAAAAAAAAAGAGTACGCACGATTACTTACAGAAATAAAGTTTCTTTCTTCGTATACCTTTACCTTGGCAAAAGGAAAATCAGTACGTCTTCAATATGAAGTTTTCCCTACTTTATTCGACGGCAAATGTTTGAATACGATTACTGACAATCCGTCTTCGTCAAGATGCCCATGTTGTAATCTCACAACGACTGCATTTGATGACTTAAAAAATAAATTTACACCAAAGGAAAATTCATTAAATTATGGATTAGGTATTCTACATTGTGAGATTAAAGCCTTTGAACACTTAATGAATATAAGTTACCGCAAACCTTTCAAGCACTGGGAGAGAACTGACAAAGATTAAGGTGCGAACTATTACTTATTTTTAACAATATATGATTACTTATTCATTTGTCCAAGAAAAAAGAAATTATTTTACAATTTCAAGTAATTATGTTACGTGACAACTTTCCCGATCTCGCATTTGAAATAATAATTTCAAAAGTAAGATCGAGAAAGTTCCACACGTAAAAAGGTACAGCGACACTCAAGGCCACAAAAGTATCAAGTGGCTAAGAATCTCGTTTATTTTCGGTTTAGTGAGGATTTTATTGGTTCAATTTAGCGAATACAGAATTGTTATTGGTCAAAAGAAAAAAAAAGAAAAAAGGAATAAATACAACGGAATCTTGGTTTCAATAAACTGGAGTATTTTGTTCAATCCACCCTTCAAAGTCACTAAACATTATTTGGAAAAGATCGGACCATTTGTGTCTCTCACATATCAAAAGATCAAGGTAAGAAATAGAGATATATTTGAATTGGGATCACATAATTAATGAGATAGAAAGGAGAGAGTAAGAGTGTTGATCGTGGAAGCAAGTCGTACGAATCATTCATTCCCTACGCATCTGCTTAACAACTGTATAGCTGTTCGTGTACATGACACTCATTTAAAAAAAAAAAAAATAATATATTTTTGAGGAAGAATTAGCCAAAATCTCCCATAACAAAATTGGAGGTCCCACCGAGATTCTTGTGCCGACACGATTTAAGTTTTATTCTCTCTTGTCCAAATCTTGATTTTTGCATGAATATCTAAAAATTAATATATTGAATTAGAATAAATTTCGAATAAAAACTAAATATTACGCGAGTGAATTTGGTCCATTAACAAGAATGAGATAAACGGTTAAAATCAGTGTCCGCGTCCCAAAAGAAAGTTTAAAAATTAAATTAATTGTAAAGTGAAATAATTGAACGCGAAGTGATTAAAAAAAAAAAACAAAATTCTTTAGAAGTAAAATCACGCGAGGTACTCGTAACAAAGGCAAGTGTCGAATTTCAAACTGCGCGCAGCATAGTCGAAAGCGTCGCTTGGGAGCTTGGCGTCGCGTCATCAGAGCCTTTGTGCCGGTCCAACGCGCGTGGGTAGTCAAGGGGGTGGCCATCTTGCAACATTTGGTCTTCCCAAATTCGAAATCAATCGTTGCTTTGTTCATGTTCGTTCAGCCTGTCGAGAAGAAAAACGTGTTAGGAAAGTATTCGAATCGAAAAGAAAGATTGTCGAGGATATAAATTTCAAAAGGAGAAATTTTCAAATCTCCAAAAATTTGCTGAAAATAAAATTATCTTAGCTAAAAACATCCTAATTGTTAAAAATTTCGACAAAAATAATTTTCCAAAGGAAAAGGGGAACGAAAACTTTGCTTGTGAAAGGACCCCGAATGATAACGACTAAAATATTTATGATTTTAATATAAAAAAAAATGCATCTAATGAAAATATAAAAATTTATATAATACAGCTGACAACAAGTTGGTAAAGCTGTGTGATTTTAGAGGGGAGGACCCGTTAGTTTTTTTTATATATATATGAAAAATAAAGAAACACATGCGAAAACAATATATGTGAATCATACACACCTCAATCTAGTCGACGAAGATAAAAAAAAAATCATTGGCATTTTCCCAGCTAGACTCGAATCAGAGCGTTCTCATTACGCAGGTGTTCTGGTGCTGAAATTCGATTTTCACAGCAGAAGTGAAAGTTGAATGTTTAGGACCAGGGATATTCATCCCATTCTATAAAAAGAAAATCAAAATTGGTATCAGAGATTATTAAGAAAGAAAGAGTGCGACTGACAACAAATTGGTAAAGTCACCCTCATTGTTTGAAGTAGTGAAAAAAGATAGAATATTAAAACCCACTTTGAAGTACTCGTGCGAGTCCCTTTTATTACACAACTGTACGCTAAACACTAAGTTAAAATAATTAGATATGCATAGCACGTGAATATTTTGCAGTGAGTAATGTTAATTTGAAAAATTTGAATTTTTGAAAACAAAGTAAAAGTAGAAGCACGTACATGAAAAGAGATACTCATCCAGTTTATTCGGGCTTGCAACATTGTTGACCATTGCGTAGAACCAAAGAAATCAGAAAGTTGATGTTGACCGTGGAAGTTTGAACCAGAAAATTTAGTTTGGCCCTGTGAACAACATTCATCGCACAATTTCCTTCGACCCTAGAAGAAACAAATAAGTTGTAAATACATTAAATAATCATTTTAGTACACAATTGTTTCACAATTATAAAGTAAAGTCGACATTGCACGTTAAAGAGCAACTTTAAAAGAAATTTTCATCATATGGCTTAATAATCGACTCAGAAAAAGAAAGTTTTACACTGATATGCTTAATGAATCGTTTTTTTTACGTATGTTTTATTTTATTGTCAATACACTTTAATGTCAGGGTCAGAAGATTGACAATTTTAATAGTTTCAAACAAAAACTTGCAAATGAACAAAAATTTAGGATAAAAAGCACTGTACATGTTAAAGTCAGCCCGCATAAATTCATTCAAGCAATATAGAAGGCAGAAATTATAACATTTAAGAGAATAAGGTGTGTAACAATAATGAAAAATCTATACTTGCGTGCATTTACTTGAGTCGTCACATGTGAAAGAGGTCGTCGAAGATCTTGAAGTGCCTTAGAATAAATAAAAGAGTTCATTTAACACAAAGCAACGAGTCCTAATGTCATATGAATTATTTAATTTAGATATATTGTCAGGAAAACTTATCTAATTAATAAGCAGCAACAGGTATTCACTGTTTGGGGTAGAGAGTCCTGGGCCCACACTCATATTTCCTGTTTTTACTAATAAACACTGTCCAAAAATCACCGACACAGGTAGAGAACACACTCGCGGACCAACAGATTACACGTGCGCACTATTTTCACCGCGATTTAATAACAATAATCGAAAGGGAAAGTACGCGACGCGGGTGAGGTTAGCCATTGTAGCATAGCAGCCGACGGCACGTGTTAGTTCAGAGCGAACACGGGCGCAGACGCATGCGTGCGAAAGGTGGTCACTAAACGCAGCTAGTAACTTTACCGTGGTCCGAGACTAGGCGCGCGCAACTGACGCGGTCGAGTCGGAGTAGAGTCAAGAAGCAGAGAGAGCGCGCGGCAGCCATTTTGAGCGGACGCGAAATTCAAATAGTAAGAGCGAAATATCGATATTTTAAGGGTTCTATGACAATAACAATTATTATTAGTTAACTTAGATATAAAATAGGGTTCATTTAACCTTTCCTATAAATAAATAAATAATTTTTTTTCTCTTTTCCTTCTTTTCATTATCTTATTAAGGAAGCTTTACGCTCTACGGAATAATAATTAACGGTTTAGAATTTAATTAATTAAATATTAAGGGGACATTGAATTCTTTGTTTTCATAAAAAAGACTCAATATTAAGAATTTCTTCTCTTTAGGGATAATAGTTTTGATTCGGGTTTTTCCTCAACTAATTAATTATTTTTCGCACTTAATTATTTTCAAACATCCTAACGATTGCCTAGATTATCAATTTTGTTTCTTTTATCGCGTTTACTTAGCTCTTTTATCGACTGATGCCTTACATGCAATTTACATAGATATTTCAAAACTTCGTTAAATCATTAATTTTTTTTGCTAGCCTTAACATCACATACCGAAACTTAATGACTTAATTTAATTTGACTAACCAACTTTTATAATAATTTTCGAATAAATAATTAGATTTTGTTGATACTTTTTAGATTTTTAATTTGAAACTAGGTTAATTAATAGCATTTAACTCTTGAATACTAGTTTTTTTTTGGGGGGTTTTGGCAATTTAATTATTAAAACACACTTATTTAATTTCCATTTAGAATATAAGAAGCAAGCAAAGTTTATAACAATTAAAAAAATTGGTTTTTAGTCACTTTTTGGAACTTTTATTCCTACTTGCGTGAATTATCCTTGAAATAATTATTTTTGCCCCTTTTACGAACATTACGTACATATTTTACACCACTTTACAAATTCTTGTTTGCGAAACACGACACTTTAGTAGTTTTTTTGTTGTTTTGGTCCATACCTTTTGCATGTTTCCAAGGCACGAAATTCTTAAATTTTGGTTTTTGAATTTATAGACAAACTTCTTGAAATAAAGATATAGTGGCGACAAGTGAGAGTGATAATATTAGTCAGGCAAAATTCTACAATTACTTAAAAATAAATTGAGTAAGAAAAGGAAGGTGAAAGTGGCTGAAGGCATTTTAAATAACTCGAAGTATCATAAAAATCCAAGGGAGATAACAAGCGACACAAGTGATTATTTAGATTACCTAGTAGATATAAAATACTTATTCGAGATGACGGGTAATGGCTCAAACGAGGATAATGCAACCGGAGGAGAAGCACAGGATGCCAGCATGTTGCTAATGAGCACCATGGCAAACAGTTTTGCACTTATGAACTGCATAAGTGGCATTCCAAGTTTTGATGGAAAGAAAATTCTTCGAGACTACATACAAGACTTGAGGAACGCCAGTGAATTAGTCAGTGACCTGATTAACCCTCAATTCTTACAACATGCCCTACACAAAATAACGGGATCAGCAAAGAAAAGTTTAAACAATAAAACGATAAAAAGTGTAGATTTGATACAACATTTAAAGCAAAGATTGACCCGGAAGAAATTTCAGTTACTATAATAATAAAATACAGAACGTGAGGATGAGAGAACAAGACACAGTAGGCGATTTTTATGATGAAATAAACGTGCTCCTGAGTAGTGCTAAAAACGCTTTGAAGGAAGAAAAAGGAGAAAGTTTAAAAAATGAAATTATGGCACCATTGAAAACCTTAGCAGTGGATATATTTATCAAGTGGCGCGGTAGCGCCACGAAGGCGAGTTTGAGAAGCAGACGAAGCCGCGGCGCCCGTGACACTATTTACTTCTATATTGGTGTTCGGATTTTTCATTATACTAAAAAGAATACTTATCATTACTGTTGGTAAGGTTTTTGGGCTTATTAGAATGTTTTCTGAGCTAAACTATGATTTCCAACAAAAATCTTAGTGAAAAGGCTGCTTATCTTTATAATATATGAGTGTATAATCCACAAATGCTACAATCACGTTTTTCTTCTTCAGCCCGAAATGTGAAAGGACCGTTAAGTTAGCCGCAAGTGTTAGGACCGTGAAGTTCGCCGCAAAGCTATATACAGATGGGGATTGCTTTCTCAAGAAAATATAATACTTAATATATTACGATATTTAGAATTAAGAGGTTGCCGGTGCATACTCTGCGTTCCGGAGCTGTAACAGTAACTAGCTTGCCAGGGTAGCCGATGACAAGGTTCAGGATGTTTTCAGTGACTTGGTATAAACATCATTTGAACGTAGTGTCCAGGTATACAGGGTGGCCGATGACGAGGTCTAGGTGGTGCGCTCCGTAGTTTTTGGTGTCTATAGGTGTAAAAATCATTCAAGGGCGGTATCTAGATGTACAGGGTAGCAGATGACGAGGTCTAGCTGGTGCGCTCCGTGGTTTTTGGTATCTAGGTGTAAAAATCATTCAAGGGGTGTGTCTAGGTGTACAAGGCGGCCGATGACGAGGTCTAGGTGGAGCGCTCAGTGGTTTTTGGTGTCTAGGTAAATGAATCATACGAGGACGGCGTCTAGGTGTATAGGGTGGCCGATGACGAGGTCTGGGTAGTTCGCACCGTGGTTTATGGTGTCTAGGTGTAGATATAATTCGAGGGTGGTGTATATCAGAACAATCAGTGATTTCATGTTAGTGATAAAAATGTTACCAAAAAGCTGTGGTCGAAAGGTGCTAAAGATGCTTATATTTTATGTTTACTACGTTGAATATGAAATACTCAAAAAAATTTACTAAAAAGGATTGAAATCTCTAAAAAAAATTAACTTTTAAAAAAGTAAAAGCAACGAATATAGACCTAGTATAGAAGAACCATCACGGGTTATAAATGGGGGACAGAATCTTGGGTAACAGGCGGTTAGTTCTGTTACTCATCCGTTTGGCGCCGCCACATATTATTTTCCCGCGACTCAGCGCGCATGCGCTAGCTCGTATTTGAAGATATGTGTTTTTATGTATTTTTTACAATAAAAAATTATATAAACAATACAAAAATGATTATTTAATGTTTCTATATACCCCTTATGCCTTATTTAAATAAAAAATAGAGAAAAAAAAAGTTGACCATGAGATTTGAACCCCAGCATAAGAATTGCTAGCGCAACGCCTTAACCATACGGCTACCGACGTCTATATAAGTCGCACATGATCATCGCCCCCCTTTGGGGTTTAAGTTTAAGCTTAAGTTTAAGTTTAAGCTAACTTTAAGCTTAAGTTTAAGTTTAAGCTTAAGTTTATTTTATTATAATTTCAACTTTAGTTTAAGCTTTAATTTAAGTTTTAGTTTGACACTTATTACGTATATATGCTAATTAATCTTCAAAGCGTCTATTGACATTATTCTACGATATCACTTTAAATTTAATTCAGTATACAAAATATTTATACGAGCTTTTTTCTTATATATTTTTATTGTATTTACTAATTGCAATTAATGTAACTACACATATTTACTATTTTCTGATGCGAAGTTCATGAAATTATGCAATCATACATTTACTAGATATTTACGTTTTAACAACAATTAAATAAAAATCGGGTTGAGGGGTATTACCAGCTTTATTTTATGTAAAAATCTTTTAGATATTAAGCTAGTTACAAGCTCGGCCAAGTTTATCGCGCCATTAGTGCGAGAGAGATAGCATGATAAAAATTAGCAATAGGTGCCATCTCGCGGAGATGATGAAACTACAGATCTCGGATCCATCGCCCCCATTAGCATGGTGCTTCTATACAGGTCTATATTCGTTGGTAAAAGGTTAAGCGAGTTTGATATATTCCGCAACAAAATTACAGATAGAAAAGAACTGAGATCAATCAAACAAAGTCAAGTTTATTATATTTAATCGTAATGAAGCAAAGAACAACTCTCAAGATAATTACTACGTAACTTGCCATTTCATTGTACTTATAGTGTTTGTGTGACGTTCTAATATATATAAAAAGAAAATTTATTTGTTCACCAATAAACAAAATGAAACGGGCATGGCAAGTGACGTAGTAATTATCTTGAAAGTTGTTCTTTGCTTCATTACGATTAAATATAATAAACTTGACTTTGTTTGATTGATCTCAGTTCTTTTCTATCTGTAATTTTGTTGCGGAATATATCAAACTCGCTTAACCTTTTACTTTTTTAAAAGTTAATTTTTTTTAGAGATTAAAGGTTTACCTGCAAATTTGTCTGTGGGAGTAGACTATAGTAAACCCAATGATTTACGAGAAGCTTATGAAGAAGCAGTGAGACTAGAAACCAGAATGAAAGCAAAAATAATTCCAGATTCAAGACCATACAGAGGTAGAGACCGATACTATAATAATCAGGAGAACTATAATGGGCCACAAAATGGTGACAATTATTGTCGCTACGGAAGATACCGACATGAGAATCGCTATCAAAATAATCAACAGAACTCAAATTACGTGGGGTATGTGAATGACAGAACATACAATGAAACGCAACAAAATGAACCTCAAAATTATTTCCCGCAGAATAATTATCAAAACAATTATCGAGGTAATACCTATAGAGGAAGAGGGTATCAGAACAATTACGGCAACCAAGGTGGACGAGGAGGTTACCATCGTAGCTATAACAACGGGCAGCAACAACGCAATAATTGGCAGGCTTGGAATAGCAACGGAAACAGGAAGAATCAGCAAATATTCGATCATGAAACTGGGAGATACTACGATGCACCGCAATATCCGGATAGAAGAAATGACACTAACTGGCGCAATAATTATCAACAACATAATGATCAAGACCAAAGAAATAATTTAAACTACCAAGAGGCTCGCCACGACCCCAGGATGGCGAGCCAAAGCCAAGGTTACCCGAGACAGAACCAAATGCACTCAATGCAAAACCAAAGTACCGATCAAATCCAAAATCAACAGATGCCCAGAAATACGGACCAGCAGCATTATCAGCAACAGTTACAGGCATACAACGAGAACAAAAACACGAACCCAGCGGGTCCGAGCAACAATCAGCCGAAGGCACCAGTGATGGCAATTTTGACAAGACCAGAGAACTATCAAGAATATGGTCCACAAACTGTAGAGGATCTCAAAATGTTGAGTGGGAGGACGACAAGGCCACAGCAGTAAGGATAAGAATACCAGTTGAAGCCACTAAGCCATGGGTGGAATTCATGATTGACAATGGAGCCACAGTAAACTTAATTAAAACAAGTGTGTTGGACGACGATATGCCCATCTGCACTGCCGACGCTAGAGAGTTAGGCGGGATCACGAACCAGACTGTGAAGACGTACGCATCAATATATTTAGAATATATTTATACATAAAAGGTACCCCAGTAAAATTCCAAATAGTGTCAGATGATTTTCCAATTCCATTTGACGGAATGTTAGGACGCAATTACCTAAAGAAAGAAGAGGCTGTGATATCCTATTACAAAAATGCGCTAATGATAAGCGGAGATGTGATGCACCCAATACCGTTCATAGGACACGAAGAAGAACATAACCCAAAGAATCTAAGAAAAGGATATAAATGTAAACAGGCCAACGAAATACTAAAAGTAGAACCTACAAGTGAAGAAGGGAATGAATTAACACAACAAACAATAATCGGAGAAACAGAACAAAGCCCAGGGAAGGTGACACATACAATAAAAGCGAGGAGTAGACAAGTGATACAGATCAACTTAATCAAAAGCAACCTGGAAGAAGGATACGTACCAAGAATTGACGTGGGGAATGAAAATCTCTTCGTCGGTGAAGGAGTACTGACAAACGTGAACAACACCTGCAAGATAATGGCCATCAACACCAGCGAACAAGACGTGACGATAGAAGTGGATCCAAAAGAACTAATACCTTTTGACACAGGACCAGATTTGCTGCAAGAAACTGACAGTGAGTTTAATGGTGACATGCTCGTGGACCAAATAAAGAGAATAGAAAGAGTAAAAGAAGCAATCAGAAGAGATCACTTAAATCGAGAAGAATTGGACATAGTCGATCGGATTATCGTAGACTACTTGGACCGATTTCTGCTCGCAGGAGACAAACTTTCATGCACAGATATGATTGAACATCATATACATCTAGAAAACGATGTACCCATCAATACCAAGCAATATAGACATCCTCCGCAACATAAGCAAGTTGTAAGAGACAGCGTGGAAAAGAAATTGAGAGACATTTGGATAGTACCCAAGAAGCCTGACAGTCATGGCAATCCATGATGGAGAATGGTTATTGATTTTAGAGAATTAAATAAGAAAACAATCAGAGATGCATATCCATTACCAAATTATTATTATTTAAATTTAAATTAAATTATTATCATTACTAAATGATTATTGCAGATATCATGGACCAATTAGGAGGTGCAACGTACTTTTCTATCTTCGACCTGGCAAGTGGTTTTCAACAAATACCAATGGCACCCGAAGACTGCTATAAAACTGCTTTCACAACAATCAATGGACATTATGAGTATACCAGAATGCCAGACGGTTTGAAAAATGCCACAGCGACTTTCCAAAGACTAATGGAAAAAGTACTTAGAGGACTTCAAAACATTGAAATGTTTGTGTATTTAGATGACATCATTGTTTACAGCAACGATTTACAAGAGCATCAAAGCAGAATTAGAAATTTGATGCAAAGACTGAGGGAGGCAAAATTAGTTCTACAATCAGACAAAATTGAATTTTTCAGAAAAGAAGTGGGTTTTCTAGGACACATAATCAGTGCAAGAGGCGTGGAACCAAATCCAGAGAAAGTTGCAGCAATAGCTAAATTAGCCACACCCAAAAACGCAAAGAATATAAGAGATGTACTTGGAATGTTTGGCTATTATCGAAAGTACATTAAAGATTTTGCTAAAATTGCAAAACCATTAAATGACATATTGAAAAAGAATGTGAAATTTGAGTGGACCGAAAAGTGCGAAGAAAATTTTGAAAAATTAAAGCAGTGCCTCATGGAAGAACCCATATTACAATTTCCTGACTTCAATAAAGAATTCACTCTGACCACTGATGCATCGGACTACGCAATCGGAGCAGTCTTGAGCCAAGAAAAGGACGGATTTGATCACCCAGTCCAATATTTATCGAGGGCACTAAACAAAGCTGAAAGAAATTATTCCACCACTGAAAAGGTATGCTTAGCGGTACTATATGCTCTACATCAGTTTAGACCATATTTATTGTGCCGTAAATTCACACTGGTGTCCGACCATGAACCTTTAAATTGGATGCATAGCAGAAAAGACCCTGGACAAAGACTCATGAGGTGGATGTTCAGGTTCACAGGTTATGAATACACATTTAAATAGAAACCTGGGAAATTAAATAAGAATGCTGATGCTTTGTCAAGAAATCCTCCAGAAATGACTGAAAAGGAAATCAACGAAAATTTACCAAGAATCAAAGTAATGGTAATTGGTGAGAAAACAAAAGATCAAAATAAAACTAAAGACAAGGGGCCCATGCAGAACACCGGCTTTCGCAGCAGAGCTCAATCAGCATCCGAAAAGACCATTGCACCCCGACCCAGAAGCAGACCCATAGGGGCTAAAACAAATAAAGAACCACCCAAACTAGATCATAGCGTGATAGCACAAAGAACGAGAGCGAAACGCACACAGATACCAGGTCCAGTAGGGCAGTACATTAAACAAGGAAAAGCAACCAAAACATTCAAAACCATCGATCCAAAGAAACCCGTACAAGCGAAAGCGTTAACCAGGGTTGAAGAATCGACAACAGAAATGACCTCTGTCAAAGCCAGAGAGTTGCCAGAAAGTTCGTCCAACATAGATTCAGACACTTCTATGACAGTAAACCCGTCTAGAAGGTCATGGCTATCGTCCATAACCAACGAAGACAGCGACTTAGATAAACCACCATTGCCAGACCCTAGATACAGTGGGTTACGAGTGGAAGACTCAGAAACAACAGAGGACGAAAAGCAGGAAATACCAGAAAATGAGGTATTTTCTTCAGAGGACAATCAAGACAAAACTATAAGTAATATTGCCATCGAGTTAAGTGCAGTAGAAGGATCTCAAAGTGAAGAAAACACTGATGAAGACTCAATAGAAAACCTGTCCGTAAAAACAACTCTGACAAAACAGGAAGTGGAAGAGGCTAGTAGAAAATTTGAAGAGAGTATGAGAAGATATGAAATAGATAAAGGAACGGATATCAGCGAATCAGGGACTGAAATAGAAATACAACTAGAACTACCTTCGCATTTCTCAGATAATGACAATGTGCCAGAAGACGTGCGTAAAACCATCTACATGTCGGACCCAAGGTTCGAAAACGAATGTGACGTAGACGATGTATGGAGAAAAGGTGTCCAGAGACTAATAAAACGAGCACGAGAGAAACTACAAGAAGCATCAGGTCAAGAAAATACAGGAGATGAATCAGACGTCGACAGTGTAACAGATATTATACCTCCACCAGTAAGAAGAACCTTATATGTGACACCTACGATAAAAAGTGACAGCCCTACAGCCAATAGTACACCCCGAAACAAACTCAAGAGCAAAAGAAAAGTAGGAGTACTGAGCGAGATAGAGGCCGAAGAAGGGTCAATAATAGACATAAGATTTTCGAAGCCACCGGAACCAACCATGCCATTTCTTATACCTACACCACCAGACTTGGAACCGCTAAATAAAAATTGTGATTCCCACCAAGTCGATGAAGAATCTGACAGTGCTTTAACCCACATGACGGCAAGAATGATACGAGCTCCTCACAACATAATCACTGTGAGAGAATGTCTCACACACAAGAGGGACAACCTTGTACATTTTTTGTCAGCCGATTATGACAACACGTGATCTGTCACCAGACTACTAGAAGAAATAGGAGCCATTGATTTAGCAAAAATAAAAAACAAGAAACCAAAGTCAGGACAAGTGATAATTACTCCTTTTAAGAAACATCACATATTTACGGTGATAGTGAAAGATAAATACTTCAACACTATCAAAATACCGAACCTACGTGAAGCACTCATGAACCTAAAACAAATACTCGTAGAGAACAGTATCAAAAGCTTTCGAGTGGCCAGAAAAGGAGATATCTTGGACCAACTAGGATCTCCAACCATCATAGAAATGCTCTATGAATACTTTCACAGAAGTGGGATAAGAGTAACCATGTGTTATGGCAAGGCAGAAGTACCACCTGAAAAACACAGGAAAGAGATAATCAGTCACCTTCATGATAGTTTAACAGGAGGACATAAAGGAATTAACCAGACTTATCAAAAGATAAGAGAGCGATACTATTGGCCTGGAATGAGGAACGACGTTCAAGACTACATTAGGCGATGTGCGAATTGCCAGGAACAGAAAATAGAACGATTCAAGACAAGAGAACCTATGATCATCACGGACACACCAATAGAGGCTTTCGATAAAGTATCAATAGATACGGTAGGGAAACTTAGAATGACGCCAAGAGGAAATTGCCATTTGCTAACCATGCAGTGTAATCTAACAAAGTACCTCATAGCAATACCCATCAAAAACCTACATGCAACCACAATTACTGATGCATTAGCGAAATACCTCATTTGCCAATTTGGAGCGCCGAGAGCAATACTTTCAGACAGAGGAACCAGCTTCTTGTCGAACATAGTTGAATCTCTACTAAAGTTATTTAAAATAAACCATTTAAAAACTTCAGGATATAGACCTCAAACAAATTGATCACTAGAAAGAAGTCACGCTCCGCTCATAGAATTCATCAGAATATATT
Source organism: Nasonia oneida (assembly GCA_037356405.1). NCBI lineage: Eukaryota > Metazoa > Arthropoda > Insecta > Hymenoptera > Pteromalidae > Nasonia > Nasonia oneida. Next base: position 68,885 of record JAZHPH010000226.1, on the reverse strand, counting down.
CTGAGAAATATGATGATTGGGACCATCTGACACCATTTGCCACCTTCACGTATAATACCAGCATACACGCGGCAATCAATTTTACCCCTTTTGAACTGGTTTATGGGAGGGTAGCGCGTTTTCTCTTAAGGATACCATCCGATGAAAAATTAAGAACCTATAATGTTTACATGCGAGATCTAGTACTAAGATTGGAGGAGATGAAATTTTTAGCAGGCGAAACCTAAATAGCTAACAAAGTCAAAACAAAAACGAGATATGACAAGAAGGTTAGAGCGTTTAAGGACAAAGTGGGCGGATATGCTAGGTTAATTAACGAACCCCGAGTCAGCAAGTTTGACGCATATAGAAACAAACCCTTAAAAATCATTGAATTCATTGGTAGGAAAAATGTAATTTTAGAATATCCTAATGGCAAAAGAATTAGAAAACACATTGATAAATTAAAGTACGTAGAGAATAACTCTGATACCAATTCTGATTAATTAACCGTATATAAATGTAAATAAATTGTAAATAATATATTTATAAAATTAAATTTTATGAACTGTCACTAACTCATATCTAAATTTGCAGGATGAACAAATTAAATAAAATTTTGATCATAATTTTTAATATAATAATAATGACCCGAAGTCAACCCCCATATCAAATCGACCCATTGGACCCGAATCCTGGAATCTACTTCGAGAGAGTGGACGTCATGATGACAAAAAGAGCTGACTGGAAAATTCAAATCTACATCGACGTAGATGAATTCATGCAGACACATGCACCATTAGAGTCATTCAAGGCCGTCTACAATAGCTGTTTGACGCGAATCGAAAAGACCAAATGCAAACATGCATTAGGACTAGATCTCATAAAGTTGAAGGATTAAACCTTGAAAGAAGTGCAAAAACAAATAAACGAAACTATTTAAACAATGACACACCAATCGTATCCAACAGTGAGAAACCCCAGAAGTATTCGAGTGAAAAGAATAGCACCCCTAGGAATAATAGGCTCAATAAGCAAAAGCTTATTCGGCTTAGTCACCTCTGATGACGTGGATAACATTAACAAGAACATAGACACGTTATTTCAGGACCAAACGAAAATCGTGCACATAATAGATCAAAATGCGCACATAGTCTCAGCGCAATTTGAAGAACTATATAATATAACCAAAAACCACCAGAAATTACTCCAAGGATTCGAAGCAAGCTTAACCAAAACAGTGAACAAAATGATAAAAGAAGAAGATGGACTAAAACATCTAATAGAAATAACGGTATATGTGAGACGCCTAGAATCAACACTGGAACACTTAATAAAAATCAACGAGAAGGTCTTAAAAGTACTCAGATACCTGAAAGAACGAAAGATCAATCCGGAACTTAACAACAAGCATGCTACATCAAATTATGACGGACGTAAAAAGAACCAGCGAAAATCTGGACTTTGCCATACCCACAGAACACTTGAGAATAGAAGAAATAACCAAAATATCAGAAGTCGACGCAATCCATCAAGATGGAAGGACCATTGCCGTGATACACGTACCCCTAGTGGACAAAGAACCATATCAAATCTACCGACTACATTCGGTGGCAGTGCCACAAAACGAGCAAAATCAAACAACGGATATAGTATTCGTGAAACCATCGCACAAATATTTGGCAGTAAATTATAATCAAGAAAAATACGTTAAATTCAATGTGGAACCCACAATCACATGTACCAAAACGCATTATGCCCCCATATGCCCAATACTTGGTCCACTTGAGAGCACACCGACATCAAAGGACTGTGAAGTAACAATGCCATTGAACCCCAACACGGCAGGACTAAAAATTTGTGACATAAGATATGGAACCAGTGCAAAAACCCAATGGAAATATTTAGAAAATGACCAATCCTGGCTATACTCAGTTGTCAAACCAGAACAAATATGAATTTCATGCACGAACCAAGGAGACACAAAAGTAAAACTGGAGAAAGCTGGAATAATACGACTCTTATCAACGTGCGTCGGGAGAACCACAGACAGCATGATATTCGGACAAGAAACCAAATCCAGTCGGACCACATATTTATATAAACCTGAAATTGACCTAAAAATACATGATATGTACCCCATTCTCAATGAAAAGGACCAGAACCCAAACCGTGATACACCTCAAAGCATTGAAATAATTGGACCTAAATCTGATTTCAACCAAGCCAAATCCTTAAAACAAATGATAGAAAAATTAAGTGAATTAAAAGAACATAAAAGACGCGAATACAAAACAAACACCCTTCTATATAGCGGTCTAACCTTCCAACTGGTTATGATTGCAGGCATCATAGCATTAATAGCGGGAATGAAGTGTGGAATGATGATACCCTGCCCAAAGTTAAATAAGCAAACATATAAAGTACCCCAAACTAACGAACCAAAACGCGACAACCCCATAACTGAAACAAACCTAACAGAAACCCCTAGTACTTCTAAAATAAAAAACAATAAATCAAATAAATCCAAATCGCTCATAATAGAGACCCAATTTAAAAATGAAGCAGACTGCGATTATTAACACACCTCTATATACGGACCAAGCTTTAACAATACATAACCTAAAACCAAAAAAAAATGTATATTTGCAGAGAGTAACAACATGACCACGGCAGCTACGAGTATATCAATATTCTGCGGCATGCAAGTACCAATCTGGACCGTTGTGCGAGAATTTGAACAAGTTGGGAAACCACAGTGCACTTTTACCGAAAAACATCGAACAGACCCCGGAAGCAAAAAAATAAATATAACTTATGATACAATAATGGAGACCATGCGAGCCAGAGACTTGAAAACCATACTCATAAGAGAAAATAAGTTCAGAAGACCAGCTAGAGCAGTACCAGTACCGATAAGAAGGACCCTACCCAATGAAAACATCCCTACACCAGCAAAAAGAAACCCTTCAGTCCAAAGCGAAGTACCAGCAGTTAACCAACACACAGCAAACAAGAGAAATGACTAAATATAGGCTATTTTGCATTTTACCCTGGCAAGGCATCGACAAAGAAAAAGATGAGAACTTTTTCCAGCACTTTGCGAAGTTTGGAAAAATGGTATATTATGAGACCATATGAGACAAAAAGGGACGTTTATCATACGGATACGTTCAATATTTTGAAGAATCTGACGCAGAAACAACAAGGAAAAATAGTGACCCAATATACACGGCAACCTTTGCTGAACCTAGAAAGAGAAAACAAAGCGAAAATAGAATAGACGAGAAATTCCACCCATACTACAAAAGAAACATTGACGTGAACTTGTATGAATTGCATGCCCAAATTTGCAAGAAACAATCTAAATGGGCCAGTTGCGAGAACCTTACGACAACTTCTTCCACCGAAACAGTAACTCCTCAGCATGTTCCCATGCTAACTAAAATCAGAAAGGAGGTTAAGCCGGAAATAATTCAACAAAAAGTACCAACGATAAGCAACATCGTAGAACCAAAGCTACCAAAACTATCAAAGTTACCAGAGATGTCAACACCAAGTGACACCATAGAAGTCGAACCAGAACGATACACCATCATAAATCAAGAAAAACGTTTAATTTTTTAACTGGACCCAACTAACTCGTACTTTGTAACTCGCGTTGAAAATAAAAATACCCCTAAAAATGTTTTAGATAAAATGGATGTAGATGAAAATTCTAAAGAATAAAATAAAGTAAAAACCCCATTACAACCAAAAATATTTCTCCTTCTATCATGAACCTAATTAACAAACTAACTGCATATATAAAAACACAACACAAACATTAAACAAACACAGAAATAGAAAGGGGAACATTAATGATGACAATATGTGAGTCACAAATGATCATATTAACTGAAATGTCCCCGTTAATTCTATCAACAAAGGTTTAAAAAGTTGAAACCTAACTCACACGACTCACGTAAACACACAATGTTTTATCTCCATATACTTGGACGTAGGCCGCTCCTGCATAGCTTTGAACCACATGCAATAATATCCTTTAAATCAAGTTGAAACCTAACTCACATAACCCACTGAAACATAAAATGTTCCGTCACCACACACGTGAACGTAGAATTTTTCTTTTCTACATAGAACAATCAAGGAAATAGGTGAACAAGGCCCATTTCCTCTTGCTGTCAGTGAACCTGTTCTGCTACGTCTCTTGAATTTACTTTCTTTCTCATAACTCAACCTAAAATCCACACACACACACGAATAAAAGATAAATGAACACCAGCGTTTTCGCAGGACTGATATCTTCCATAAACACAAATTACCACATTCAAACAACAAAGTTCAACCCACACTACCCAATCCCCATAACCAAATTTCCACAAATAACCAACTAAGACCAAATAAAAATAAAAAGAAACCAACATCATCAAACCCAATAATAATAAATGGACAAAAAAAACTAGGAACCCCTAAAAATAAATAAATTGCATGACCAAATATGCTACATCATACCATATAATCATACCTTTGTCTTTCAATTTCTCTTTGTTGCATTAAAATGGATCAAAACAAAGTGGACGTCTTAGATATCACAGACATGGGCAATTCAAGAGTCCTTATAAAATTCAGAGGGCAAAAGGAACACGCCATGAACAACTTCATGTCACATGGACCATGTGTCATTGCATTCTCACCGACAGCCACACCACAACAATATATGGCAAATATCGAATACACAAACGAGGAAAACAAGAATAAAGTCATCAAAGCAAATACCAAGTCAAAGTCCCAATCCATAATGGAGAAAATGGGGTACATAGAAGGCAAGGGTTTAGGAAAAGAACTACAAGGCAGAATGGATCCAGTAAGAGCGGTACCAAATGAACATAGACAGGGCTTAGGTGCTACCGCCCTAGACTACTATTCGGACCACAATGACACAAAGTTTGTCATTGAACAAAATCAAGTACCACCAGTCATTACAGAAGAACCAGGAGAAATAATAAGAGCAAACAAAATAAATGAAAAGACGTTGTCAATAAACATAAGGGGAAACCCAGAAAATATAAAAGCAGATTTGAAACAATTTTGACCATGCAACATAGAAACAGTTTATACAGGCCAACTAGGCAATACTAAATTAGTAGTGAGGTACCAAATACCTCTACACAATAAAAAAGATGTGGAACACGCAACAGCAACAATAAATGAAAGCACACAACAAACAATACCAAACATTCCCATGCAGACAACATCAGCAACAACAACAAATATACCACTGGTCCTCCCGATATTACCATTACTACCACCAGCAGTTCGAACACCACTATTCGCGACGCCACCAATAGCACAACTACACAAATTGCCAAGCGGGATACCAATACCCATGCCAGAAAAGATAACAGGAGCATTGGACGATACGGCGGGACTAAGGTTCTGTGCCCAAGTACCTTTAGGTATGGATCCTGAAACCTTCGCAAAAGTATTTGCTGTTTGGACCACTGGACCACATAACTTTCGTCCCGCACAAAGAACAAGAGTAAAACACACCACTAAGGAAACACCTAGCTTTTGTACAATATTTTAACAAAGGGGATGCAAGGAAAGCCATAGACCACTGCAATGATAAGTTTAAACAGAAATGGGCATCACCACGAGACCTCCGAAAAAACGAAACAGAATACAGAAAAAACCACAGTGTATGCGGCAGAATGAGTGATTATAGAAATAAAATGGACCATGAATTTGTATGCAAGATACAAAACGGAGAGAAACTAAAATATCATAAAGAATGTGGGAAGCACATACAATATCGATACATAGATGATCACCACTAACACTGCAAAAGGGACCAAGAACCCTTACAAGACGCAAACTCCGAAATAGAAAATTACCAAACATGCATGACCCAATCAACATCACCTGATGAATAATAATAGAAGAAATAGATCTGCAAAAACTATCACAAGGACATGGTGAAATAAACCCAACAGCAACAGTAATGGACCAAAGCCTTGACATAATCAATGGACCACAATTAACACTATGGTTCGAAGAAAAACAACACCAAGTTCAGGAAGAACAGGACGACAAAATGAGTATCTATAGTTATGCACAACTGTCGCAATAATTTTTTTTCTTTTTTTCTCCTCTCTTCCCTCAATCTTCTATAAAATTTACGTTATATTTTATTGTAAAATGGTACCAAAAATAGGGGGACCCAAGGAAAGAAATAATATATTTTTTTTTTACTTTTATACTATATAAGATTTTTAGTTGCAACCCTGTACCTAAATAAATATAATATATACTAACAAAAGTATTTAGATACAAATCGTTTAGTTAGCATAGGTAAGTACTAACAATAGCATATAAGGCATCAAATGTGAGACCACGGACCACAGCAACAAAAGTAAGTGGAACATTAGTTGAAACAATACACATAAATAGTAAAAACAAGGATCAGAGTGATTCGATAAACCCTACGGCCACCCACCCTCATATACATAAAAAAAATATATATATATATATCTTGTACTCACATAAATCTCGTCGAAGGCTGTTCTCTGTTTAAAATCCCATTAATCAAACACAACAGGTGTGTAATCCAAGCAAGCAATTACAGGCTTGTAATAAAAATAAAAAAAAACCATGGTCAAAAGCCTCAAACATGATAAAACACATATAGATCATGCGTTGAGCAAAAACCAAAAAGGTTCCAAAAATGTCACATTCAAAGGAAAAGAAGCAGCATAAATTGACTGAAGACCAATACAAATACAAAAAAAGGGAGTCAACAGTAAATTAAAACCCCTTGTCCCTCCTAATTTATCGAATAACTCTGACAAATATTTATTTTTTTTCCTTTGCTCAAATCGCGATAACAATATTTCTTCTCTACATACAATTCCACTTACGGGACCATGTACCACAATTTAGCGTTTTAATTATAGTTTCTCGGGCACGAGAAACGTTCTCTAGGGGGTGGAGGGGGGATTTTACGTGACAACTTTCCCGATCTCGTATTTGAAATAATAATTACAAAAGTAAGATCGAGAAAGTTCCACACGTAAAAAGGTACAGCTAGACTCAAGGCCACAAAAGTATCAAGTGGCTAAGAATCTCGCTGACCTAAACAACTTCCCCGCCAACGGCTAGAAGCGCACGTGCTAGGAGCTACGTTGCAGTTTCGGCGCGCAACTAGTTGTCAGGCCCCGTAAGGCCTAATGAGTGCAACAAGCGCCGACATTGTAACGCGGCTGAGGGGAAGTAAGCTGGCGACAGCGTGGGAGGTCCGGAACCTCTTCCGAGCGCTTTCGAACCACGCTGCTCTCTCACTCCGTGATCGGCGACGAAGCCGGCGGACCATTAAGATTTTTGTAGAGTCAATTAGACAAAGAAAGAAATTCATCTGTTAGAATCAATTAAGAGAAAAGTCATTTATTTTCGGTTTAGTGAGGATTCATTGGTTCAATTTAGCGAATACAGAATTGTTATTGGTCAAAAGAAAAAAAAGAAAATAGGAATAAATACAACGGAATCTTGGTTTCAATAAACTGGAGTATTTTGTTCAATCCACCCTTCAAAGTCACTAAACATTATTTGGAAAAGATCGGACCATTTGTGTCTCTCACATATCAAAAGATCAAGGTAAGAAATTGAGATAAATTTTAATTGGGATCACATAATTAATGAGATAGAAAGGAGAGAGTAAGAGTGTTGATCGTGGAAGCAAGTCGTGCGAATCATTCATTCCCTACGCATCTGCTTAACACCTGTATAGCTGTTCGTGTACATGAGACTCATTTAAAAAAAAACAAATAATATATTTTTGTGGGAGAATTAGCCAAAATCTCCCATAACAAATTATTATAGTTAATTATTTTGACGTTAAATGTTCTAAATTTTCTACTTTACAGTTTTAATATGGTCTTTATGCACTTTTTAAATCTGTATTTTGATAACAATATTTTATTTTGTTAGATTATGTAAGAATGAATGATATCTTTTAAAATAAAAAAAAATTATAGAAATTATTAAATACAAATTAATTACTTTAAGTAATTTTAATAAATAAATATTAAAACAAAATAATAATTATAATATACTAAAGAGAATCGAACTCAAGCATGTACTTGAATTAATTACAGAATGTAATATAAATTTGTAAGATAAATAATTGTTAATTTAAGTAGGTTATTTACTACAACATATTTTAATTTTTTAGATAAATACAAAGACAGGGAAAATGTTATCAAAGAAAAATTGTATGTAAAATTTCATATTAGAGCGGATCAACTTCTCCAAGGTACAGAGACGACTAAATTTAGAGAAAATGGAAACATTTTCTTTGGATACGTATAAATTATATTATACGCTATACCCGTGGGCAAAAATGAACCCAACTACACACAAACTTTTGTTACACGGGTGTCAGATCGCTAGAAATTTCCCTCTTCCTATGGCATACTTTGCAGAAGATGGTCTAGAATCATGGCACCAGTACTATAGGTCAAACACACAAGATCATTGTCGTCAAACTCTCGAATAAATCGTATTACAGATTTATACAACAGAGCAATTGAAATGAGTGATCCTTTAATATCCCTCATCGGAATAAAAAAGAGAATAGCTGTTTTGCGCAAACATACAATTTCAGCTGAAGTTAAGAATTACATAAAGAAAAAGTGAGTATTTGAAATAAAAATGTGTTACTTGTCTCCTTTATTTTAAAATTGATATAATTTTTTAGTCTTCTTGAGTCAACATTTGATGAAGTAGAAATTGACGACGAATGCAGTGATTCTGAAAAGGACGAGACTGAAATGATCACAAATGATGAATTTGAATCACAAAATATTTAGTATATATAATAGCATAATAGTTCAATTTATTATATTATATTTGTAATTAAACTATTCGTAACATTTCTACGAATACAATTACTTAATCTCTTACCTTAATCTCATATTTTATCTATTTTATTACTAATTCGAAGACGAAATTAACTATGAATATTTACGTAATTGCATATTTTTTAAATATATTAGGGGGGATGTGCCCAGTATACATAATGCCTAGTATGGATAATTTGATGTTTCCAGCTTCCAATAACAGATAGAGCTACTTTAGGTCGGTTTTTTCGTACGTATTTGTGGTCTAATAAACATACTTCGGTACCGTTATTTTAAATTAATCACAGAAAAAGTTATAAGGAAAATAAGCAAATATGCATTTCAAAAGTGTGAAAAGTTATTTTACGAGGATTGAAAATTGCACTTTTTAATATTGATGTCGCGAATTAACTATTCACGGGGCATCGAATCGGGACAATTCCTAATCATAGAGGGCTATGTAAGGAACAAATTCACTTGAAAATTTTTCATTTTCGTGGAGGGTAAGTAAATAGGTACAGCCGAAATTGTTAAAATTATCCATACTGGGAGCATGTTTTCGAGATTTCGTAGATTTCCTTGTAGAAATTGGACTAGAGAACACGTAGAAATTTCGAATGCGAATATTCATCGCGTTGTTTAAAAGTTATGCCCAAAATAGCTAAGGGTATCCGTACTGGGCACACTTCTCCTATATCTATTATATATGCATAGATATAAATATATATACACACAACATTTAGGTACATAATACTACATACGGATGTGTGTGAGCGCGCGCACGCACACACACACACGCATATATATATATATATATATATATATATATACATCGCCTGTACGACTGCATTCGTGTACTCATACAGACGACGTATACCAAACCCGATTGCGACATTGCGAAACCGATCGCCGTACATCAGAGCAAGTGCTTTGACCTACGAGTCAGCATTTCTTATACGCGAGTATTACTGACTTACTTTTGTACATCGTCGTTGCACGTCAGTTAATTTCACAACTCCTTGAATCGTCACCGAGGCTTTAAAAAGCCAGGAAACGATCCACGGAGCGCCTTTTGTATAAGTAACCTGTCGTCGTGTAGCTGTACCCGGTTAGCGAGTACGAGTGCTATACCTCTGTACGCATCGCCTATTGAGTGCCTAGAAAACACTCAAACTCTGTGTAAAAGTTATAGTAGAACTCCTTATTTTCTGGTTTGAGAATCTGCATCGTGCAACAGGCGAAGGGCCCGTCGATAGCAGACAAATTAGCAGAGCAAATTAGATTAACACAGTACATAAATTAGCCACGAGTAATCGTGTAGAGTAAGATCAATTAGCATCTGTTGTGCCACGAAGGACTATCCAGTTCCTGGTTACAAATTAGAACGAATATACCGTAAGTTAAGTTTAATTGTACCAACGTCAAAGTAACTATAAGATATCAACGTCAAAGTAACTATAAGATACCAAAGCACTAAGCAATAACATCTTGTAAGAAACTATATTGTTGGCTGAGTTCTGGGTTGTCCCCAATAAAACAAAGATAACAATTTAATCAGTTTCTACAATTATTATTCTATTAATGAAGAGTAATCCATAAAACAACCTAAATTCTAAAGAAGTAAATAGAAGGATAATCAAGTGCCTACAACATCAATAGTCACAAAGTTAAGAACTCTAGGACATCCACAACGTCCGCGCGTAAGTATAAAAGCAGACTCAGTATCGTCCACTAAAAGCGGACAGACTACAGTCCGCGCACGAGAGTATCCGCGCATGACCCACCAACGCGACAGTCACGCGTCCACTTGTGCTTTTAGATATATATTATATATCTAGATCTCCAGTCCATCCATTCAATTCAAGTATCTCTAGTAACAATAAAGCTCTCGAGCTTATGCTAGTTCTCGCGAATAAATAATTATTTGTAAAACTCGTGCAGCCCGTATCTCTATCAAATACGGTCTTTACAGGCTTAAAAATTAAAAACTGAATTTATGAAATTAAATCATAATTACAAAATTAAAATTAAACAATTTCTAAAACGAAAATGTTGAATTGAAATCTTAGAAAATATTAAGTAATAAGAGTTTAGAGTATTTTGGTTTTAAATTAAAAATTTATTTTTTATCTGTCATAGTTTTTTAATACTCTCAGTTTCAAAGTTTTACCTTCCACCATAAATCAATGCGTAATTTTCGTGTTTGGTGTTCCAAATCTTTATTATTTAAAATTTTTACTTCCACCCTTATAAGGAATTGACAGTAGAAAAAAAGATTTTAACAAGACTTGAATTTTATTATTATTGCAATATATATTTTAACAGAGCGACGTTAGGAGTAAGGTGAATCGCACCAGTCTTGCATTTAAAAGAAATCCTCTTATCACAAGAGGATTTGATGAGAAGATTTACCGTGCCACTTGATGACCGTGCATTCCTCACCCAAACAAAGTACAAAAGGCATACAGTGCGTCTTTATTGATTTCACAAATTTTGCGAGATGTTATCAAGTTTGAAAGATCTTGGCTAATAAGCATGTCAGAGGTACGATGGTATAGTAGAACTATGACTCCTGTTATTGGAAGGCATAAATGTGTAATTTTTCTGTTTAAAATTTGATATGAAATAGCTAATTGGTTATAAACCAATACATTCGTTACATAAAAAAAAACTCCGCCTTCACTTTTAAGCTTTAGATTAATCTTTTTATTAGACATTATCATCGCATTCTCTCTCTTATTCCTCTTAAAGATACCTGTATTTATGATCTTTTGGTTAAAATATCTTTGATAACGGTTACATTTATTAAAGTCGCGGTTGATCCATCATCTAACGAAGTGAAAATTGTTTTTGATTTAATGAGTTCTTTAATAACAATAGGGATAATTTTTAATGACGCACACGATTCTAGTCTGCTACTTTCATTTTTATTTCCTGAATAAATATTTGTGGAAAATTCTGTTATAGCAACATTTTTCGCTTTGTTTGCATCATTTATTTTATCAACGTGCAAAATATTTTTCCACCAATTCTGTACTTTGTAAATATCCTTCGTGATCGAGCAACTGTATTGCTGTTACTGAGTTTCTAAGTCGACTTGGAAATTCAATGAGGGTTATTTCGTTAAGCGCTATATGAGGTAATTCTTTAATTTCTTTAATTGATTCGTTTAGAATAATGCGTGATCTACTGAATCTCATTACAAGGGTTTTCATGATATAGCTTTATTACCAGCTGCAAATAATGCTTTATCGTAACGTAAGCGCCTCCGATCATAGAATCGAATACACGCGCAATGTTTTCACAATGTATTGCGACGTGTAGCCTGCTCGGCTACACGTGTACACTAGCACTAAATTGTCTGCGCAATCAATGTTGTTCCCTGCTGCAATTTATCATGCAGCAGAGGAACAATAACGTTGATTGTCGTCGCGCCGAGGAAAATAACCTCACCTGCCAGCCTCGAGGAGCAGTGGTGGCTCTCCTGTAGGCTTGGCAGGCGACTATGCCCTTCACGGTAGCGCCGCCGCGGTCAGTCAGGTGTTGTCGGGTACCGCTGTACCGACACAGCCGTCACGCACCTACTTCTGTATACACCAGGAGTTGCGTTGCGATAACGGGAAGCGAGGGGTTCGCGCGCGAAACTATCTGCCGCCGCGGAGCCGACGTGACTAGTGGGGGGATCGCGCATACACCACTAGCGCGCACCACCATCTGAGCCATGTCGCCGCACTGGCGCGACCCAGTGCGTTAGCGGGAGTCCCGTGCACCGCGACTGCATGGTGACTTAAACAAGACTTCAGCGCGGGATGACGACGCGGAAGGATACGACGTGTTCGCGCTGTCTCTCTCTCTCTCTCTCTCTCTCGCTCGTTAGGCGCGAACGGAAGGGAGCATCCGTGTAGTTGACGCCGGCGGTGTCGAGCGGCAGTTAATTAATATAGAGGGCGCGGATTGGGGTTTTTTCCGGGCACGCGAAGGATGCCTGGGAAGAAGGAGACTTCCTTCTTCACAGAATTGTCTCGACCGTTCCAGCCTTCCTGACGCCGATAGAGTGAGAGAGAGAGAGAGAGAGAGAGAGAGAGAGAGAGAGAGAGAGAGTTGGAGAAGCCGCCAAATTGCAGCTGAAGTTGGAGCCGAGAAGTAGAGGATTGTGTAAGTTGTTGCATATTCGGCACGAGGCCAATAATTAATGTTCGGTGAGTGTTCAGGGTTGGATTAAGCGACACGGGTATCGGTACGTGGCAGAAGCGAGCGAATACTCGTTTCGTACGCGTTGAGACGCGGTTGATCTAATAGATCCTGCCATTTTAATAAGTATCGAGCCGCTGTCGATTGCTCCGCAATCCAGCAAACTATTCGAGAGATTATTGGAGCCGTCTGTCGCTTGCTAAGCGATCCAGCCTTACACCAAGAGGAGGTATCGAGCCGCTGTCGATCATACGATCCAGCATATTAGATTATATTAGGTCGAGACGCCGTTGACACACTAAGTCCGGCAACCCGAGTTCCCCCATAAAGCGTGTGGGTGGCGTCGTCGACGGGTATTAATCGCGGTTCCGCATACAGATAATCGTGGCTATTATCGCGGCGGAAACGTTCCCTACCGGATGGTTGTCGCGACGTTTGAGGATATTTTCGCCCTTTTCAGCAAGTATTCCCGCAGTGTGAAATACGACTACGAGAGAATCCTTACCAGCGAAACCATGAGGCAAATCTAACGGTCGGACGCCATCTTGACGGACGCCGCGTTCTCTGAGAGCGACGCCGACGCCATATTGGGCGATTTAAATACGGGTTGTAAAGTCACGACGAAACGGTTGGTCTTGTTTATATTTATAGTCGAAGCTTGTTGCCTATTTAATCACATCAGTAATCGGGTATAACAATTGTTGTTTTTATGAAGTCGTTTAGCAGCAAATAACATCACGCGATTGAAGCGAAGCTACATTATTACGGGTAAAATTGTATTCAGATCGAGTCTGACCAGTACTGGGGGTTGCAGAATATACGAATATTGTTATCCAGAGTAAACAGTCTGTAATAAGCTTTATTTCTACACCTCTGCCACGCCAGGCGTACCTGTTCCTATACCTATACGTTGTCCCCTTCTGTAGATGTAAGAGTCCGCGGTACAGAGATCGAGGTAAAAACAAGTGTAAATTGTTTGCGTCACCTAATCGGTTGTGCAACTATCTAAGCGGTACCTAAGCGCAACATCACAGTATATAGTAATAATTTCTCAAATTTTGCACTCATATTTGATATAAAAAAAGAAAAAGATTTCTTAATTTTGAGCAATTTTCATGAATTTATTAATGAAATATAAAAAAAAAACATTGATTTATGCGGGTACTTGCAAAAGTCTCTGGCGCACTAGGTTTCGATCAAAGCAAAAAATTGATGGTGAATTTATTTATTTATTTATTACAACCACATACATCTGCCTATAAGGCATATCCTATAGAGGTAAACAAAGTTACCTATACATAGGGGTGGTACATAAAACAGAACTAAAAAACTAAAACTATAAACTAAGTAGAAATTCAATACATTTTTGGTTTTGAATAACTTCGATATATCTCCACGCAGAAATATTCAGTAACATTAGATAAAGAATTTTCTTAGAATTTTACAACGTGTAATTTTCCCTTATAAACCCTTTTAGTTTTTCCTTAATTGTGACTTTACTATACGTTAATGTTTTGAGATCACTAGTCAATCCATTAAATACCTTAATAGCCTCAAAATAGCTATTTTTCTTACTTATAGTTTTTTCAATTTTTGGGAGTGGTATAATCTTATTTCTAGTATTGCTCTTGCTTGACAAATACTTCTCTCTCAAATTAATATAATGAAACGAAACAGCCTCCAATTTGAAAAGTTGCCTTATCGTGAGAGGGATTTTTTGCGTTACGAAATTATTCTTATTTATAATCTTTAGTAATTTCTTTTGTATACCTTGGATTAAGTTTATACAATTATTATACGCTCCTCCCCAGGCTATTATGCCATAATTGACCAAACTTTGAAAGAAAGCGTAATAAATCATCATTAAAGATTTGCTATCCATAGTATCGCAAAAATGAAAATTAGATATCTTGTTTTTTTGACAATGTAATTCGCATATTTCTCCTATTCCATGTTAAAGTCAAAAATTAATCCTAGATATTTATGGCTTTCTACTCTTTTTATTATGTTGTCACCTATGGTAATATGTAATGTGTCGGGGACACTATCACAGTAGCTGCCATACGTTATATACACAGTTTTACTAATATTTAAAGATAGTTTATTTAAGGTTAACCATTTCGCTACTTTATTAAGATATTCATTCATCTTGTCCTGAGCAGATGACCACGTATTATCACGAGCTATGATAACAGTGTCATCAGCATAAGACATAATAGTATCATTTTGCATGTCACTCAATAGATCATTCACATAAAATATGAAAAATAAAGGCCCCAATATGGTCCCTTGTGGGACACCTTTGTATATTGGGTATATCTTTGTAATTACTTTTGCAGTTTTAGATTTTAACACATTGTTTTCTATCTGAGAGATAGCTAGTTATCAGATTTAGTACACTACCTCTGATTCCGTATCTATCTAATTTATCTAGTAAGATTTTGTGGTCTACTGTGTCTAAAGCCTTTGCTAAATCTAGGAAGGTGGTGATAATAGGAATGCTTTTGTCTAGACTGTTATAGATAATATTTGATATATAGTTTAAAGCGTCAATGGTTCCTCTATTTTTTACAAACCCAAATTGTTTATCAGAAATTATTTCGCATTCAGTTAAAAAACTATACAATCTATTGTACATTATTTATTCAAAAATTTTTGCTATATTTGATATCAGGGAGATTGGTCTGTAATTTGACATACACGACCTATCCCCAGCCTTATATATAGGAACTATGTCTGCACACTTTAGGGCATCTGGCCAGATGGATTGTTGAATACATAGATTAAAGATGTGTTCCAATGGTTTTGCTATATGATTTGCTAATATTTTTATCGTTTTTGCATTTATATTATAAACACCTCCAGCTTTTTTTTCAATGAATCTATACATTTTATAATTTCAAAACTATCTGTTGGATAGATAAAAATTGATTTGTTATTTCTTTCTGGCAGTTTTAATTGTTCATCATGCAAATTAGAAATTTTGTTATTTAAATCAGAGCCTACTTTACAAAAATAGTCATTCATTATGTTTACTATAGTACCCTTATCTTCAATTTTTTGTTCATTTACAACTAAATAGTCAATTGACTTGTTTTGCTGGATTTTTTTGCCAAGCTTAGTATTAATAATGTTCCATAGCTGTCTTGGGTTGTCTATATTGCGTTTTATTTCATTGTTTTCGAATTTGTATTTTGCATCTTTTATGACTCTATTTAAAATTTTTTCACAATCTTTATATTTATTTTTTAGTACTTGATTCGTTGGGTTTTTTTTTCCATACTTTATACAAATGTTCTTTTGTATTACACGACACCTGTATTGCATTGGTTATCCAATTTTTCCTAGGTGATGAGGTACTATTTTTCTTATTTACTTTTTTACTGCACGTGGCTTTGTCAACACAGCTATGGATCATTTTTATTAATTCGTTTAATGCTTCGTTGGAGTCTTGTATTGCCAGCAAAGATTGCCAGTCAATTCTTTTAGCGAAGTTTTTTAGTCTACCATAATTCACGTATGTGATATCGTTTTCGCTTACATTTTTAAATTTAAGTTGGTCCATCGTTATGAACAACGGGCAGTGATCATTAAAAGGTGTGTTTAATTTAAAAGATTCTAGTATAATATTTTTAGTCTTAGCAAAACAGTTATCAATACACGTGCCCTTATCCTGATTTAGAGAAGGACGTGTAATTCCTTGAAAGTATGGTAAATATTCATGTTCGAGAAAATTATTTAAGTATTCCTGCATAATAGTTTTTTTGCTTATTTCTTTGTTTTCAACATAGTTTTCCAATATATCAATATTAAAGACTCCAAAAATGCAGTGGTTTTTAAGATTTCTATGCCTTGACAAAAACGAACGTAGGCTATTTACGAATTCATTCTTAGGTAAGTCATGGCACCTATACATGGCAGAGATTTTTATTGACTCCCCGGACATAAATTTAATATCAGAACTTACAACGCTCAATCTATGAACCTTTTCTATTGTAGTGTTATGATATATATTATTTTTAATATACATAATGACGCCATCTGCTTTATTAATTTGACTTTCATTATAATAGCTTTGATAGCCATGTAGTTGATAGTATTGAGGATATTGCAAGTTCCAGGTCTCCGTACAAATAATAACAATAGGTTTTTTCGTTAAACGCTCAATAAAAATTTCCAATTTTTCGAAATTAGCATTCATACTTCTTATATTAACGCACAACACTAAATTTCTTTGCTTTCATTGTGGCTTCATTGAGTTTTTTAACATCTATTTCACGTTCAGACTTGCTTACATCTTCTTCAATATTAAGATCTTGGTCCATGATCACTTCCTGTTTCTTAATCTATCTGCTATATTCGTATTAAGTGTCTGCAGTGATGGTGAAGATATTCCCGACGCACTAGTTATGATTTGCTTTTCAGAAATTATTCCTACTGTGCCGACGTATCTCGGTAATGATGGTTGGATAGTATAATCGGTAAAATCTATATACTTCCTTATCTTGGCCTGCAATATTTGACACTCGTGGCTATCTGTTGCCACGTGTTCTACTTTGAAATCCTTCTTATACTTGTTGTTACTAAAAATACAATTTGGACATTTTATTCTGGTTGAATCACACTCCCTGGTTTTATGTTTTCCAGCACATTTTAAACAAGTGGGATTGTTTTTGCACTTCATGCCATTATGTCCAAACCTGCCGCAATTAAAGCATGGTTTGACATTGCAATAGTCGTACACTTTACAGTTTTGATGTCCAACATAGAGTCTGTTGTTGTTCTTTCTCATTTGTTGATATAATTCTGCAGGCATTTCCAAGATCACTGTCTGCAATTCAGTTTTATTGTTCTTATACACATTTAAAACAACACATTTATCTTTGAGTTTCTGAAATTCCTCTCATTGATGTCCTTTTCTAGCTTGTTACTATCCATGTTTTCAAAATTGTCAATTCCAACGACTTTAACTTTAGGGTTAAGTACTTGTTCTGTACCTATTTCACACACTTCAGATAATTTTGCCTTTAACAAATCATGAGCTTTATTGACACTATCTTCATTTAGACAGTTTATAATTAATTCATCTTTTTTCTTTACTATTCTATTGGTTTGTATTGTTTTGTCCTTAATTAAATAGTGCGACACAAGTTGATTCATGTTTTCACTTGATATTTCTTCTGGCTTTCTTTTTACTATAATCTTGGGAACACGTTTTGGTTTATTGTAGGTTTTAGCATAAGATATAGCATCTGCAAAAGTTTTACTTTTAACAGCCGGCAAATCTCTTTTTTGTTTATCTAGCATATCACTTAATAATTTATTTTTATCTTTAAGTTCTTTATTTAATTCTCTCAAAAGTGCATTTTCACGTTGCAGATTATCATCCAGAGTTTCATTTTCATCATCACATAGGCTATTTTGGAGTTAGTTCTTTAAGCACTTGATTTCTTATCTCATTTTTTTCAACTGATCTAATTTGTGCAATTATTAATTTCGCATCATTACTCAGCGTTTTAGAGTTCACTTTTGAGGTTATGTTTAGATCCTCATGATCCGGACAGATTCCCAGAACTGCACTTAGTCTAATGGCTTTGTTTAATTTTATAAAATCACTTGTATGGTACACACTTTCACAAATGATACACACAATATTTCTAACAATTTGCGTGGAATGACATTTAAGATATACTTCTGTCTCGCCACGAGACGAGCATTCGCTCGCGGCGGACATCTTACTTTATGAATGTTTTTATTAATTAAGATAAACAAAGTTCAATGATCCAATGATATATTAAAAAAAAATATGAAAATTGCTTAAAATTTAGGTATTATCCTTTTTTTCATACCAATTATTAGTACAAAATTTGAGGAAATATTACAATAAAATAAAAAGTTGAAATATTTGGTAGAAATTCTAGCCAAGTTTTCTGGTGAAATTACCTATATACAAGCCAAGGGTCTGCTGCTGTTACCACCAATGTTTTCTATAAAAGTACATAAAAAACGACGGCTGTTTCTAAATTTTCAGCTCTCTAGATGTCAACTGTGCCTCTGCAGAATTATTTGAATTTTCCGTATAAGCTAAAAAGTGGTTATATTAAAAAATGCCCTCAGCTTAGCATTCTGACAAAACAAATATCATCCGTAAGTCTATGTTTCGTTTTGGGAAAAACTTCAATTCTACATCTTCATTGTTAAAATCCATAATTTAGAACTAGAGTTATAGGACTTGAAAGGTAGCCTATTTATAAAAAATCGCTAAGTTGGCACCGCTGTAGTACATTTCTACATATACCAATCTTAACCTAAAGAGGCCTTAAACTTAGCTCTAACATAGTATAAAAACACCTGAAAGTTCTGCTCCTAGGCTTTGATTCAGAGCTGTGACTTCTTTTATAACGTCAGATTTGGCGATAATCAAGAATAATTACATGCAATATGCTTTCTTTCCTTTTCCGACGCTCGTACGTATACCTGCTCTAGTCGCTGCACCGACGACCTGTACATGGTCTACTTCGTCTCGCGTATTACGAGAAACGAGAGAGAAGTCCCGATTATATAATGAGAAGCCATTTCAGTAAAAGTAATCCGTGGTGTCTCCCCGTTGAGAGCCCCAACTCAAAGCAGCTATGTTCGAATTGTCGGTGATCACGACGTTCGGAAAACAAATCTTTGTCAAAATGCAAAGCTAAGTGAATTATTATAACATAGCCACTTTTTAGCATATGCTGTCAAATAATTCTGCATAGGCACAGTTGGTACCTAAAAGGCTGAAAATTTAGAAACAGCCGTCATTTCTTATGTATTTTTATAGAAAAAATTGGCAGTAACATCACGACAACGGTCTCTGAGGTACCTGGTGCCCAGGGTGGAAAGTGCCAACGTCATCTCCAGAAATTATCTTGAGTATTAAATATTTTTACTGTTAATACCGTATAATGCAATACATGTATAATCTCGAAATTATTGTGAGTAGTTGTTAAAGTGCTATAAAGTAGCAGTGTACAATTATTCAAACTGCGCGCTTCGTCTGTTCGCTCGATAAATATAGCGATTTCGCATTTCGCTGACAAATTTCGCTCGACGCATGTAATTGACCCCAAAGTGCGGGCTCTTCCGCAATGTCGTCTGCTGATTCGTATTATACCTAGTGTCTATAACCTAAAAGCCGCTTTGGATTTATCGGTGTTGCGAGTCAGTGTTTATTTCTTTGTATTTGACTTTTGCATGTGTTTTCGATGTCTGCCCCCGACCAGCAGCACTCGCTTCGCTCGTGCTGGCAAATGTCGGGGCAGGCATCGACTCCCTGCAGAAAAGTAAGTAGGTTCGTCCAAAAGAGCAGTCGGCTTAAACGAGATTGCATTGTTTTTGATAATTGGAGTTAATTAGTAGACGTACTTTTGACCGGGTATAAAGAAAAATAGTATACGCCACATGGGCAGAAAGTTGGAAGCCCTGTACTGCGCGATATGATTATGTATAAACCTTTCTAAAAGTTAAAATATTGGCGAGTAAAAGTTTCTTTACAAAAGTATAGGCCAGGCTGTAGGGATTTAAAACTGCCTTATTGTAACATAATTTGTTGCAGCAAACCGATTGTGCGATCATGTAAAGGCTGATAAGCAGATGAAAAGGTATATGTTTTTCATTCGCATTTCCGTTTCTTATTGTTACTTATTAACAATTTACTGCAAAAAAAACCGCGATTTTGGTATTTTTTTGCTTCTAACTTTGAAACTAAGGGAGCTATCAGCATGCCGCTACAAGGTGATTTGTAGAGAATAGAAATATCTACAAAATGAGAGGTCGAACGCCTCAATAGGATATATAGGTCCTGAGATAATTAGGAAAAACCGGAAAATTAGGCGTTTTTTCGAAAATGTATAACTGTTATTTTTTGAGCTGGAGCGCTAAAATTTTGGGAAAAAGTAGGGATTATAATATATGTGCAAAAGTTGGGTGCTGTCGGATTATTATTTTGCTTAAAATCGCGATTCATAGTTTGTGGTGCGTTTTTTTCCGGCAGGTCTGTATGTTGTACCGTAAGTCCGATTGAAATTTCGAAAAAATGTCAAAAAGTTGACATAGTGTACTACAAAATGTAGATTTCAGTTTTTCGATCAAGTGCCTGGAAGCATGCGAAAAACGGCCGAGCGCGCGCTCTCAGTCGAGTGGTGGGGAACGGAGCAGCGCCGGAAGAGAGGCGTATATATAGTAATAGGCGCGCGCGGCGCGCACGTTACCTGTCTTTGCATTAACATTTCTCAGTATCTACTACAGCTATTTGAATTAATTTTTTTTTTGTGTTTTTTTTTAATTTGGAATAATGGACCCAGAGGAATCACATACCGATGAGTAGAACGTCGGTTTTAAATAGGAACAGAGGTCAGAGAGTTCACCAAAAACATCCTACTGTACCTTTCGTAATGATTTTTTTCTAAAAACAGACTATAGAATCGGATTCCTCTGGGTCCGATACCCCAAAATAAAATAAATCATTTAAATAGCTGTAGTAGATACTGAGAAATGTTAATGCAAAGACAGGTAACGTGCGCACCGCGCGCGCCTATTACTATATATACGCCTCTCCTTCGGCGCTGCTCCGTCCCCCACCACTCGACTGCAAGCGCGCGCTTGGCCGTTTTTCGCGAACTTTACGACGGTTTTTCGCATGCTTCCAGGCACTTGATCGAAAAACTGAAATCTACGTTTTGTAGTGCACTATGTCAACTTTTTGACCCTTTTTTTGAAATTTAAATCGGACTTACGGTACAGCATACAGATCTGCCGGAAAAAAATTCACCACAAACTTTGAATCGCGATTTTAAGCAAACTAATAATTCGACAGCACCCAACTTTTGCACATTTAAATAACATCATAATCCCTACTTTTTCTCAAAATTTTAGTGCTCCAACACAAAAAATGACGGAGCTATGAATTTTCGAAAAAATCGCGTTTTTTTTTGCAATAAATTGTTAATAACTAACAATAAGGAACGGAAATACGAGTGAAAAGCATATATTTTCATCTGCTTATCATCCTTTACATAATCGCACAATCGGTTTGCTGCAACAAATTATGTCATGTAAAAATGCTCTACACTTGGCCTAGTAGTGTAATCCTCAAAATAAACGTAACTGATGTCAAGTAATTGTTTTTTATATTTTTTAGGTATACGCATGCAGTTAATTTAGATACATTATTTTGTAAAATAAAATATTTTTTACTTCAATTCTTAGTTGATATAACAGTTTAGATTCATAAGTAGAATTTTAAATTACTGATCTTCCTTGGCATTTCTAAAAGCATATTAAATACATAGACTCGCCAATAGTTTACTTTATAGAAATAATTTTTATATGAGTTGTTTATAGAAACTTTTTATACAGATAAAAACACTTATCGTATTGAAGTAATACATGAGGTGCAGAAAGCTACATGTCAAAAAAAATTAGCAGCATTTTTTCACATTATACCTAAATCAACGATGAAATTCATTTATTCTTTATGTATCAAACTAGTCTTATATTTGTGATTAGTGAGAGTGATAATAAATTACCTGGCATTTTTCAGCAGCAATTATTAGACGAATTAAAGAGCACTGTGTTTTTGACGATGAATCACCATTCTGGTATAATACAGATGAGATTGATGGTAAGATATTAAGTGATGAATTTAATAATGGACCATCCAATGATTTTTGGATCGTTCTTAAATACGGTGCATACCTTAAATAAAAAAGATTTTTATTTATTAAGTATTAATATAATTCACATATTTTGTATATAGTCCATTATTTATTGAGGAAAGAAAGTAGGCTGTGCGCTCCCTGCATTCAGGTTTCTGATACGCATGCATGCTAGTTTATACTTGTTCATACTTGCTAAACACCAGAAATGAAAAAAGTATAAGATATGCATTGTTAAGGTCAAAGCAATAGCTCGTGATGCTAGGACTGAAGTGCGGGTATAAAGTGCTCGTAACACTTTTTTCTCGATTTAGTAAATCAAATGTACTAATTTCCTGCTGAGAATTTAAATTAATACAATTCAGTAACAATGCACATGTCTGCAGTAAAGTAAATCTCATGAAGTTTTTATCTTCGAAAATTTGTTCTTACTTAAAACTTTTATACGTGTGTTAAGATTTTCACGACAAAAAGTTAATTGCCAGAGTTCCTACATTTTTCTACCTGATAACTAGCAATACGATTGTTTTATCAATAGACTATAAGACGTCGACACGTTGAGTGTGCGTTTTTTTTGCGAACCATTCAGCTGATTCAACCTCAGCTGCAAAACTTTGAAGCTTGACATTTTTCGAACTGATTTCACTACATTTACTAATGTTTATTTATAAGCATGGAGATGTACTTATGCAAGCCGCGAGCGCTTGACAATTTTGGGACGCTGTGCCTCTTAGCGCAGGTGCGCAACACCCAAGCGCCTTGTATGCGCCAGGATTTTTCTTAATACGTAGAATTGAGCGCAATCGCCGACGTTTGGGATAAGGTGGGAAAGAGGGAAAAATAATCACACAAAATAGTTAAGGTTTATTGCACATGTATCTCTCTCTCTGTCTGTCTGTCTGTCTGTCTGTCTCTCTCTCTCTCTCTCTCTCTCTCTCTCTCTCTCTCTCTCTCTCTTTCTCTCTCTCTCTTTCTCTCTCTCTCTCTCTCTCTCTCTCTCGGAGCTCGATTCTTGTTCTGACAAGATGAGAGCTAGTGCCGAAAGCATAATGGTCTGGGCTGCACAAAATCACCTTAAACTTAATGTCCTCAAAACTAAGGCAATCGTCCTGGGCTCCCCCTACTATATTAATGCTTTACCAACTGTTGCTAACACCTACATCAACATAGGGGGAGCCCAGGTCGACTATGAATCATCCGTGCGCAATCTGGGGTTGGTGCTTGACTCCAAACTAACGTGGAAAGAGCACGTTACACAACTATGCAAACGTGCTCACCCATTAATGTACAGGCTATACTTTTTCAGGAAAAGTACCAATCTCAGGTTGCGTAAACATCTCGTGCAAGTACTCCTCTTTCCAATCATCGACTACTGCTTATTGGTATACTGTGACCTAGCCCAAGAACTTGACACAAAACTCCAGAGACTCGTAAACACAGGAATTCGATACATCTATGGTGTAAGGAGGGACGAGCACATCTCCCCTTACAGGCGTGAACTGCAATGGCTTACAACTGACGGATGTAGAAAGTACTTTGCAGCCTGTTTTCTACGAAAACTGTTTAACACAGCTGTGCCTTCTTACATCCTGGCCTTTTTTGACTCTCACGTCGCGCTCAGGCCTGTGAAGGGGGAGGTGACGCCTCTGGACATCCCGACTTTCAAGACGGAGACGCTGAAAGGTTCATTCCATATAAGCGCCTCATACCTCTGGAACTCGCTACCATCACGCCTTCGCAACACTAAATCCATGTCACACTTCAAACAATTAGCTAAAGAATACTTTTTTGCACTTGAAAACTCATAATCATCTCACAAACACTTACACTCCTCCACTCTATATATATCATTTCTCATTCACTCTATATATATATATATATATATATATATATATATATATATATATATATCATCTCTCACACACACACACACATTATAACTTGTTTTACTTTATACTGTATTCATTTTGAATTGTACAACACAATGTACAGAAATAAAAACTTATTTAATCTAATCTAATCTAATCTCTCTCTCACTCAATGCACGGGCTTCGCCTGCCGTCGACGGCATGCCCGACCTGCTGCGCTCGCTCGCTCAGAGAATCACTCTCTCGCCCGCGTTCGCGTTCTCTCTCTCTCTCTCTCTCTCTCTTTCTTAGACGCGTCTCGCTTCTCGACGGCCTGGTGGCTCGAAACGATGCCGAGAGGATGCTTACCTGGTCAGAGAGAGAGGGGCGGGCGGACGAACCCCAGGTTCCCTCAAAGCCAAGAAAGCCTCGCTGGCACCACAATCGCTGGCTTCTCGGTGCTCTGGCCTCTTTCCTCTCTCTCTTTTTCTCTCTCTCTCTCACTATCTCGTTCCTTCTCCGCTGGTGGCGTTCGAGCTGGCTTGCTTCCTTCCTTGCGTGCTGGCTCGATGATCGAGGGCTGCTAGACAGGAAATGACTTCCCAGGTTACAACGGCGGATGGCTGGATGGCTGACTCCTTGGGGTGACTGTCCAGGTCGTCTCCTTGCTGCTTGATCTCGTTATCTCTCTCACTCTCGTAGTCTCAGTCACGCGCGCTTTTTTCTCTCTTGTTGACGTCTTGCGTCAACGGGATTCAGACGAGAACTGCCGAGCCACGCCGCGGCGCGCGCGCATGACGTCCCTCTCTCGGCCGTTAGGACTCGGCCAACGACGTGCTCTGATTGGTTGAGCAAGGTGCGAGATAAGCTGATCAGCTGCCCATCTCGCGCCAGCTCTGACAGGCACGCTCCTTCCTTGAGCTCGCAACGACCGGCGACTTCCACAAATTCCCGAGACACAGCTCGTGTCTGTGAAAACGTGGGATTCGCCAGAACAGATCGGCTTTTCGTTCGTCGTTTGGCGCCGAGGAATCTTTGCTACGCAAACCGCGACAATTGCGCTTCGTGCGGCTGCGACGTACAACGTCGCAATTTTTTCAATTACTTCATTGCTTAAAGAAAAAATTGGAATCATAATATAAAGCTACAGATTTAATGGGATAAAAACAAAACTTGTAGTTGCCAAAATTTTAACTCGTGTGTTTTTAATCGATATTTCATACCCGTATAATGCGTCTAATTAAGTTCAAAAGAAATAACTTTTACATAAACAACTTTTCACTGCACTCGAATGACGGTGATGCTGCTTTTGCTGCTGATTAGCTTTGATCATCTGGAGCGAGAGGATCTTAATAATCCTGGTAGGCAACAGTATCAGTGGTAGGCTTGGACTTGTCGGGGGATGCCGTGGCTATTGGTAAGCTCCCTCTCTCCGGAACTGCTGAATTTCTAGGAAAGCGCCGTTTTTGCTACTAAAATCAGTTTCTTAAGAAATTAATGAAACTTTGCATATTGCTTCATAATGGTATTGCCCAAAGATATCTAAAATTTCAGATTAATCTGACGTCTAGAAGCTGTGATATGGGGCCTAAAAGTTTAGCCGATTTTAGTCGGACATTTCATACCATCTTGTTGCAAAACTAAAGTAAGGTTAAGGATGATATTGAATTTGTTGAGACCTTGTGAACAATGCTTTGACATTTAGTTCCTGAGTTATTGTAATCTAAAGTAGGCTGTTCTCGGCACTAGCAGCGCACGCACACTCACCGATGCGGTGCGTCTAACGATGTGTGCGTGTGGCGGGTAGAGAAGCGTTTAAAACTCTGCGCTGCGGAAAGAGGAAAGCCATGTTACGAGGCCTCAGAAGTGAGCTGAACTTTTGGCAGGTACTGTCTGTGGTGAATCTCCTGAAACTCGAGGAAATAGTCGCTGCTGTTGTTCAGGCGCAGGCTTTCGATCCTCTTTAAGCTCGGTATTAAGCAAGAAGTCGAAGAGTCACTTGCTATATGTCAAAGCAGCTAGTTCGCGATGTTAAGCGACTGAAATGCCCCCTTAAGCGGTGAAAACTAGAAACTTTAAAACGTGCCCAAGCGCAGGTTCGAATCGTTTCCCGATTGCAGTCGAATATTCGTATCTGTAAACAAAATTAACTTTTAAAAAGTAAAAGGTTAGGCGAGTTTGATGTATTCAGAAAAATTATCATGTATGTAGCAATTACGTAGCATTTTATACATATTTATTGCAACAATATGATAACAAATAAATAATCAAGCAACGAAATCACAGATAAAAAAGAACTGAGATCAATCAAATAAAGTCAAGTTTATTATATTTAAGCATAATGAA